>ML058441.1:1958841-2301314 GCA_003013855.2 Liriodendron chinense | reverse complement strand
ACTGGTGAAGCCGAAGCGCAGAACCTACTTGAATGGGTGAGATTCCAAACCCAAGATTTAAAAATGTTAAGAGTAGCTTAGTATAATCTTGTGTTATCTTATTCATTGATATGAGGATCTGATTGAAAGGGGAAAAAAAAAAGCGAGAAAGGAAAAGATGTGGCGACTAGGCCATGATGGGCCGGCCTGTTTGTGCTGAGGATCTAGGCCCGTGGGTTGGATCCAGGCCTGAGTTTAGGGTCGGTAACTGATTTTGCTGGACATGGGCTTGTATCTGTCCAAAGGCAAGGCATAAATGAGTAGGCCTGACCTGGCCTGACCTATTAACATTGATGGGCTGGTATTTTGTTGGTGGACCTGGTGTAGACCAATTGTCTAATGGGGCCCTCCGTTTATAGAGAATGCCACAAGATCTGCTAGATTGGAAGATATTTGCAATCCAATCTTTGACCTTTACCTTGTTGAATATGAGCTATTGCTTTATTTATTCATTTATTTTAATTATCTATGTGTAGACTACTGATCAAGGAGCTGGGATTGTTCTTCGGGTAGACCACTGGGTCCTCATCCATCCATAATCCTGTCCATTAGATCAATGGACTAGATCTGGGGAACCAAGGGCCCACCCATACAGAACAATGTTGATCACATGTGGACCCCAGGGGTCAAAATGCATGCTGAACAAATCGTCAGTCCGCCTCATCATGCAAAACGAACCCGTCGATTGAACTCCTTTCTTATGGCTAACGGTACACTCCACGTTTGCATGGTTACAGGCATGGAAGCTTTACAAGAAAGGCCGTGGCATAGAGATCATGGACCCCACTCTTGCTTCCGCCATGTCCACCACAGAACAAGTCTCATTTTGCATACAGATGGGGCTCTTATGCACTCAGGCAGACCCAAAGCTAAGGCCCACAATGCGAAAGGTCGTGTTGATGCTATCAAAGAAGCCCGCTACCCTCGATGAGCCCACAAGGCCCGGCTATCCTGGGTCTAGATACAGGCGGCCCCGCCGGAATGTGGACAATTCTAACTCCAGTGAGTTGATGTCTCGCGAAGCGAATGCCTCTTCCTCAGTCTCAGCTTCCACTTCCACCACCCACACTGCTACAACTTCTATGCTCACAAGTCCAACACCGGTGTCTCGTGGGAAGCAGCCCATGGAAGGCTAGGATGGGCTAGGCTGGGCTGGGCTGGGCTTGAGTTGGATTGGGCCTGGTTGAGATTTTGCTTAGAGCTTACTGTATTATTACAGAGGTTGTTTGTATTTTTTTGGTACAATATTGGCTTGTAAAGGTAGAGTAGGAACAGAATGAATGGAGGAATTTTGGGTTCGTTTTGCAGTAGCCCATGAAGATGTGCCCAACACATGCGCCCCCTAGATGTTTGGTGTGATACATGCGTGCAGATCTGATCCATTCATCAGTGGGCCTCTCTGTGAAAGGATCTTGGACTAACAATTGAGGCTGATTTTCTGATCAGGTGGGCTACACGAGTATCATGTTGAGTGTAGACCATTGGTTTATCTTTTTCTTACCGTTCTTTTTTTTTTTTTTTTTTCTTTTTTTTTACTGTTTGTGGTCCGCCTGATGTTGTATTGGCCGGATTTTGGGAGATGGGACATCGCCTTGGGAATATGGGATTTCGATGGCATGTACCATGTCACACATGTGAGGTGCTTGTGTTCAGTGCATCTTCGTGTGTGATTGCATATTGTAACTAGTATTTCCTAGGGGCATTTGTATTCAAGGACAGAAAGTAAGCACACAGTTTTGGAGGGAAAGGAATGGAAATGAAATTGGTGGAAAATAAAAAATGCTTTACAGTTATTTTTTCAATAAACGTCTCTTCATGATATATTATTTGGCCAACAAAACGTTCCAGGGGAATTTATTTGGTAGTTGATGGCATGTGTGGCATATGGCACACGTGTAATACTTGAAGATAGATGGTTGGCACATGTGAAGAGTTTGAAGATGAATGGGGTTTGTTAAAGTTCAATGGTGGCATACGTGGCACATTGCTATTTGTGGGGCACTTGAATATAGGTAGTGGCACATGTGGCATGTATGGGAAAGCAGATATGGACGGTGATACATGTAGCTCAGGAGGAGCATTTGAAGATGAAGTATTACGTGGTGCATTGGCACCTGGGGCATGAGTACAAGTGGCACATGTGAAGTGTTTGGAGATGGGCAAGTACATGTCACGCATGTGGCCTATGTGGCACATTGGAAATTCACTTTCATACCCCACCGTTTCTTAGAATGGAGGTGAGAATATACATGACCCATTCTCTCTCTCTCTCTCTCTCTCTCTCTCTCTCTCTCTCTATGTGTGGAAAAAAGACACTATTGGAAGGGGAAAAAAAAAACACTATTGGAAAGTGCCCTCCCCGTGTCAAAGTTTTACTATCAAAGAGAAGTTAATTATCTGAAAATAGACCTTTTCTTCCTATCCTTTGCCATGAACAAAACCTGTACCAATGAAACATTTTTGTGTTCAATGGGAGTAGGATTCTTACATGTGCATATGCTTTGCATGGCTAAGGGGCTTGGTATGGGGTGTAAAAGGAGGAAATTCCAAGGGCAACTTAGTCATTCGGGCCTAAGCACAACACTAGAGGTGGACCACACTTTTCTCTCTCATTCTATAGAGTGATGGGGTTTTCCTCCTCAGTTCAGAGGAGAGATGGTACAACTTGGGTTAGTCGGGCGACTAAAATTAATCCAGATGGACGTTTAGTCGCTGGACTGTTTTATCAACAGTCGGGCGCCCGATGGTCAAGTGACCGGGCGCTCGGTGCCCAGGGCGGGCGCCCGATGGTCAAGTGACCGGGCGCTCGGTGCCCAGGGCGGGCGCCCGATCATGTTGGTTCGAGCACCCGAAATTCGGCAAGCTCTCTACTAAACACACTGGACAATTTTGTAATTGGCCAAGCGCCCGATGGTCTACTGATCGGGCGCCCGACCGTGCGTGGACTGCTTAAGTGCAGTTTCCTCATCCGACTCTGATTCCTCCGATTCTCTACTTAAGGAGTTCCAAATCAAGATTAGGGCATTTCATTAAGGTGTTTTTCACGTCCGATGTGAGAGATAGAGAAAAAGAGGAAGAGAGAAAGAGAAAAGAGAGAAAGAGAGGAAGCTTGTGGAATGGAGAATTCTGCTAATAGAGGTGATTTATTGCGCGGTCGACGTCTCAGCGCTTCCATGTCCTCGTGATCGGTGAGATCTCTCCGTTTTCTATATTCTCTTATTGTTTATCTATTCCTACGCGAGTGAAGAAGGTTTGATCTAAGCGGTGTGTGCTTGTGATCGGTTATAACGGTTTTACTTCATTGTGAATTATTGCTCTGGACTAGGTCCCATAGTTTTTACCTCTATGAGGGTTTTCCACGTAAAAATTCCAAGTATCATGTAGTTTGTGCTTTGATATACTTCATTACTTTATTATATCTCATAATTCAAATAGTTTAGGGGGGGCGATATCGTAAGGCTTTTATGCAACGCACCCAACAAAGTGATATCAGGGAGTTAAGGTTGGTTGAACGAAAGTGGGATCGGTTCTGAATTATGGAAGGTGGCTCATCAAGGATGATCAGTCTTGATGGTTCTAACTGAACCATATGGAAGGCTAAGATGGAGGACTTACTTTATTGCAAGGACTTGTATGCTCCAATCTTAGGGATATCAGCGAAGATAAAAGATATGTCAGATAATGATGGGAAGAAGTTAGACTAAAAGGCCGTGGGGTTTATTCGACAATGGTTAGATGATTCTGTATTCCACCATGTGTCTACGGAAACCTCAGTCGATAGCCTATGGCAAAAAATGCAAGAGCTGTATGAGAGGTTCCTGTGAAGTTTTCTTAAGGTTGTTAAGCTTGATTTTAAGCCTGGCTTTGAGTTTGAAGGGATTGAATTTGTGTTTGATTTTAAGAAAATTTTATAAGTCACATGCAGTCTGAATTATACTGCAATTGGTCATCTCTCGTAGGTGTAGGGTAGAGTGTCTACAATAACGTAAAACCAGATACATTTTTATTTTTATACAAACCCCTCCACGTGAAGGAGAGAAAACCAAACTCGGGTTGGATTTAAATTTCTATATTTTAATTCAATTTCATCCATCTAATACCAAGTAACGTTACTTCCAAAAACAAGCTCCAAGAGAACCAAGATTTATGTCTGTATGCGCACGCATAAAAGAGCATGAGAAGGCATTTCCTATTTGGAAACGCCTCAACATTTTATTCTCTAGGGGCCAAGAACGATGAGGCACACCCCAAACACATTTCTATGCATTGTCATAAGATATGTGGCAATGATCAGGTGGATACATCGTGACCCCTCAATGATCTAATGGTTGAAGTGATGAAAAACATATCCCACAATAGCTTCCTTGAAAATGATCATGACTGAAGGATCATAAACATGGCCTACCAAACAACAGTTGAAGATATTGGCCACATTCAATTAAAAATGTCAGACGATCCAAGGTTGAGTGCTACCATCTAGAACTTATTTTCAGGTATACTCATCCATAACGAGTCCCATTAAAAAAACACTTTGGATCAATAAAACATGACAGCAGATTGAACTGAATATTTCTCGTGGGCCCACCATTATGTTTGTGAGAAATCCACTTCATTCGTATGCTTTTTCAAGATTATGTTCAGACATTTGGGCCCAAAAAATGAGGTATATCGGAACAGTGGGGATTGAATGACCACTATTGAGATATTCATGGGACCATAGAAGTTATGGATCCCTATAATATTTTTATGTTTTCAGTCCATCCCAGCAGAAATGGGGCGGGAATTAGGTGTTACCCGGGGAACAGCTTAGTGGGTGTTACCCCTGCCGTGTGGCCCACATGGGTGATATTCTGTATATCCACGCCATCCATCTGTTTCTCTAGCCCATTTTAGGATGGGGTTTCAAAAATTATGCAGATCCAAATCTCAAGTAGACCATACCACTAGAAACAGTGATGATTGAGTGCCCCACCATTAAAAATTCCAAAGAGCCCAGCGTAAGGTTTTAATAATGTTTATTTGCAATCAAACTTATTGATGATGTCAAGAAGATCTGGATTAAGGGAAATTATAAATATCATATTGATCCAACACTTCTGTGGCCCACAAAAAGCTTTTAATGGTTATTCATCACTGTTTCTAATGATATGATCTACCTAAGATTTGGATCTTCTAAAGGTTTGGTATCACATCCTAAAATGAAATGAAAAAACAGATGGACAACGTGGATTTGTATAAAGATTTTGAAACATCTGCTTGTCTTCAACAGGATTTTTTTATTTTCCAATGTCTGATTGGTCTAGCTCAGCACACATTAGCACTGACGACATTAAATACAGCGGTGCTGAGCTGGACCAATCAAGTGGTCGACAAACAGGAAAATTTAGTTTAAGCCCAACAAACTATCCAAACTCTTGTAAAAAATATATCAATCTGGCTCACATGGCTAAGGACTTAGGCTAACACCCACTAAGCTGTTACCAGGGTAACAGCTAATCCGCTCTCGCACAAATGACCTTGTGACTGGTACAATGGCATATAAACATCATGGTGGACTTGAGGAGGTTTCAACCATAGGTATTTCCCAACCCATTTTTTCCTACGGTACGGCCTAATTTATGATTAGATTTGCCTTATTTTTAGGAAAATTAACTAAAAAGATCTGGAAAAACAGATGAACGGAGTGGATTTCTTACAAGCATCACGATGGGCCCCACCTAGCTTTCCCGGGAAGTTTTCTTAGGCGATCCACGCCCAACCCTCTGAAGACAAACTAGGGACGCGGATTTCCTGCGAAAGCCTTGTGCATGAAGTTTCTACGTTGGTAACCTAGGCGGAGACCATAGTAATGTTTTCTGATTAATCCACCCCGTCCATCTGTTTTGAGAGCTCGTTTTAGGACACGAGAACAAAAATGAATCGAATCCAAGACTCAAGTGGGGTGAAAATGTGAGGATTGAACATCCATAGTTGAAATATTTGTGGGGCCACGGGAGTTTTGAATCATGCCAATATTTGTGTTTTCAGTTCATCCCAATAGTAATAACGTTATAAATGGTATGAATGTCATATAAACATCATTGTGGACACTAGGGAGGATTCAACTGTAGTAATTTTTTACCCACCTTTTTCGTTCGTCCACTTGAGTCTTGGATCCGGTTCATTTTTGTTTTCATGTCCTAAAACGAGCTCGAAAGAATGGACATAGAATATACCGAAAAACATCACTCGTGGCCCCCACCTAAGTTCCCAGGGTTGGAACTTCCTGCGCAAGGCTTTCCTGCCTGCGTACTTTGGACGTGATTTCCTGAAAGCCCTTGTGCAGGACGTTTCTACGCTAGGAACCAAGGTGGGGCCATAATGATGTTTTCTGATAAATCCACCCCGTTCATCTGTTTTGGGAGCTCATTTTAAAACATGAGGAAAAAAAAAAATGAACCGGATCCAATACTCAAGTGGGCAAAAAATGTGAAGATTGAATGTCCACAGTTGAAATATTTGTGGAGCCACGAGTTTCGAATCAGGATAATATTTGTGTTTCCAGTTCATCCCAGTAGTAGTGATGTTATGAACGGTGTGGATGTCATATAAACATCACTGTGGACCTAAGGAGGTTTCAACGGTAGTAACCAAAAATGAACGGAATCCAAAACTCTTACCGTTGAAACCTCTATGGAATCCACAGTGATGTTTATATGCCATCCATACCGTTCATAATGTCATCCCTACTGAGATGAACTGAAAACACAAATATTATCCTGATTCGAAACTTCTGTGGCCACACGAATATTTCAACTGTGGAAGTTCAATCATCATGTTTTCGGCCCACTTAAGTCTTGGATCCCATTCATTTTTTGTCGCAACACCTAAAATGATCTCACAAAACGGTTGGACGGCGTAGATTTCTCACAACCTCACGGTGGGCCCCACCCAGATTCCTTGCGCAGGAGATGCCTGCGAAAGCCGCGCCCCCCCCCCCCCCCACAAGTAGGTAACGTCAGTGACACGTGTCTTTCATTCAAAATTATGATTCACATCCCGACATAACCGTTCTATTTAAAAACCCCTCCAAAATCTCTCTGCTCTCCTCACTCTCTCTCCCTTCAATGGCGGAGTCGCAGCAAGCAGAGCTGTTTGAACTCAGCAATGGAAGCATGGTGGTGAAGATCAGCAACTGGGGCGCCACCATTACTTCCTTTCATGTCCCTGATGCCAACGGTATACCCTCTCTCTCTCTCTGTTTTTTAAAATGATGGTGTCTCATCCACCGTACACGTGGTATACATTCACGTTGATCCAGGCCGTCCAAGTAATATTGGCCACAGTTGATGGAACCTAGGCTAAAAATTCCACTGATCGACTGACCCTAACCAATCCATTGGCGGCTTTTTCGGATGGACGGTTGAGAATAAATTCTTCTCAAGGGTCCAGATTCAGTACTTAGATCATTCGATGAATTATGGGTTATATACGCCATCAAAGATGGGTGAGGCCCATGATATGAATGGGCGCAGTTGACTTATCACGCAACAGTGGAGGAGACACCACAACTTAAGAAGCGGTTTTGGACTGTCGCGGAGAAATAAATGGTGGTGTTGATGTGAGTTTTTCTCTCTTGCTGTTTTTTGTGGGGTTTCAGGAAATCTTGCGGATGTCGTTCTTGGATTCGACTCGCTGGAACCCTATCTGGTGAGTCTTGTTTAGAAAAAAAGGTCTCATTTGGGTTTTGATTGATTCTAGCAAGAACCATGCTCTGTAGTATGGTGGATCATAAACGTGCGCATACGCACTGCACGTTTGGCATGCGCTTCAATCCAGATCATCAAAATTCAGAAATTTTGGGGGAATCCCTCATTAGCATTGGTGTACATTGGGGCAAATGGTGTGAATCATCCAACTATGGGCCCCACATGGATGAACTGTCACATCAGGATATTCAAATTTTGCGCCATAATATGGATGGTGCATGGCCCAAACTTTATCATTGTTGGGTGATCCTGTTTTGGTTAATTGCCGATGTATTCATAACCATCCAGATTTACGGCCATCTGACCAGTGTCTATGGAATGGATATTTGAAAATAACACTTATTGTCTATGGAATAATTTTAGCTGTTAAGACTGTCAATCAGTATGCTTCTGCGACATGCACCATGACAGTGGGTCCGACAATTTGGACAGCCTCCATCGAGGTACATGTATGACACGCTAATGATGGACGGATGCATGCTTATGATATGATTCCTCCTAGCTAGATATGGTTATTTATTTGTTTTCTGTTCCTTTTGATGTTTTTTCTTGGGGCAGATATGTTTGGAATCAATGATTTTGAATGATCAATCAAAATGAGAGATCGATTTTGCATTTAATGGCCATTCAATCCTAAACACCCACTTGAGATTTCTCTGATTTTTTAGTTTCTACCCTAACAATTACTGAGTTTACTTAGAAATAAATATATGCGCAGTCAAAATTCTACCTTTTATGGTTATTAAGCTGTTGACACTTGTCTAGATGAGTTAATTTTGATTTTTGTATGTGAATCAACTTAGAGAAACTTGAAGACATTTTGATCATTTATTGGTAAATTGTAGTTAAGGTTTTAAAGTTGGAGCATTGAGAAATCATGGAGTAGCTTTCACTAAGGGCCTGTTTGGATTCACTGAAATGGTGGGAAAGGAAACAGGGTTTCTCGAGAAACTATCTTTCCACTGTTTGTAAACATCAAAATGGTAGGAAATGATAAGAAATTCAATTTCGCTGCAGTCTATATTTCCCACAAAATTGGCTTTTTATTTTCCCAGCTAGACCCATCGGAAAGGAAGTTTCCTTTCCCACACTTTCTCTTCCGTAGTAACCCTTCCGGCAAGAGTGAATTAAGTGTGACCTCACACAAGATGGTGCAGCCCTTACCATGGGGCTCACCTCAATGTATTATTCCATATCCACACCGTCCATCTATTTTGTCAGATTATATTAAGGCATGAAAGTAAAAATGAAGTAGATCAAATCTCAGGTGGACCACACCATAGAAAACAGTGATGATTAAATGCCCACTATTAAAAACTTTTTGGGGGCCACAAAAGTTTTGGATGAAACTTGTATTTGTTTTTTCCCTTCACGCAGGTCTGTGTGATCTAATTAACAAGTTTGATGTCAACTAAACATTGCAATGGACCTTGGAAACTTTTTAGTGTTAGGCATTCTAACACTATTATTTCCTGTGATGCGGTCCACAAAAGATTTTTATCTTCCTCATTTTTTGGCTCATGCCCTAAAACAAGCTAGCAAAATGGATGGATGGTGTCGATAAAACACATACACCACGGTGGGGCCACATATCTTTTACACCACCTGCCAATATCTTTCCAATTGGCTACCGTATCTCATTGAAATAATTCGTCCAGAATTTTCCTAAAATTAAGGGGTTAAATAACTCTCGTTAAATGAATTTCATGCGGCCCCAACATGTACTCTATGTCCAATCCACTCCATTCAGCATGATCATTCCTCAATGTTATGCACTAGGACAAAAAATCAGTTGGATCCACAACCCTTATGGGTCACACCACAAGAAACTATGTGAGCCACACGGGTGTTAAAGTTGAACCATTGGACACTTTTTCTAACCATTCATCTTTTTCATATGGTGTACTTTTTTTTTTTAATCTTGGCCTCCTAATCATGCATATGTTGGTGGTCGTTGATCAAGACATTGTCACTCTATAGACTATAAGTGTATCTTCTCATAGTTAGGCTTATGTGGCTTATGTGATGCAGGACAACCCTAAATATGATGCATGCTCATGAACACAATTATTCAGCGGAAATAAAAGCAATAATAATAATGAAATCTAGCATCAATCATCATAAACTAAGAAAATCATAAAGGAAACATGCAATGGGACGGGCCATCATCACAACCATGGAGTATGGGATTCAAGTAGCGTATAGGTTGGATCCGGCGAGGGATGGAACCTCCCGATCTTGCATGGTCATACCCAATCGATCAATGATGATCACTAGTCCGAAGAATCAGAAAGTTTCTCGGATTAGGGATTTGAGAATTTGGGGGTTTAGGGTTTAGATCGATTCTCAAGGTTTAGATCGTGGGGAATAAACAAAACAGAAGTTTAGAAGGATAGTAATAGAAGATGAAATACCTGGAAGAAGTTGGAGGGGCACAAGAAGAATAGAGAAGAAGGAGATCAAGGAAGAAGAAGAAGCACCATGAGAGAGGGAAAGAGGAAGGAGGCAACCAAAGGTTTGCTCTTTTTCATAAATCAACAACTAATCAAAAAGGTTTAGGGCAACACCCTTATAAAATTCGGAATTAGCATAATTACCAAAATACCCCTACTAACAAAATTTCAAAAAAAAGACATTTGCATGAAAAAAACGTACCTACACTAACCCAAAACTCAAATAAGTAAAAAATGCGTAAAATAAACTCAAATCTAAGATGTCCAATGCGCTCCAATGATGGTGTGATGAAAGTGGGCCACAATGAACCAACGGTCCGATCACATCATCATCACGATCCAACGGTCTGATCATCTCCTCAAAGCAACTTACACATGTCTTCCCAAGGTGGGGTCTTTTCAAATGTCTCGGACTACATGTGTAAGGTCTTCAATGCTCCTCAATAGTCGCCTATCCACAAGGATGGTACTTGTGGTTGGCGCTTTCTTCGTTGGTACACCTTGAATGCTTTTGTTCCGCATCATACTCCTCGTCTGAGAAGAACTCGACTCCGGCGAGTTAAAACTCTTGTGGCGCTCTAGTAAATCTGGATTAACGCTCTGTAACTCCACTTCTATCAACCATGTAGATTCTGACGGTAGCTTGTTCTTTCATTTGACCAAGTATCTTTGGAAACCTCCGCCTCTCATAAAAATGATCTCTTCACCCAAGATCTCCTCAATTTCTTCTTCATGGGTAATGGGTGGGGGAAGGGGTGGAAGGGGTTGTATAGCAAAATCAGAACAAGGCCATGAAAGGGACGATGGATCAACGATGGGATGGTGGGAACGGACTAGATCTTCCACATTAAGAGTTGGGTTAATGCCCATTTCAGATGGAAGGTCGATCCGATACACGCTAGACCCAACCTTCTGCAGTATTTGAATGGTCCAGCACTACGCGTTTGTAATTTCTTAGCGGAACCTTGTGAGAACCGCTCTAGCCTTATCCTCACCATTACAGTCTCCTTTTTGAAATTCTTGCAATTTACGATGAGAATCAATTGAGATTTTAGAATCATCATTGCTCTTATTTATCCGCTGTCTAATATGTGTATGCAAATCATGAATATGGCGTGCGAATGCATTGGCTGACTCTGAAGACCTTTGGATGACAGACATGGGTGACACTAAAGGACACTCTGAAAAATCCACGAACTTAGAATAAACAATCCTATGGAAATAAACAATCCTATGACCTAGAATTTGAAAAACTAAAACAAAAGGACACTTCCCATGGATGACACATAATTTCTCATTATAAGTATTATAAATAAGGATGATTTTCAGGTATCCCAACACTTGAGAACAAACACTAGTAATACCAAGTCTTAAGCAGATCTTGGCATTAGCCATTATGTCCAAAATGTCACCAAGATATGGAATAAGGACTATGGTCATCATATCCACCATGACGTGGATACATCGCATGATGGCTTGACGCTTGATTGAAGCTTTATGGGCGGTCAGGATATGCCCACATGTGTGCCATATGCCATTGTTCTTGGAAGTGAAAAGAGCAGGCATGACACACAGAACAAAACTCCAACTCAAACTTTCCTTATTGAATTCTTCCCCAAGAAATTTATCAAATTGACACTGCATTTCTATATTTTCTGCGGGGTTCACCTGGTATGGAGGAAAGCTTGACAGGGCTAACCTAGGGACAAGATCGATTGTGTGTTGAATGTCCCATATGGGTGAAAATTTATCCCATAAATCATCTGGTGGGATATCACAAGTCATGTGGGTGTCTACCATCATATCCTCACTAGTCTCCTTTTCAAATTTATTCGTGTGTATTATGGTAAGAGACTTAGATTGGGACTCTGCATCACTTAAGTCACACATGACATCTGGAAGTGGTGCGGTCTCAATTTCTTCGACCTTTTCATCACTAGCACACACTTCGTCATCCTCAACGATGATAAGCGATGCCTCAATTTCTTCCATTTCCGCACTACTAACATTAGGCATGTACTCTTCCACTTCATAAACAACCTGATTGGATTCTTCCAACTGGCCATTCACCAAGGTATTATCTCAAGGAAATATAATTGGTGTTAAACACTCAAATTGTTCATAAGCCGAGATTTCCTTAATGATGGGTTGGACCACTTTACAAGGAGGGGACCATATTGGTTCTGTGTTTGGACGGGAAGGTGAGGCAACTCTCTTTTGAACCAAGGGCTTTTGACGATAAGAGATGGGAAGATATTTTTCTTTTAAACGCTCTTTCATCTCGTCCCATTGTGAGATCGGGGCTCTCCCAACTTTATCAAGTCGTCGCTCCAAATCTGTCCAAAACGACTTGGCTTGGCCCTCCAATTTCCACTTGACAAACCTCACTCGACGGTAATTCGACATATCATACCAATAAAAAAAATAGTCCAAGTCTTCAAGCCAATCAAGAAATGTTTGTGGGTCCATGTGACCATTAAAGTAGGCCAACTCATCGGAGTTCGGCTTTCCATTAGGTCTCGACGGCCACACGACAACACTTAATGGCCCTGAAGATCTTAAACGTCTATACTCCATTCATTACAGGGAGACTCTACGGACTGGGTGACTCACAATATGAATGCGATAAATTTAAACTACAATGAACTGACTCTAATTAATTTTAGATGATGCGACTCAAATCTGAAAATTTTTCAAATTAGGAAACTTTCTAAAATTGGAAAGTTTCTAAATCTGGAAATTCTCCAAATTAGGAAACTTTCTAAAATTGGAAACTTTCTAAATCTGAAAATTCTCCAAATTAGGAAACTTTCTAAAATTGGAAACTTTCTAAATCTGGATTTTCCTAAATTAAACCTAAAAATCAAAACCCTAATTTGATAACTCGATCTAGACACGAACCATGCAAGCCTAATCTCTGATACCAAATTTGATGCAGGACAACCCTAAATATGATGCATGCTCATGAACACAATTATTCAGCGGAAATAAAAGCAATAATAATAATGAAATCTAGCATCAATCATCATAAACTAAGAAAATCATAAAGGAAACATGCAATGGGACGGGCCATCATCACAACCATGGAGTATGGGATTCAAGTAGCGTATAGGTTGGATCCGGCGAGGGATGGAACCTCCTGATCTTGCATGGTCATACCCAATCGATCAATGATGATCACTAGTCCGAAGAATCAGAAAGTTTCTCGGATTAGGGATTTGAGAATTTGGGGGTTTAGGGTTTAGATCGATTCTCAAGGTTTGGGAATAAGCAAAACAGAAGTTTAGAAGGATAGTAATAGAAGATGAAATACCTGGAAGAAGTTGGAGGGGCACAAGAAGAATAGAGAAGAAGGAGATCAAGGAAGAAGAAGAAGCACCATGAGAGAGGGAAAGAGGAAGGAAGCAACCAAAGGTTTGCTCTTTTTCATAAATCAACAACTAATCAAAAAGGTTTAGGGCAACACCCTTATAAAATTCGGAATTAGCATAATTACCAAAATACCCTACTAACAAAATTTCAAAAAAAAGACATTTACATAAAAAAACGTACCTACACTAACCCAAAACTCAAATAAGTAAAAAATGCGTAAAATAAACTCAAATCTAAGATGTCCAATGCGCTCCAATGATGGTGTGATGAAAGTGGGCCACAATGAACCAACGGTCCGATCACATCATCATCACGATCCAACGGTCTGATCATCTCCTCAAAGCAACTTACACATGTCTTCCCAAGGTGGGGTCTTTTCAAATGTCTCGGACTACATGTGTAAGGTCTTCAATGCTCCTCAATAGTCGCCTATCCACAAGGATGGTACTTGTGGTTGGCGCTTTCTTCGTTGGTACACCTTGAATGCTTTTGTTCCGCATCATTATGTGATCATGATCACATGGTGGCCTTCCTGAGTTTGGATCAACTTAATTTTCAATTGTAAAATAGATAGGAAATGGTGTACAAATTACAACTGAATGAATTTTTCAAAGAAAGAAAAAAAATCTATTTTACCAAACATATGATTTGGAAAATGATATTAATTTTCCTGAGAAAATATTATTGATAAACAAACAACAAAAATAGCATTTCCTTTCCAACACTTTCATGGAAATAAAATTCTCGAGAAATACAATTTCCTTTCCCATCTTTTCCACAAATCCAAACAGGCCCTAAACGATTGTGAATGGATCATAGCTGAAAATTGCAAGGGGGAAAATACTATTAACCATTTGATTTTCCCCTTTAAATTTGGACCACTCACTATTTTGCTTTTAGCCATCAATTTGGTACACATCAATTGCATTATTAGTATTGATTTATCAGTGTGATTTTAGATATATGCTCCTCCACAATTGCATCAGCTATTTAGATTATCTGATAACTATACATCTTGCCCACAAAGTCGTTCCCCCATGTGGTGCCCGTTCACCACTAATCTACCTATTCGAGTTATGCTAGCATGGTCCTTACTGTTACATGACCGTCACAACTATTATAAATTGAAGAACAGGCAAATAGCATTGGATGTGTTCAGCAAAAAAAAAAAGCTGTTCGAAATGTCCACACAAACCAAAATGAGAAACATGGAAAATCAGTTCAACTGGGATGATTGGTTTTATGGAACAAGAAAGATAAATGGTCATTTTAGGTCATTCTAAAAACATCAAAAAAGAAACTCTAAAATGGCCGTTATATGTGAACACTGTTGTAACACTTTGGGGCCGTAGGCACTCTATTTTGTTAAAATTTCATTATAGCATGCTCATGATCTATGGATTTCTTTCCCTTCACTCTGTTTTTCAGAAAGGAGAGGCCCCTTACTTTGGCTGCATTGTTGGTCGAGTTGCAAATAGAATCAAAGAGGGGAAGTTCACTCTCAAAGGGAAAGAGTATTCTTTGCCCATCAATAAGCCGCCCAACAGTCTCCATGGTAAGATCGAGGTTGAAATTTCAGAATGTAAATTCGATCAGAAATTTATTGTGGTAAATTCTTCTGCTGATGTGATGCAAAGATATGCATTGTGATTTTCTAAAAGTACTGTTTCTATCATTAATAAGTTCTGATGCAAATTCATAGTATCAAATGTATTCATAGATACATCCATCCATGGATAATGTTAATGGAATTCAATATCATACCACGGTCATATTGGAAGGTAACAAGAAGGTATTGTGGTAAATTCATACTTTGATATCATATGTTGATATGTTCAAATGATATCTAACCTTGGTAAGTAATGTAGTTTCCTGCAATTCTTAAAACATTTTCATCCAATTTCATGACAATACCATTAGAAGGGTCTTCATTAAACTTAATGAGAAAATCTTACCAGATTGGCAAAATTTTCATTCTCTGTTGTGTTTTACTCAAATTGGACACATGGCACAAGGAGTTCAGTTTGGACCCTTCATCTTGTGGTTCCCACAGACAGATCACTATCCACAATTGTCAGTTTGTGACAAACTGGAAACATGGTTGTTGCAATAGATGTTCGTATTCTGCTGAATAGTATAGGAGAAGTTATATATAAAGCCCCAACCGGGGGGGGGGGGCGCCTGTGTGGGGTCCTAGTTACTTTCCACCTGGTGAGGGTTCAGGGGAAGTGCCGCCAACCTGAATTGTATGAGACCCGATCCGAGAGAATAGGGTATTCTTCTGTGTACGGTGAATAAAAATTCTCTACGGAAGTCGAATTAGGGTTATGCAAGAAAAGCTTTTCTGGGTTTTTTGGGTACTAGAAAGTTTTAGGGCTATAATCCCTTTTCTTGAGAAGATAGTGAATTCGTTAGGGACTCATCTGTGGAGTAGGCACAAAGCCGTACCACGTAAATCTGTTGTGTTTTGTCTGTTGGTTTTCTTTGTTGCATCAGTTCCTTTCATATGAGATTTTGAATATTAGTATCGTAAAGGCCGATATGGCTGTATCTTATCCATATCAGCCTGATACGATAAGCTATATGGTGTCAAAATGGCCCGCCCTAAAAAAAAAAGGGCCGTATTAGCCCATATAGGTAGATACAGTTGACGTGGCCTGATATGCCCATAATGACCCAAATTTAAAACTTTTTTATTTCAATTTTTTTTTTCTCATTTTCCTCTTCTTTTAACCGAAGCTTAGTAAGTCATTTTTAGACTAAATCTAGGCTCATTTTGGGGAGCAAAACAAAATATTCGAGTGAGTTTCCATGAATTGAAGTGGAATGGACCATTATGAGAAAAATCGAAAAGAAGGGTGAACCATCCACTTTTTTGTTTTTTCATATTTTCATATTTTTTCTTTGTTTTAATTCAATACTATGGACACTAATTTACCAATTCTTGCTTGATTTGTTGAATTAGGCCCATTTGGTTGACTTTCAACTGGTAAATTCGACAAACAACATTCTCATAAAAGAATGGTCTGATACACCATCATATTGCATGTCCAAAATACAAAAAAAAAAAAAAAGAAAGGAAATTCTTGAATATCTCATTTTCCCTTCTTTTTTTTTATATTTTTTACTTAATTCTTTGGATTAAATTTTTTTTTACTGATACCAGCTGATACAGTCCATTATGGACCGATACCAATATGCGACACCTGTATTTTATTGTTTTTCAGCCAGGCTAATATGACCCCCAATATCGATGTTCAAAACCTTGACTGGAAGATCCTATCTGTCCAATTGGACTTCTCTATCAAATTTGTTTTTTGAAAGCTGAATATTATTAAACAGCAAAAGCCAACAGAAGAAAAGAGCAGAACAAAACAGCTACAGAAAACTAAATACAGGAGCCAACAGGCTCAGACCCAACCCGCAGGATCAAGGAGCCCACTCTCTATTGCCCACTTTTAGATCACAACATATGGTTTATTTGTTTATGTAGCGAGATTTTCATACCACAGCTGATCTATAGTGCAGTTCACTCTATTCAAAATCCTGACATGTGTCATATAAGTAAGATCGGTTTCCCAAAAAATTAGCTCCGAACCACCCCCCCCCCCCCCCCCCAAAAAAAAAAAAAAACGTAACATCAGTTCACTAACTTTTTTCCTGGGGTATGTTTATGTACTGTTTTATTGCGAGCTGCCACTTGAAGGGTGTGATTATCATATTGGGGACATTTTTAGTTCATCGTATATCAACCTGCGGGAGTTTTGTGCTCTCATTGGCAGCTGATGGGAACTTCTGCCACAACTTTTACCATGAATCCTAACAGCAGAACATGATTCATGTAGCTGACCCCGATTAGTTGGTATAGGGCTTTAGAAGATATATGCAAAGTCCAGATCATGGACCATTGTGTCATGTGTCCAATTTGAGTGTTGTGCTCCTGATAAGGAAAATTTTGCACTGCATTTGGCATAGATTCTCAGAAAGTCTTAGAAAATGCTGCCTTTTGCTTTAGAGCAATGATAAAAAGGAGAACTGGGCTGTTCGCTAATAGTTAGAAATGTGTCATGTGTTTTGGCTAGTGTTAAAGCTGATTAATAAGGGCCATATGATCATACATCCCACCTAATCCCCTGGTTCTATCCTCTAGTTCCTCTCCCAATGCATATTTTACATTCTCAGGGTCCTATATTGTA
This sequence comes from Liriodendron chinense, assembly GCA_003013855.2. Lineage (NCBI taxonomy): Eukaryota > Viridiplantae > Streptophyta > Magnoliopsida > Magnoliales > Magnoliaceae > Liriodendron > Liriodendron chinense. Next base: position 2,283,506 of record ML058441.1, on the reverse strand, counting down.
AATTGTATAAAGAGGGGTATTGCGGTATTTTTGTTTCACAACTTAAGCCAATAAAAAAGCAAGAGGGGGGGACAGGGATGCCTGACCCTAACCTCTTTTGTCTTCTTTCCCATGCTTTTCTCTCCTCTCTTTCTTTTCTTGTCTCTTCTCTCTCTTTTCACACAAACTTTCATGGTATCAGAGCAGTAATTGATCAAGCTCTTTTTTTTTCTACTTTCTTACCTCTTAAATATCTTTCTCCTCCCTTTCACGTCCTCTTTTCACTCTCTCGGGCCTGGCATCCCTTATGTAACCTAGGGTTTCTTTTCTTTGGTGTTTCAACCTCTTATATAGCCTGTGTGTCAAGACTGTGGTGATGTGTAGGTGATTGCTACACATTCCAGCGTGTGATCATGGAAGTGCTGGGCTGATTCGTGCTTCAAACGTCAAGCGAGTACCGTGTTAGAGTGAGCAGTTTGAGTACTCATCCCTGTGGGAGCAGTGTAAGCAGTGCTTCTTAAGTTCTCATCTCGTTATCATATTTGGTTCTAATGGAGATGAAACGTGAAGAGAATAGACCTGGTTATACGAATCCATCTGATTTTTAAGGGCGCAAATTACCTCTACCAAGTTAAATGGAGCAAATTATCTCAAGTGGTCCGAATCGATGAGAGTTTTCTTGACTGCCAAGGGAAATCTAGTCCGAATGTGAGGTGTGAATTAAGTAAACACTATAGGGTCTCTTGTCCCCACGTGTGGAAAAGCATGGTAAACTTCAATTTGCTTTAGTACATTCAGATATTTGGGGTCGAAGTCTCTATCATGTCAGAGTATAAGCATTTTGTTACTTTTATTGATGATTTCTTTCGAATGACTTGGCCTTATTTAATGAAGATCGATTTGAGTTATGTTCTATTTTTAAAATGTTTCATATGGAAATGCGAAATCAATTCAATGCCAAGTTGTGTGCTAATGCAAAAGAGTATGTATCAAATTTAGTAATTCCTATTTATTTGAACATGCAGTTTGCAGCAAATATTGTGCACATACTGATGCAATTCTAACTACATGCATCTCTATCATGTCAGAGTATAAGCATTTTGTTACTCTTATTGATGATTTCTTTCGAATGACGTGGCCTTATTTAACGAAGGTTGATTTGAGTTATGTTCTATTTTTAAAATGCTTCATATGGAAATGCAAAATCAATTCAATGCCAAGTTGTGTGCTTTGTCTGACAGTGCAAAAGAGTGTGTATCAAATTTAGTAATTCCTATTTATTTGAACATGCATTTTGCAGCAAATATTGTGTGCACATACTGATGCAATTCTAAACTACATGCTATATAATTAATCAAATGCCTTCCACCATTCTAGCAGGCCAGTCACCCCCCATTAAGTTTTGTTTCTTGCAACTTCATTATTTTCTCTTCCCCCTAAAGTTTTTCAGTGTGTGTGCTTTGTCCATAGATTGAAGTTGGGTTTTGACAAGTTATCTCGAGCAATAAAATGTGTGTTTCTTGAATATATTCCAGAACACAGAGAGGCTATAAGTGTTATAGTCTCAGACTCCCAGTCTTCATAAACAGATCATGTGTGTCGATGTTTCCTTATTTAAATTGACACCATTCTTTTCAGATGAAGGTAAAACTCTTGCAATGGAAGATCCTCAATCCTCATCTATGGTGCAAGTGCCTCTTCTTGTAGAGGTCCATTTTATCCAGCCACTTTCTTCCATGGGTTAGTCTCTTCTTGCAACTAAACCTACTCATGACGGAAGAAGGGAGATAGTGAAGTTGTCCATGGCTTGCCATCCACCACATCTTATTCCGAGCTTTCAAATTGTGTACCTCACTATTCTTCTGATCTTCCTATTGCACAGAGGAAAGGTTCTTGTACCGAACATCCTATTCCATATTTTTCTCTTTTCATTGTTTGTCTCCCAATTCCCAAATTTCACAATTTGCATTGTCTCTTTCCTCCCATTCTGTTCAGAAGTCATATTAAGAAGCCTTGTCTCATGAGGAGTGGAAGGAGGTTATGGAAGAAGAGATGGCTCCTGTTCATCATACTATTACTTGGGAGCCGACACATCTTCTAGTTGGCAGGCATGTTGTTGGATGCAAATGGGTATATAACATTTAAGTTTCCACTCAACGGAACAGTCGAAAGATTGAAAGCTCAATTAATTGTTGAGGGATACACTCAAACTCTTAGAGTTGACTACACTTTGACGTTCTCTCCAGTTGCAAAGCTTCATTCCATCCATGTCAATCTCTCAGTTGCCTCTAACTAACCGTTACTGGTTATTATTCCAACTTGACGTTAAAAGCACCTTTTTTCATGGAAATCTCACAGAAGAAGACTATATGGAGCGACCACTTGGTTTTGTTGCTTAGGGAGATTAAGATAGTGTTAAGCTTCATAAGACCATCTATGGGCTGAAGCAATTGCCATGGGCGTGTTTGACAAGTTCAATAAGATTGTATTAGCCTATGGGTTACATAGGAGTTGGCTAATCATTCAGTCTTCATATGACAGGTTGCGTCTGAGTTGATTGTGTTGGTTGTGTATGTGGATGATATTGTGGTCACAGGCAATGAGTAAAGGAATTGAAGAACTTAAGCAGTACCTTTAACAACAAAAAAATTGACAAAAGATTTACGTCATCTTCGGTATTTGCTAAGGATAGAGGTTGCGAGATCAAAGGAAGAGATTAATCCATCATGACAAAAATATACCCTGGACTTACAGAAACTGGTCTTTTTGGTGCTAAGCCTGCCGATACACTAAAGACTCTAATCATAAACTAGAGAGTGACCAAGGAAAAGCAATTGAAGACCCAAGAAGGTACAGAAAATTGGTTGAAAAACTTATTTACTTGACTATCACTAGACTAGATATATTATATATTGTTAGTGTTGTTAGTCAATGCATGAGTTTTCCTAGAATTCCACATTCCAATGGATTTGTCCAGATTTTGTGTTATTTTAAGGTAACTCTAGGTTAAGGAATCTTATATAAGAGATAACCTTATTTCTAGGTTATCGTGTATTCTGGTGTCAATTGGGTAAGTACTCCAACTGATAGGTGGTCTACAGCTGGATATTGTACATTTATAGGAGGAAATTTAGTCATGTGAAAGAGTAAGAAGTAAAGTGTTGTACGGTAGTAGCAAGATCTAGTACAGTAGCAGAATATAGGGTCATGGCGCACACCGCATGTGAGCTAGTATGGGTAAAGTGGTTTTGTTGTAACTTTGCCAATGTAGTTGTCTTGCAATAAGTAGCCAACAACTAATATTACAAACAACCTAGTTTTTAATGAGAGAACCAAACATGCTGAAGTTGATTGGTGCTTTATCCGTGAAAAAGTTAACAATGGTGAAATTCTACACCCAATGTCAAGTCCATAGATCAGCTTGCGGATGTGTTTGTTAAAGCTCTTGGTCACAATCAGTCTGAGCATATCTTTTCCAAGGTAGGCATCAATGTAGTTGTCTTGTAATAAGTAACCAACAACTAATATTACAAACAACCTAGTTTTTAATTGTTGAGTCATGTTACCCTTGCCAATGTACAAGGTAGGTGAAATTCTACACCCAATGTCAAGTCCTTAGATCAGCTTGCGGATGTGTTTGTTAAAGCTCTTGGTCGCAATCAGTCTGAGCATATCTTTTCCAAGGTGGGCATCAATGTAGTTGTCTTGTAATAAGTAGCCAACAACTAATATTACAAACAACCTAGTTTTTAATGAGAGAACCAAACATATTGAAGTTGATTAGTGCTTTATCTGTGAAAAAGTTAACAATGGTGAAATTCTACACCCAAGTCAAGTCCTTAGATCAGCTTGCGGATGTGTTTGTTAAAGCTCTTGGTCGCAATCAGTCTGAGCATATCTTTTCCAAGGTAAGCATCAATGACATCTATGCTCCAACTTGAGCGGGTGTTAAAGCTGACTAATATGGACAAACAGCCCACCTAATCCTTTGGTTCTATCACTTAGTTCCTCTCCTTATGCATATTTTATTTTCTTCGTGGCTTATATTGTAATGTATAAAGTGAGGGCCTGAGGGGAATTTTCAGTTTATTTGGTTTTGTGACTCAATAAAAGCAACCCCCCCCCCCCCCCCCCCCCCAAAAAAAAAAAAAAACACAATAATGGGCTTCTGGATCAGTCAGAAGTTGTGTTGTGAATTATTTATTTTCATGAATTGGCAAGGACTGCTTTAGTTATGCATGCATGCTTAAATGTTGAACAGGCTAGTCTACTACTAGTACCACCTTTTTTCCACCATTTCTTTAATGCTGGTAAAGCATCCAATGTACATTGGCATACACGTTAATCAATCCAGACTGCCCAAACGTTGGACATCAATTTGGAGGAGCATAGCCCAAAAATTACACTGATCCCATCTAATTATTGAATTTGGACCTATGACCATTCTCCTTGTAACTATGCATTTGATGGCCGCCAACTTGATGGTTAGGATCATCTGTTCTGATCAGTGTTACTATTGAGTAATGATCGATCCTCAATGGTGCCCATGATTTGGGAAGTCTTGTTAGATGTAAATTATCCTAATTCCCATGTATATGGTGGATGATTTTCCACTTAAGAAATGCACAGACAGAAAATTATGTCATGTGCTTAGGGCCTGTTTGGATGCACTGTCAAAATAGCAGTTCTTAGCTAGGGGTTTCCCCGCAAAAGTCACTTTTTCGAAAACCAATCAGATTGGTTTTTAGCGAGTGGGCTTTTTAGCGGCTGTTTTGAGGACTGGGGGATCAAATTGGTGTTTGCAGGCCGGTTTCCAAATGAGTTACAAAACCCTTGTTTCAGATCGAAATGGGGGTTTCACCTAAGAACCACATTTTGGTGGCGTGTCAAAAGAGGCCCTTGTATTGTAGAGGAATCAGGGACATCTTACTGAAGAAGCCCAGGAATCCTATAAACTAATGTCAGAAAGAGTGGCACTTCGATCCTTCCAAAAAACAAGGCCGATCCGTCTGTATCAATTATCATCCTTATCAAATTAGTATCAAGTCCTAGCCTACTGTAATGTTACTTCAAATTGGATTGGAATTTTTGAAATGAAGAGCTCTCGCATCCCATTTGCCATTGTCCCCATTATGTTAATCCTTCTTATTTTTTCTTCTCTTTCAGGTGGGCGCAAGGGTTTCGACAAAGTGATATGGGAAGTAGTGGAACGGAAAGATGGCGAAACACCGTCAATTACCTTCAAATATCACAGTCAAGATGGCGAGGAAGGTAAACTTCACTTGCCTCAGGAGAAGAGAGTAACTTTTGGTCCTTAGCCACAACATACTATTCTATGATGCTATCTATACTGTAAAGGTGGGGCCCATGGGTCGAAGGTCTAGACTGTTGATACTATGGGCAAATTTCATAGAGGGAGATCCAAACCCTTTGATCGGTGTCCTAAAAATCCACATTTACAAAGAAAATACAGAAGCACATGCAATTAGCAAAGAAAGGGCCAGGGCTCATGAGATAGTCTAGATCACCAAACTGTGGGCTCCATATGTATGGAAGAACTTGTAATTCCTGGAAAAATAAGTGACTTTGTTTCCCTGGATTGATTCATCGAAAGCAGGTTACCCTGGAGATGTGACTGTAACTGCAACTTACACTCTCACTGCAAAGACGACAATGAGACTTGACATGGAAGCTGTGCCTGAGAACAAGGCCACTCCAATTAGCTTAGCTCAACACACCTACTGGAATTTAGCAGGACACAACTCCGGAAATGTTCTTGAGCATTTAGTCCAGATATGGGCATCTCATGTAACACCTGTTGATCCGTATACCGTCCCGACAGGCGAAATCATGCCAGTTAAAGGCACCCCCTTCGACTTCACAGCTGAGAAAAAGATTGGTAGCAGGATCAATGAAGTCCCTGGCGGGTACGATCACAATTACGTGCTTGACTGCGGGGAAGAGAAATTGGGCTTGAAGCATACAGCCAAAGTGAAGGACCCATTGAGCTCGAGGGTCTTGAATTTATGGAGCAATGCACCTGGTGTTCAGTTTTACACTGGAAACTATGTTAATGGTGTGGTTGGTAAAGGTGGAGCTGTCTACGGAAAGCATGCAGGGCTCTGTTTGGAAACTCAGGGATTCCCAAATGCCATAAACCAGCCGAATTTCCCATCTGTTGTGGTGGAACCAGGCAAGAAGTATGAGCATACCATGCTGTTTGAGTTCTCTGTTGGAGATTGAAGATTTTCAAAGCGATATATGGATTGGTGAAGAAGGCGATCTTTTTATCTAGCTTTTTGCCTCATTTGGGTGTGTTTTAGCTCAAGTGTTGATAAAATAAACCAATATATGAAATATAGTTATCTGTTTTATATACACTGGACTAAATGCTCACACATTTAGAAGAAAAACAATTCTATCATGTTGCTTTTATAAAATAATCCAATATATGAAATCTAGTTATCCGTTCTGAGACTGATCACTCCCGCCAATGATTAGAAGAAAAACAATTCTATCATGTTGCGAAGTTTTGCAACTTGCTTGTGGGATTTGTATTATCTATTTGTGATTCAGTCCATGATAACTTCTCCTGATACGGGGTTGTAGTTGTCATTTTGATGATTACTGCCACTCAAAATGGGAGGTGTTGGATAACTGGAAACCATGTCTTTCTTGGGAAAAAAATAAATTTGCTTGGTGTTTAAAATGAATGCTTGCATTTTCCTTGGGTTAGTTTTGAGAAACTTGAATGTAAGTGGGTCACTCAGCGCTCTGGCATCATGTGCATCAACTTGATTGCCTGAATATTACCCATACCTACATCCATTGTGCTTACATCCAAACCCCATGCAGGCAGACTGTCCACATTCAGGAGTCATTATGAAATCACCGCCGGGAGTGATCGGTCTCAGAACTAGCTCACACACCCGGAACGTTTGCACATTTTTTCATATAATGGAGTCACTTTTTTTTTTTTGGGTCTGTCTGCCATCTCTTCCACATATGGTGTTTGCCAAATGGACTCTCTTTCCTTGGTGTCTCTAGATTTGGCCTGGGGGCAGGACCCTCATCCTGCGCCTCAACGAGAGGCTGGCTTATTCCTAAGTGTGTAACTTCACCTTCCTCTCTTCTTGACCCTCCGGGGATGATGACAGATTCTTTATCCTTCCTAGTTATGTGCTTTGTGGGGGCATCAGTCGGACTCGATTCCACCACAAGCCGACAAGGCCTAGCAGTCTGGTCGGTCCTTGTCATTACTTCCTAGAAGGGAACCTACTCACAGGAAAAAGGAGCATAAAGTCAGCAAACAATACAGAGGAATGGCTAAATGCCAGTAACAATCCAGGAGAATACACAGCGTGTGCAAATTAATAGAAAGGAGGAGGGAAGGAAAATTCCACCAAATCCTGAAGAAGCTAATCAAGCAATTGCCCAAATTCAGCTACCTGAGTATATACACACTTGGGGGCAACTGTGTATGCCCTTCAACCCAGTGTGTCAGCATTCATGCCAGGTTCCCTGATTAAGTGCGCTAGTACCGTAGGGGTCATTTAGATGCGTGTAAAATCCATAAGATGTTTGGATGAATGTATTTGCCTGTAATCGGATTGCAGGCTGTAATCAAATTACAACATTTAGCTGTAACCTGAAACATGGCAAAAGGACATGTTTCATATTACAGGTAAATCGATTTCGGGCAATGGATTAATTTTTATAAAAAAAATCAATATAAGGAGAGTTCCAGCTTCAGCATTCCCACCCTCTCTTCTTCCAATGGAGAGTTCCCGCTTCGGCATTCTCACCCTCTCTTCTTCCAATGGAACGAATTAAAAAAAATGAAGATGAAGAAGAGGAAGAAACCTCGAATACAACTCTGCCTGGACCATCAAATCTTCCTCCTCGCTGTGTTTCTTCCCTCTATGGGTTTTTATTATAACCCTCTCTCTCCCTCTCTCTCCAGGTTTAGGTATGGTGTTGAATTTGCTTGTCATGGCTCCGGCCAATTGATAGCCTTAATCACAATTTTATTTTCTCGTTAAGGTAATGATTTGTTTTCTTTTAAATCATAACTTTTGATGGCCACCAATTGGAAGGTTTGGATCTAATAAATTTAACTATCGACTGGGTAGTAGGACCCATCAGATGAATGGCCTGGATTCATCATCCATGATAGGTACTGTTATGGGGGACCTGAGCATAACCCTCACCAGTTGCTCGGCCAGACCAGCAGCCTCAAAGAACAGGCCGTCCGACTTGACCCGTGCCCGGCGACTGGAGGAAAGCCCGATCAGCACAAGCCTCGCGGGCTGACGTCCAAGGACCGAGCGATAAGGACGGGCCAGCTAGGTCAGGTCAGCCCAGGTTGCCCCTCGCGGGCCGACATCTAAGGACCGGGCCACAAGGATGGGCCAACCATCCAAGCCAGAATGGCCCATGCCGCTCCCAAATAGACTGAGGCATGCAGAGAATGGGCACGTGTCTCGCCCAAGCCTCCGTGTGTGACACGTGGCAATAACCAGGTGCAGAGCCTGATCCCATGCCTCGTGATTGACACAGGCCTACGGTGTCAGGTTATGCCTAACAGCAACAGAGGATTCGCCCCTACACCTCTATGATTAAAAGCGCAAGCTGGCGTGTCCAGGAAGTTTCTTCCAGGCCCAAACACCAGCCACAACCTATAAATACCCCACAGGCTCTGAAGCCAGGTACGCAACGAATACCCTGTGACCTCCGTCTCTTTGTTTGACCTACGAGCTGAGCTGACTTAGGCATCGAAAGGTCCCCCGCCGTCCCAGCGGCACTCCTTCTACTGTCTTTCACTTGCAATCTTACGGGCCATGAACGAGAAGACCAGCTGCGAGAGACCCCCACAAACTTTAGTAGCAACCGCCATCTCGATTGTCGACCAGTTTTTTGCGACAACCCCTTCTCTTGCCTTTCACTTGTGATCTTGTAGGCCACAGACGACGAGACCAGTTGCAAGAGACCCCCACGAACTTCAGCAGCAACCACCATCTCGGTTGTCGACTAGTTTTTGGCAACAAACAGCGTAGCACCGTCTGTGGGAAGTGGTTTAGTCTGTGTTCTCACCCCTGAGCATGGCAAGCAGTCCCTGGCCTCCCGCTAAAGGGGAAAAAGAAAGGGACAGCGCATGCCGAGCCTAAACCCTCCCAGCACGCTGGTAAAAGCATGTTTCAGCAGGACGACTCCCAGCATAAACAATCGAGCTCACAACAATATTCTCATGCCTTTGGACAACAGCGGTCTTTTAACCGAAAGGGCTGGCTTTCCGTAATCAAAGAACGAGTCGACAACTTGGCGGGCCATATGCTCTGCCTTACCAAGGCTATGGAGGGACATCAGGCATCAGCCCCATGAATGCGCCTGAGCCCTCCCTATGACGATCGCCCCCATCAGTCGCAACACGAGGGGTATGCGGGGCTCCCCATGTGGGCGAGGATCATGCCAGTCGGGTCGTCCCTGTGCGGACAACCACTACGCTGGGCGGCTCAGACCTTCGCCACACCCTCAAGGAACAACGGAAGGCCCGAAAGAATGAAGAAGCATAGCAGGTAGCAGACAGTGAAGCCCCCTGGGGCACAGAGCTCTGCAAGATCCAGGGTAAGCCCGGGAACATACAGCTGGCCTGCGGGGTAAAGCCCCCAGTCCCTGTGGACGCCCTCCTAGAGCAAACCGAGCCGTCATTTACAAACGACATTATTCGCGCTCAGCTGCCTAAGGGATTCAAGATGCAACAAATTGCCCCCTGCAAGGTCGAGCACGTGGAGTCATTCCGAAATTGGATGGAGCTCCATGGTGCCTCGAGGTCGATCATGTGCAAAGTGTTCTCCTTAACACTGACCGAGACCGCCCAAAAATGGTTCTGGAGCCTCAAGCCCAAGTCCATCAGCTCTTTCCTTTAGCTCAGCAAAGCCTTCGTGACTCAGTTCGTCGGGAGCAAGAGCATGCGAAAGTCGGCAACTCATCTCTTGACCCTGGAGCAAAGGTGTGACGAGTCCCTTAAAGACTTTATAGTCTGGTTCAACACTGAGGCCATCCAAGTCGACAACTACTTTGACCGGTCACCTTAACAGCCATGATAGTCGGATTGAAGCAAGGAAAGTTCTTTTCTCCCTTGAAAAAAACCCACCAAAAGCCTTAGTCGATCTGTTGAATCGTGCCTAGGAATACACCAATGCCGAAGAGCTAGTCAGCGACGAAGCGGAACCCAAAGGTTAAAGCAGCTCAGCCAATAGGAAAAAATGCAAGGAAGCTAGGGAGGGGTCGGCCTCCAACCCAAATTTAAAGAAAGATGATCGGGCCAGGTCTTCCCGAACCCCTCAGAGTCAGTATCACCGATACACACCACTGAATACCCCGCTTGAGCAAGTGTTCATGGAAATCAAGGAGCAGAAAATTCTGAAGCGACCGAATAGGCTGAGGTTAGACCTAGACAATAGGAACAGGGTGAGGTATTGACACTTCCATCGAGACCAGGGCCACGATACGACCAATTGCTTTGACTTGAAAGAAGAGGCTAAATCCCTCATTCGGAAAGGCTACCCAGGCAAGTACGTCGTCACACGTCGTGAGGATAGGTCTCCGCCTAGACCTAGGCAGCGCAAGGAATGGGCCGACCAAGAACCCATCGACAAGATCTGCACCATCTTTGGTGGACGTGCAAGTGGAGGGGACTCGACGAGAGCACGCCGAGCACATGTACGGGGTTCATCTGGTGAACCCCGCGCACCGGCCATCCAAGGAACCCTGGCGGGACCCCTACACCAGGGGAATCCAGCATCCCCATGACGATGCCCTTGTGGTCGCAATGACCATGGCCAACTACAAGATACATTGAATCCTCGTTGACTTGGGGAGCTCAGCTGACATTCTATATGACGCCGCTTTCGACAAAATGGGAATGAAAAGGTCTTACCTCCGATCTATCAGGACCTCTCTCGTCGGTTTCCTCGGGGAAGCCTGTTAGTGCACTTTTCTATGGCATACTAGCGGACCGTATTTGTCAATCACTTAGGTCAGTGAGTCTAGTGTCGGTTGAGCTTAAAGAAGACGAAGACCGAAGACTCAAGCGGACCTGCTGTATCAAGGAAGAAGAAATAGGTAAAAGAGATGCCTTGGTGAGCCTTAAACCTTGACCAAAACCAAAACCATAATTAACCTCTAGATGACCATGAACCTTTTAGGCATACTTGTAGTCATCTTAGATTAGCCTTAGGTGTCCCAAAAGATCACCCAATCATCGGCCATGGAGGTTGCATGAGTTGCTAAAGACATGACATGCAAATAGCAGCCTTCATACACTGTCTGACCGGTCAGACCCATGGCCGATCGGTCGGCCAGTAAAGATATGGGACAGCAAGAACTGTTGGCTATGCCTTGGCCTATCCGACCGGTCATGACCGGTTAGCTTGACCTGGACCGACCTGTCACGACCAGTCAAACCGGACCCCATAGTAAACAGCAACATAACTATCTTACTAGCCACTTGACTGACCGGTCATGACCAGTCGTGGACCCCTATCCAATCGGTCGGTACTAGCCATTATATGCTCATTTTCATCCATTGTAAAAATCTTATAAATGGGCATTGGCTCGTTTTGAGGGGCATTGAGAGGGATTTTGAGATGATTGAAGCCACCATTGTTGGAGACCATTAGAGGCTCAATTCCTAACCTATGCAAGATATCTTCCTTGTAATTTAACACAAGAATGGAGCATTCCGAGCTCATGAAGAAGATAATCTTCACCATCTTTGATCTCTAGAGTTTGGATCAAGCTTGATAGTTATATTTTTATCCAAAGCTCTATGATGAGATTGTTGTAGGTGAGCAACTCTAGGCAACTCATTCCCACTAGTTGTAGAATTCTCAAACCTACCTTCTTATCACCTTGGGCATCTCAAAGGCACCACATGCAATGTGATTGATCAAGTGTAGCTAAAGCATTGACGATCAACGGCAACATGATCGGGGGAGCAAGGGAAGCTGATTGAAGCACGGGAAAGCGGAGATCAAGCAACCCGAAGCGGCGCTGAACAAGGGGCTCATCCGACAAGTAAGGTTGTCTCTGTTGAGAGTCCTTCCACTCAATTCCCTGTGGGAGTTGAGTATAGAGTTTGTTTGTCAAACTCGATCTAGAGTCGTTTGCCGATCCTTGGCACGTTTGTCGGGCCTCCAGGGACGTTTGGTGTTCCCTAGCACATTTGTCGGGCCTAAACTAGTCTCAAAGGGGGAGTCTCCGACACGGGAGTGAACATGCGTCAGGTTGAGAGTTAGCCTTGTCCAAAAACTCCGTTTATGGTTGAGAGGTGAACCGGTAAAACCTCCATGTAAAGGTTGAGAGGTGAACCTTATTTAAAACCTCCGACAGTGAATGTCAGTGTGCTTAATGGAGTTAAGTACTTGAATCGGGAGTGGAGTAAATCCAAAGTTGAACCACTATACATGCTTGTGTTTGTGATTGAATTGAGTACATTGTTATCTTAGTATTGCATGTTTTATTGTTTAATTATGAATGCTTGATAAGGAATGCATGCTAGGCACTAGATACGCACATCTCCACACAAGATGTACTTTCACTAAGTAGTGTAGACTTGAGCTCATTGATCCATTCTCATAAGTCTACATAGGTTGCATAGATTAAGAACTTGATTTGTTTAATCATTTAATTATCTATGCATGATTAGGCTAGGATGTTTAATTGCTAATTATATGTTAGCCTTATGATTAGACCCACTTAGGCTTGGAAGCCGAATTGTTCTTGCTTACTTAGTTTAATTTGATAAAATTGTTAAGTAGACGAAAAGATTTTAAAATGTCCTAATCACCCCCCCTCTAGGTCTTAGCCATAATTCTAGTTGCTCTACAGGCTTCCGCACCCATACGCTTATACAAGTGTGTTGATCCAAAAGGCATAATTTCAAAACCGTCGTCAAGGCAATATTGTACTACCTGTCACTGCCGGGGAGGGAGCCACGCAAACAACCCTCCTAGTCGACTTCCTTGTGGTGGATTGTCCCTCTGTCTACAACGCCATTCTAGGGTGCCTCTCCCTGGACTCCTTGAGGGCTGTCATTTCAATCTACCATCTTGCCATGAAGTTTTTGACCGAATTGGGAATTGGGTGGGTAAAGGGTAACCAGTTGGAGGCCCGCCAGTGCTATGTCATGGCCCTTCGGGCCAGCGGGCGCCCGACGATACAAATCACCACACTTGACCCGAGAGAGGAAAGCTTCGAGAAGGGAGTGTCTGCGGAAGACCTGCACCCAGTAAAGATACGCGATGAGGATCCGACCAAGACGGTCCAGGTCGGGTCCTCACTTGACCCGCACCTCGAAGACACTTTAACAAGACTGCTCAGGGAGCACGAAGACATGTTCGCCTGGTCTCATTAGGACATGCCAGGGATAGACCCGAGCACAATCGTCCACTGCCTAAATGTGGACCCCGACCATAAGCCTGTCCGACAAAAGAGATGGGCCTTTAACGCTGAGAGGTACGCAACCATTGATGAGGAGGTCAACAAGCTGCGGCAGGTTGGGTTCATCGAAGAAGTTCATTATCCTGATTGGCTCGCCAACGTTGTAATGGTTAAGAAACCTAACAGAAGCTGGAGGATGTGTGTGGACTGTACCAACCTCAATAAAACTTGCCCTAAGGATGGCTTCCCACTCCCGAGGATCGACTAGTTGGTGGACGCCGACCTACACAATCTCGTACCCTTTGACCTGCCCAAGTAATTCTTGTTAGTGCACTTTTCTGCGCATACTAGTGCACCTTAGTTGTTAATCACGTGCATCCATGTGTTGTAACGTCGGTTGAGCCTTGGCAAGTTGAAGACCGAAGATTCAAGTGGACAAGACGCATCAAGGAAGAAGAACGGGTAAAAGAGATGCCTTGGTGACCCTATCCCTTAGAACCAAAACAACCATATCCTCTAGATGACTTGAGCCATATAGGAAAATTGTTAGTCATAATCATTAGCATTAGAACACTTAAAAAAATGATAAGTTAAGCTAATAAGAGGTGCAAGTTGCTGTAAATAAACCTGCCCAAATAGCAGTTTTCGAGTGGACTTCGATCCCATCAAAGTTCAAGTTAGTGGGTCTTCAATGCCATCGAAGACCAGTTCGATCCCATCGAACATATGTCCAGCAATATTTGTGAACTCTCTGAACAGTTTTTCGATCCCATCGAAGTTGTTATCGATACCATCGAAGTGACTATTTTCTGCCCATTTTGTAGCCATTGGAGCTTTATCTATAAAGCAGGAGACTCAATCTTTGGGCAAATGAGAAGGATTTTAGAGCATTATAAGCCACTAACATCGCCAACACCATTAGGCTTTAATCTTAACCCTATCAATTCATCTTCCTTGTGATTTGTCACAAGAATGGGCCAGGGCATTCAAAGATCATTTAGAAGATGAACTTGTCCATCTTGATCTCTAGAGTTTAGAACTTGATCAGATAGTTAAATCCTTGTTTAAACTTTATAAAGAGATCATTGTGGGTGAAATTCTCTAGGCAACCATTGTCAATTAGCTGTAGAGATTTCAAACCTACCTCCTATAACCTTGGTAATTTCAAGAAGAACATATATAAGGCGATTAATTATTGGAGCTGAGGCATTGGCAACGCATCGGTAATAAGATCGGGGGAGCAAAGGGGAGCCGATTGAAATACAGGAGAGTGGAGATCAAGCAACCCAAGCGGCGCATCAACGGGGCTCAAATCTAACAAGTAAGGTTATCAATTTGTATAGTTCAACCACTCTCTTCCTATGAAAAATTGAGTGTAAAGTTTAAATTGCCAAACCCGATAGGTTCGATTGTAGGGCCAAATCAAGTCTCTGTGGGGAGCCTCCAGTGGGAGTAAACATTAGGTTCGATTATAAGGCCTTAGCTCGGTTATAAGGCCTAAATTAAGGTTTGGTAGTAGGACATTGGCTTATGAGTTAAGCCTAAATCTGGGTTCCATTATAGGACCTTGGATCTAATGTAGAGCTTAAATTGTCATGTCTCTAAGGAGATCCATCAACACGAGTGTGTATGTGGTCCACCAACATAGGTGCGTACGTGTAGATTCTTGAGTAAGATTCGGTCATTGTGTAGGATTCGGTCCTTGTGTAAAATTGTAAGGTTGGAAAGAACCTATTTAAAATTCATAGGTTGTAAGGTGAACCTGATTTAAAACACTCATAGTGAAATCTAGTGTTCTCATGGGTTGGGAACGGCAACTGAGAGTGGAGTAGACAAGTAGTCGAACCACTATATATCGTTGTGTTTGTGATGTATTTGAGCACATTTCTACTTATACATTGTATGTTTAATTGCTTAATTATGAATGCTTAATTAGAATATATGTTAAGCACTAGATAGGCATATTCACACACAACATGTATTTTCACTAGTTGTGTAGACTTGAGCTTATATGATTGCATCTCATACAGTCTACATTAGTTGCATAGATTAGTTACTTGATTAGTTAAATCATTTTATGATCAATGTGTTTAGACTATGAGCTCAATTGCTTATTCATTCATTAGTCTATGTGATTGGACCCACTAAGGCTCGGAAGCCGAAGTGTTCTTGCTTACTTATTATAAATTGTTAGATTAATTTAAGTAGGCGAAAAGAATTTAAAAACGTCCTAATCCCCCCCCCCCCCCCCCCCCCCTTAGGACTTAGCTGTGATTCTAGTAGCTCCGCTAAGCTTCTGCAAACGCATAGCATGTTAAGGTGTCGTGTTAGACTACCCCGCGCACTTTCACTACGGCCCTACTTCCAAGCCCGCACTATTATTTACAAGAAGGAAAGATAGGGCCCTGTCCCACCCGTATGGGCCCTCCATGTAGATGGATCTTTGAACGCGCAAGAAAGTGGGGAAGGGTTGATCTTGACCTCACCTCATCAGGACAGGGTCCAGTACGCCCTCCGATGTGCCTCCAACAATGTGGCTAAGTATGAGGCTCTCCTCACTAGGCTGTGCTTAGCCGCAACAATGGGAGCCTAAAGACTAAAGATCTACAGTGATTTGCAGCTAATGGTCAAGGAATGACCACCGAGTATTAAGCCAAGGGAGAGAAGATGGTTGCTTACCTATCCCGAGCATGAGAACTGAAAGTTTGTGGGGTAGTCTAACACGACACCTTAACACGCTATGTGCTTTACGAAAGCTTGGCGGAGCTACTAAAATAATAGCTAAGCCCTAGAGGGGGGGTGATTAGGACCTTTTAAAATTCCTTTCGCCTACTTAACTAATTTAACAATTTAAACTAAGTAAGCAAGAACACTTTGGCTTCCAAGCCTTAGTGGGTCCAATCACAGACTAGAAAAGATATAACTATTAAGCAAATAGTTTAAACATATAGATTACTAATGATTTAACTAATCAAACAACTAATCTATACACCCTCTGTAGACTATATGAGACATAATCACATAAGTTCAAGTCTACACAACCAGTGAAAATACATCTTGTGTGTGAATGTGCCTATCTAGTGCCTAACATACATTTCAATTAAGCATTTATAATTAAGCAATTAAAAATAAAATGCATAAGTATAAAAGTGCTCAAATACATCACATACACAAGCATTTATAGTGGTTCGACTACTTGTCTACTTCACTCCCGGTTGCCGTACTCACCCCTTGAGTACACCGGATTTCACTATAAGGGTTTTAAATTAGGTTCACCTCACAACCTAGGAGTTTTAAATAGGTTTCTCCCAACCTTACAATCCTACTTAAGAACTTACATGTACGCACCTGTGTTAGTAGACCACGTACACACCCGTGTCGGTGGCTCCTCTTGGAGACTTGACAATTCAGGCTCTAATCAAGAGCTAAGGTCCTACAACCGAACCTCAATTTAGGCTTCACACATAAGCAAGGTCTTACAACCGAACCTCAATGATTTTAGGCTCTACAACTAAGCTAAGGTTCTACAACCGAGCCTAGCGTATACTCTCGCCGCAGGCTCCCCACGGAGACTTGCTTTAGCCCTACAACTAAGCCTAGGTCCTGCAACCGAACCTATCGAGTTTGACAATTCAAACTCTACACTCAATTCTCCACGGGAAGAGAGTGGTTGGACTCTACAAATTGACAGCCTCACTTGTCAAACTTGAGCCCCATTGATGCACCGCTTGGGTTGCTTAATCTTCGTTCTCCCATGCTTTAATTAGCTCCACTTTGCTCCACTGATCTTATTGTCGATGCGTTGCCAATGCTTCAGGTCCAACGATTAATCTCTTTATATTTAATCTTCTTGAGATTTCTAAGGTGATGAGAGGTATGTTTGAAATCTCTACAACTAATGGGAAGTGGTTGCCCAAAGAATTTTACCTATAAGGATTTCTCTATAGAGTTTAGACATGGATTTAACTATCTAGATCAGGTTTTAAACTTTAGAGATCAAGAGGGACAAGTTCATCTTCTAAATGAGCTTTGAATGCTCCATTCTTGTGTGAATCACAAGTAGGGCTCTCAATGGAGCAGGTTAGATTCGAGATCCGATTCGCTCCAAATCCGTATAATGCGGATTTGGATCTTAAAATAGGTCCGATTAGTTAAATGGACCGAATTTGGATCTTAAAATAGGTCCGATTACTTAAATGGACCGGATATGGATTCACAAGAACATATCCGATTTCGATCCGAACCCGATTAAGATCCGACTCATTATCACCTTACTGTATATGTTATATTCACGCTGGCCATCCGTTTTGCAAATTATTTTAAGACAAACCATACCATAGTAAATAGTGGAATTTGCATCATTTTTCTACTAAATTAAATATTATATCATATATTTTTTTAGATTTGTAATGGGGGTGGATTCGGACCTAGATCTGACCCGAATCTGATGGTTATATGGATTTTGGATCGAAAATGAATCTAACAATTTATAGATGGATCAGATATGGATATCACCTTTTGGATTCGAGTTGGATCTGAATCCGATCCGAATCCGTCTACAGAAATACGGACTTGGAGCCGGATCCAACTAAATCTGATCCAGATCCGACCCATTGAGAGCCCTAATTACAAGAAAGATGGCTTGTATAAGTTAGGATTAGAGCCAAAGGATGTATGCAACAATGGTGGCTTCTAAATCACTAAAATCCATCTATTAAGCCTAAAGACAGAGTCTCTCCTTTTTATAAATGAAGCTCCAATGGCCATAAAACGGGCAAAAAATGGTCACTTCGATGGATTGAAGAGCTGTCTAAATGGATAAAAAAATTCCTTCGATGGATCCTAACCCAACTTCGATAGGATCAAAGAACTGTTTAGAGAGTTTTTAAGGTTGCTGGACATCCAGTTCGATGAATCGAAATATATTTCGATGGCATCAAAAAATCCACTTCAATGGATCTAAGGGTTGTTCGATGTGATCGAAAAAACTATCTAGTGAGTTCACAAATGTTGTTGAACATATGTTCGATGGATCAAACTAAAGACCTATCGAAATGTACTTCGATGGATCGAAGTCCAATCGAAAACTGATATCTGTGCTGGTTTATTTATAGCGGCTTACACCTCTTTTATTAGCCTAACTTATCATGTTTTTCTAATTGTTCTTTAACTAATGAAGATGACTAAGGGTTTTCGTATATGGTCCAAGTCATCCAGAGGTTATGGTTGTTTTGGTTTTAAGGGTTAAGATCACCAAGGCATCTCTTTTACCTGTTTTTCTTCCTTGATGCGTCTTGTCGACTTGAATCTTCGGTCTTCAGCTTGCTAAGGCTCAACCTACGTTACAACACATGGACGCACGTGATTGACAAATAAGGTACACTAGTATGCTGTAGAAAAGTGCACTAATAAAAATTACTTGGACAACTCGAAGGGTATGAGATTGTGCAGGTACCACGATTGGAGAACGCACACACCGACTCTTTGTCCAGACTAGCCTTAGCCACCGATTCCAACCTCCCTAGGACTGTCCCCATGGAGTTCCTTGCAGATCCGAGCATCGCCCATCCCCAGCTGATGAGCACCTAATTTTGTATAATTAACCTTGATTATTTATAATGTTATCATTAATTTTCCAGATTAACTATCCCTCATTAGGCGAATTTTCAATGTTCAGGTGATCAGGAGAAGTTGGACAAGATCCAAACCAATCAAGGTGCTTTAAGGCCCAAAAGAAATCAAGATCGAAGGTTGGACCATATTGTACGGTTCAGATTGAGTGAAGATGGTTCGAGAGACCACATCACAAGCACACATTTAGAGATCTAGGTTGTGCATGTCTAGATGGTTGTGATTGGGCAATCACAGGAGACTGGATAGTCTGGATTGAACGTCGACTCATGACACCGTCCATCAAGTGTGATCAGCACACGTGTGCAAGCAGAAGCTGCACCAAGGGTAGTCTGTCCATGCCACACGTCTAATAGCTGGACATCTTTCAGCTCCACCGTCCACCTCACATCATGCCATCATCCAGCCCATCTACAGCTGGAAATCCAGTTGTTCATCATGCAGGTTCAGACGATTCATCACCAAAAGCAGGTGCAATTGTCCGTCCAGAAAATCCAATGGCCAGCAATGGCTGAATCCTTCATCTCCACCATCAACCGTTCATCACAACCAGGAGTTGGAGGATGTTGAGCCATCCATCATCAGCCCTCCATTTAAGGCAGTCCAGCAAATGGACGTTCCCCACCTCACGTGCAATTAACAAGGTTGGACGTCCCAGCTGCAATTCCATTTGACCGTCTATTCCTCCAGTCACCACACGTGCAGAGGCCCCATTCAATCCAGCAAGCACCAGCTCAGCCTGGATGTCCGTACATCTCCAGCGCCAGGAGGGACCCACATCATCATCCATCAGCTTGCACGTGAAGCATGTGCAAGCTGCAACTGCATCTCACCGTCCAGATGGTGGGATCCATGGTCACCACACGTTCCACCCCATCTCCACATGTGATCAACATCTCCACTAGACCGTCCATCAACAAGCACGTCTTCAACCATCTGCAGCACCAGCGTCCACTCCTCACACGTGCTGCAAGCACGTCCTAGCTTCAGCAGTTGACCCCACCTCCACACATGCAACAAGTGGAGCCCACCAATCACAGTGCCGATCCATCTCAGCTATCCTCAGTCGTCCATCAGCCCAGCAACTATGATGGACCCCACTCTCCACATGTGCAGCAATAGGGCTGCAATTGCAGCTCGTCCAATGCTGCGGACCCCACTCTCCACCTGTGCAGCAATAGTGCTGCAATTGCAGCTCGTCCAATGCTGTGGACCCCACATTCACACATGCATCAACTGCAGCTGACGGCCAGCATCTCCATCAGCACCAATCTCCATCCACCTTCTATCCAGCCGTCCAAACTCTAATCAGGTGGACCACATCATCCACCGTCCACAGCACTCCAGCAACCTTAGCTCACGTTCAAACGTGCAGGTTAGCTCCACCGTCTAGATGCTAGACATCCACCATGTCTTCATCATCTCCACCGTTCAACAAAGGTGGACCCCATCTGCATCAAATGGCCAGCATGCTTGTCCATGAAATTCCATCCACAACCAATCATCACCAGCCAGCTGCACGGCCAGCACTTGTTCCTGCTGCATCTTAGCAGTCCAGCTCAGCACACATGCTGATCATGGACCCCATCTCCAAATCTCCAGCAGCTGTGATGGACCCCACCTTCCACACGATCAGCGTCCATCCTCCATCAAACGACCATCCACGATCAACGGTCCAGATATGATGGACCTTTAGCAACCGTCCACTTCAACCAGCTCTCAATCGTCCAAGCCAGCCCTGGTGAAGTTTATCTCCACCGATGAGCAACAGCCAAGCCACCACATGTGCAGGTGGGCCATCACACAATCATCCAGTTGTGGTTCAACCGTCCATCTCAACCAGAAGATGAAGACTTCACTCAGCCATCGTTCAAAGCACTGCAACCCAACCATCTCCACTGTTCAGATCAGGTGGACCACTCTATCAACCGGACCACTCCATCAACCAATGTGTGGACCCCATCTTCAATGGACGGCTCAGATTCTCCTTGTCTAGCATGTGGACCCAGTCAACTCCAACTCATGTGAACCCAGTTAACTCACCTAATTACCTTCCATCCTTGGGCCAAGCAAATGCTCTCTCCATCCTCTTCCATCCATGAGCTCCAAACCTAAAGAAAATATTACTTTGGGCATTCCAAGCCTAACTCCTAACCGAAACTTAAAAAGCAAATCTATTGGCTTAGAAGTGCCACCTCGTCATTCCAAGCCTAACTCCAAGCCCAAACCTAAAGAACTTTTGCTTGAAGTGCCACCTAGGCTTGAAGCTTCTCATGAGGCTATAAAAGGAGCTCATCTCCCTCTCATTTAGATTATCCCTCAAATCCAAGTCTTCGCTTCTTTTCTTCTTTTCCTTTGTAGAAGTAGAGTAGTGTAGTTTTTCTTTTGTAGAAGTTTTAGTCTTTCATTGTAGCATGGTTGGCTAAACCTCTAGCTAAGGCTAGGGGTAAAGCCTTTGAAGAAATTTGTAAGCTTTTGTTCTTTTGGTTCAACAATTGTGCTTCAATGTTGGAGTTCTCTTTGGTTAATTGGTTTGGTTATCCACCTCGGCGGACACTATTGTTATGTAAGCCCCTTGATCCATCGTCAACTCCGGGCACGTTGGATGCTTGGGATTCCTTGCACACCAATTAGTTAGTTCATAATCGATAAAGTCTCTTGATCCATCGTCGACTCCGGGCACGATGGATGCTTTGGATTCCCTACGGTCGTTGAGCTAGTGCAGGTAAAATCATCGATCTATAAAATCGCTTGATCCATTGTAAACTCCGAGCACATTGGATGCTTTGGATTCCCTGCGATCGATAGACGAGATCTTAACGGTTGGATCGGTCAATCAAAGCCTCATATCTTGTAAGTATGCATTTGATCGTATGATTTGTGATCTTATCGATTGACTTTTTGGCAAGGTAGTTGATCTGTATAATTCCTTGATCCATTGTTGACTCCGGGCACAGTGGATGCATGGAATTCCCTACGATCAACTAACGAGTGCTTCATGGTCAAATCAATCGGTTTAGATCACCATCTTTTATGAAATATGCAAGTGGTTTAACCGTTTCATATTCTGCTTGGAATGAATCTTTATTCGATTCCAGTTGAGTTATAGTTAGACCAATTGTGGACCCTCGCCGATTTTCCGCGCTCCCACACGACGACCTTCTCCCTTCCCCCTTTCTTTCGGAAAAGGAGGAGATGAGGATGCGTGAGTGCGGAATCGCCGTTTGTGCCACTGGCTTGCCTCGTTCTCGAGGGCTTTGTTTGGTTGTCGTGTTAAGCTGGATGTGTTTAAATGTGTTTATATAAGACCAGAGTCGCCACTAGCCAGTTACTTCGAATCTACAGTCGGCTAGACCCTGTAGAAACGTTAGAGAAGGGAATCCGAAGATTCCTTCCTCTAAAATGACTCCTGTTGATCTGCGGTCAGAGATTCGAGGTAAGGGATCACGGTTACAGGGTGGGAAGAGGTTAAGCACCCCCACACACTGCCCGTACCGAAGTACGGTCTCTACTTCACAGAATCGATCGGATACTTGAAAGTCTAGTTTAATCCTCGTATATTCTCATGGATGACATGATGCATGAATGCGGGTCTGAACAGTAAGAGTTTCTGATGGGCAGGTTCCAACAACGGGCAAGCCCAGAGCGTACGCTCGAACTGACAGGTGCTTAATGTAAGACGTATGCAGTGTGCTTGAATAATCAAGGTGCTTTTAGTGAAGCATGAATGCAGGTCTAAACAGTAAGAGTTTCTGATGGGCAGGTTCCAACAACGGGCAAGCCAGAGCATACGCTCGAACTGACAGGTGCTTAATTTAAGACATATGCGGTGTACTTGAATAATCAAGGTGCTTGTAGTGAAGCAGGGGGGTTGGAAGAAAAGTAAATGTTGCACTTATGCTAGATGCAAATGAGATGATGCTGGAAAAATGATAGCTGGATGGACGGAGGTATCACAAGGATTGGCTTCGAGTGGCTGGATCAAGACTTGGGTGACTTGAGAGGTTTGGACCAGTGGTCAGGCTGGGCTGGACCAGGGTTAGGCTCTCCTCACTCGGGCTCTCCTTGGTGGAAAAATGGGCTAAGGGGTGGAGAAGGGCACTCGAACGGACAGGCTTTCTTTGGACTCGAAGGGATGCTGTTATGAGAAGAGGCTAGGGGTATTTATAGCGTTGGAGAGTGGCAGCTCTCGTAATTTTTTTCGGGCGGCCTGCTATGGGCCGCTCGTACGGCCGCTCCTCGATTTCCAGCCAGTACGGTCGCTCCCTCGGGGCTGCTGTTTGACTCGCTGGTCGACTCAGTGAGTTGACTCAGCGGGTCGACTCGGTGATTTGACTCGACGGGTTGACTCGGTGTTTTGACTCGGTGTTTTGACTCGACGGGTTGACTCAGCGTTTTGACTCGACGGGTTGACTCAGCGGGTTAACTCAGCGAGTTGACTCAGTGATTTTGACTTTTTTAGGATTTTTTGACTGGCCTTTTTTATGGGGGGTTTTTCAGGCTGATGTTTAAGACTGGGTTCAGGCTTGATCTGGGCTATGGAATGGGGCTTACAAGGGTGAGTTTGGCTGAGTTTGGACTTGGGATTTGGGGGTATGGTCCTCCATTCAACCAGCTATCTCTACCAACAGTGTAGCCGAAGGTGGGGTGTCTACAGATGCCCCTCTTTGGCAGAGGTCGCGTGCAACCGAATGCCAAAGCGAGTGGACACCCCACTTCTGACCCGGTCATTCATGGATCATGGTCTGAAATCATTGCTTGCCTTTGCATCTGTGCCAGTTGACCGTTTGGAAATCGATCACTCGCACATACCACGAGAGTTTGGAGAAAACGTTGCGATTGTCCCTGCATGCGCTGCAACCTGGGTACCTAATCGCAACCCTTCCATTCCCGATCGGTACTAACATCGGAAAGGTACAGCAGAGCCTCTGCGTCGACAGTCTTACGAGGATGCTGACCCTGAGACTGATTGTATGATGTTTGATGTTTTCCCAGATCACTCCAGGAGTACTTGTTTCGCTTGACTGTCAAAGTGGTTAGACGCCCTGCGTCAGATAGTCTTACGGGATTCTACTACGCCGACTTGGACTCAGTCAAGGTACTTCAGGCATCCACGCCTAGGTATGTGCCAGTGGACTCTTTCCACCCGATCCGCTGGTTTCGATGCTTGGTTTGCAATTCATTCTTTCCTTGATTGTGGTCTGGAATTTTTGTTGTCCTTTGTATCTAAGTCAGTTGATTTTCTGGAAATTGATAACTCGCACATACCGCGAGAGTTTGGAGAAAACGTTGCGATTGTCCCTGCATGCGCTGCAACCTGGGTACCCAATCGCAACCCTTCCATTCCCGATTGGTACTAACACCGGAAAGGTACAGCAGAGCCTCTGCGTCCGTAGTCTTACGAGGTTACTGACCCTGAGACTGATTATGTGATGTTTGATGTTTTCCCAGATCACTCCAGGAGTACTTGTTTCGCTTGACTGTCAAAGTGGTTAGACGCCCTGCGTCAGATAGTCTTACAGGATTCTACTACGCCGACTTGGACTCAGTCAAGGTACTTCAGGCATCCACGCCTAGGTATGTGCGGGTGAACTCTTTTCACCCAATCTGCTGATTTTGATACTTGGGTTACAATTCATCGTTTCCACCTGTTTAAATGGTTTCTCTGACCGAGCCTTTTGGCTTTCATCTTTTTCATATCTTGGCATGTGGTACGACCGCACTGACACTGGAGTTCAGTTCGACCATACTTTGAGTGCATTAGATCCAATGGTCTCCGGGAAAATCGCGAGAGATCGGATCTTATTTGATTTTTGCGTCGGCTCCTACCCAGAGATATGGAAGATCTTCTGGTGTTTTGGAGGCAGAACGCTCCACTGGAAAATATTTTTGGATTTTTGAAAAGATACCCACTCTGGGGAGTGATACTCCGTGGGGTTTTTATTTGCAAAAAGGAATATTTTTTTGTCTTTTTGAAATGGAAATCTGGTTTGCACGTGCCTCCACTAGGGATGCCTGTGGGGTCTTTGGCTAACCGACTTTTATTTTGAAAGCAGGTAAACGTGATGATTAATGTGATGGATGCTGATGCATGGAGATGCAGGATGAATGCATGGTTTGGCTCATTCTCTTTTCAGTTCGATGATTTTGCTTTTGCTATGGGTGCAGAGAATTTTGAGCTTATTGCTTGCAGGGTTGTGCTTCCCTGAGGTTTTTCTTTTTGTACGGGCGTTTGCTCAGCGGGTTGGTCAAGATCCCGACCCGTGATCGATCGGGTCCATCGTCCCAAGATGCTGTTTCTTTGCTAATGAGAATGTACGAGGATATCATTCGACTTCAAGATGTTCTTCTGGGCATACGTGTGATTGAGATGGTGTTTGGTTGCCCGTTTTGGTCAAGATTCCAATTTGCGGGCGATTGGATCCGTCATCCCATATTGTGAAGTGAGCGGAGTTCAAGACTCCTGAATTGTAGTGCTGGGGATGCTAATTTTTGTGATTTTTTGTAAATATGTGGTCCGAGTCTTCAACTGAGTGGTCAGGATAGAGATCGGTTATTGAAAATACAGGAAATATTTTTTGTGATTTTCGAAATATTTTCTGATGAAAGCAAGAGAAATATTTTTGTGATTTTTGACAATATTATGATTGAAAGCAAGGGAAATATTTTTGTGATTTTTGCAAATTTTTTGATTGAAAGTAAGGGAAATATTTTTGTAATTTTTGAAGAGGTGATTTTGCAATGTTTTTGTATTTTGTGATTTTTCTGAAATGCAGGGAAAAGTGTGGAATTTTCATCCACTTCCAGCTTCTACTGCTGGTAAGGCACCCGATCCATTTTACGTCAGCGAGGCAGACGAGTCTCACACAGTTAAGTGCCGTAGTTTTACATCTTCGGATGAGGGGATTTTGAGGGTTTTCAGTCAACACACCTACAAAGTTGCCTGTTCCTCATGTGCAATGCACATAGACCACGTATCGTCCAACGGACTCCTTCGGCCACAAAATGAGCTACATCCTCACATTTCCCTTAGTCAATCCAGTTTGGGGCCTTACGTTGCTCACAATTCCGTGAGGGTGCGCTCCACCTCCCAACAGCCTTAATCCCCTTCATGAGTTTTAGGAATAGGGAACATCCGTCAGATTCAACAGCGACTTCCAAATCAAGGTTGTCTATCACGGTGCGTTCAACACGAACAGGATTGCGGAGTTCTGCCCGCCTCAGCCCTTACCTGTTTAAAAGACTCCAGGCACCCGTACGATCAAGTGTCAGCCATGCCTGGAACAGGTTAGGAAAGAAAGCCCCCGAGAAGTTAATCCCAGTGTAGTTTTAGGTCTTCGGACCACTGGAGATGAATTTGTGCAGTTGAAATTTTTGGTGAATCATTTTTTTTTTTTTTGGAAAAAGTTCCAGATTTCAGCTCGAATGATCGAGATTGATGCTGGTTTTTGTGGAAAGCTTTTAAAATATTTTGGTATTTTTGAAATGTTCCGGGTTATCAGATCCTGGCTCGAATGGCTGGGATCGATGCCGGTTTTTGTTAAAAGCGAGAAAGGTCCCCCAAGAAACTAATCCCAGTGTAGTTTAAGGTCTTCGGACCATAAATATGTACGTGCTGAAAATACATTCTTTTTTGTGATTTTTCGAAAACTGTTCCAGGTCATAAAATCTCAATTTTGAACGGTCAGGATTGACACTGGTTTTTATTGGAAATCTCTCGGGATTTCGTTCCCGACGTAGTTTAAGGTCTTCGGACCATGAAACTGTACAAAAAGGGGCAGATATATATATATATATATATATATATATATATATATATATATATATATATATATATATATATATATATATATATATATATATATATATATATATATATATATATATATTCGAAATGATCCAGATCATCAGATCTTGGCCTGAAAGGCTGGGATCGATGCTGGTTTTTATTAAAAATCCCTCGGGATCTCGATCCCGACGTAGTTTAAGGTCTTCGGACCAGAAACTGTACATGTGATGAATATATTTTTTGGTTTTCTGAAAATGTCTGAGATCGTCAGGTCTTGATTCGATCCCAACCGATGTCAGCTTTTATTGAAAATCCCTCGGGATCCTGATCCCGACGTAGTTTAAGGTCTTCGGACCAAAATCTATACAAGTAAACAGTAATCAAGGGCGGAGATTCTTGGGATTCTTCTTGGAATGGTTTGGATCATCTGGTCATGCCTTTGGATGGTTGAGATCATTGTTTGACCAAGTCAAATTCTTCTTTCTTTTCTTTGAAAATTCCATGGAACTTTTCCGCATCATCAACCCAATTTCTCACCTCATTTCTCATGAGATGAGATTTTGGTGAGATTTCTTCCTTTTTTCTCACCATTCTCTTCCATCACTTCATTCTTACATGAAGGTACAAGATTCACTTGCAACCACCCTTTCCAAGGAGGAGTTCTTCCCAAGGAGAGGAAGTGAGAAGTCACCTCACCTAGGTAGGGGCTAGGACGGCCTCCCATGGGCCGCCCGACCGGTCTCTGCCTCCTGGTCTCTTCAGTGGGCTGGGTAAAAGGGTGCCCTCCCCTTTTCTATATAACATGGGGCACCCTTGCCCCCTCCATCGTGCAATCTCTCTCTTCTCTCTCTCATACTCTCTCTTTTTTCAAGTTTTCTCTCTCTTCTTTGGTGGTCCTTTGCTTCTCTCAAGTGGTGGCCCTTAGAGACATTTTGGGACAGCAAGGTGGTCCCTCTTTGGTGAGTGGTAAAGGTATGAACCACTCCCTTTCTCTTTCTTGTCCTTTTCCTTCTTCATTGTCTCTTCTCATGACTCTTTTCTTTTTCCATGTAGTTATTCCAAGAAGAGTGAGGGTGGGCCCAAGTGTTTTTTGGCCAATTTCTAGATCTCAAGTCCTTTTCAAAGGTGGTGCATGGAGAAGGACATTGCAAGCTTTCCACTTCATTTTTTCTTTCTTCTTTTCACACTCCCCTCATGTGTATGTAAAGGGTGATTTTGCCGTGTCATCAAGTGTGCATGGCAAAATACTCTATCTTTTTCATGGGAGTTGGGCCTCTCTTCATATGTATCAAATGGGCTCAAAGTGAAGTCATGGCCCTTGGTGTATTTGATGGGCCCAATGCTTCATTTTGGGCTCCCTCATGCTTTCTTGCCCTTGTCATTTTTCCTTAATGCTCTTCCTTTCTTTTCCATCTTCTTTTCAAGGTTTGGGCCCATGGGCATGGTAGGGCCCATCTCAAGTTTTGGGCTCATGGGGCTCACTTTAGGTGACCCCATCTTTTTTCACATATGTATGGATCAAGATGACTAGCCCATTCTTCATTTGGATCTCAAGTGGGCTAGATTTCCTAGTTGGGCCTATATGGACAAGTAGCCCAACTCTTCCATCATTTCTTGATTATGATGTACATCCTTGTACAAGGTGTAGTGGGCTCCTTGGAGTCTCTATATGTGGATGGGCTTTTGGGTCCTTATTGAAATTTGGATTCCTTTGGACCAATGTGTGCACCACTACACTTTGTCCATGCGGGTTTTTTTCTTTTCATGCTCTTTTCTTTAATGGATGGAGGACTTGAGTTACTTGACCATCTACAAGTCCCATGAGTGAGTTGTTCCCACAATCTCACTAAGTTCAAATGGTTTTCCTTGTGGTAGGAATGTGATTCTCAAGAGTTTCCCTCTAATGCTATCAACCTCAAATGGATGATCCTCAAGTGAGCTATCCATACAATCATAGCTCCTTTTCCTTTGGGGCTTGGTGGGTCATCCACCATCATTCTCATGTATGCTTTGAATTTGTGGGAAAGAATGATACCCATAAGCTGCCCATTCTTGTCCCATGCTTAGGGACATTTTGGATTTTGATCTTCAAGTGGGCTATGTGTATCATTTTTAGCCATTTATGATGGTCGGGTGACTCATCAAGCCATGCTCCTTTGTGCTCAAATGGTCTCCCTTTTTGGTGGAGAAATTAGTGCACATAAGTTGCCCAAACTTGCCTTTTCATGGGCATTTTCAACTTTGATTCTTCATGTGGGCTATGTGCCCTCTTCAATCCATTGGGATGAGGCATTTGGGTTGCTCTTGGGTCCCGTTTTCTTTTCTACCCCCCACTTGTCCATGCATGTGTGTAAAAAGATGGGAACATCTTAAGTGAGAAACATGGCCTTGGCATGAAAGTGGATCAATCCTTGGCCACATATGGACTTTGACGAGGGACTTCTCATGTGAAGTGGGATTCTTATCCTTTGTTGATCTCATGGCACTTGAGTGCATTTGTTGTCCAAAATGTGTCCTTAGATGATGGACTTTCTTGCCTAAGGCATGCCATGCCACCTTCTTTAAGGTGGGCCTTACTTTTTCCAATGGGCCCAACACATATCCTAAGTGACACATGGAGTTGGACTTTAGATTTTGCATTTGAATGTGAGTCCAATCCCATGGGTTTCTTGGATGATAATTTGGATTTTAATGGGTAAAGGGATAGGGACTTACCTTGTCGAGCTTGTAGGATTCAATGGCGGATGGTACCAGAGGTCACAGAGTAATTGACGAAGATGATCCCGCCTTCATCGTCCGCCGAGGGGACCACATGTGTTCCTTAGCTATGGAGCATCAACCTCTTCCCGCTATCAAGGGTCGAGGGTACCAGGGATCGCTGGGATGACTGGATGAAGGATCCACAACCCTTGCTTGAACGAGTACTGGATGGTACTCCTTTTGCTGGCCTCCTCACCCTACGTTTCCACAATAATGATGCCAACCGCATGATGCCCGCGGCCCTTTGCGAGCGGTGGCGAGATGAGACCCACACCTTTCAGCTCCCTTGTGGAGAATGGGGGATAACCCCCTTGGACATTTATATGCAGATAGGCTTCCCGTTTCATGGGACAATTGTTCCTCAAGTTAGCTCCCTAGCTCCTCTCACTTCCACCGACTGGCTACGGCTTGTTGGTGATGTCCCACCCGAGGGTGAATTCCAAGGCCATCAAGTGAAGATGCGATGGTTCTACAACAGTTTTGCTTCTGTCATCCCTACCACCGAGCGAGAGGCCCTCCACAAAGCACGGGCCATGATTACTTATGCTTTTGGATCCTTTCTTTTCTGCCATGCGAATGAGAGAGTTGACCCCAAATTTCTTCGTTTAGTCGAGGATCTTCATCACCCCTATAACTGGAATGGGGCTATCTTGACCCGTATCTTTCAGGGTCTGGACAAGACCTATCGGCATAGCCGGTCCTTCACAGGTTTCTGGCCTGTTGTTGAGGTATTTCTTCTTTCCCCTTCCTTGAAGGGCTTTCGCCTTCTTTCCCTCTCTGATCATTAGATGTGCTTTTGTCCAGACTTGCTTTTATGACCATTTTCCCCATCTCGCGCCGAGGATGAGGGCTGATGTTAAGCCCTCTCAGTATCGCCACATGTACTGGCACCAACAAAACCGTCAGCGGAACTCCCGAGTTCCTGGGGACAATTGGCGTGCTGACATAGACGGGCTGACTGTCGAGGACGTAAGTATCTTGCTTTCCCTACCCCTCGTGCTGTATTGTAACTGATCGTGGTAACCTCATCTGCTGCAGCTCGCTCGGATGCCATATGCCAGTTTCCCTCTCTATTATACCCCTCAGCGTGTGGCGGCATACGATGCTTCATGTCTCCGTATCATGCTTTCCGACGCTGAATCCTTTCAGTGGTACCTGGGGGAGAGGTTGCTTCGGCAAGTCACTGGGGTGGCTCGGGTCCCTTGTTCTGCACCTCCCTCAGCTGCTCGGATGCCAGTTGACGAGAGAGTCGAGGCTCTCGTGGGCCAGCCTGGATTTCGTTTCACGATCCCGGATCGTGATTATGATGAGTGGTATTTATTGTTCGGCCAGGGGCCTCTGCTTCCTTCGCTTTATGTTCCGGGTGGCCGTCGCAGGTATGCTGGAGGTTCGGTGACTGCTCCTTTGATGGATCTTTATCGTCGGGAGCGGGACGCGAGGAGGGACGATGATGATTATGTTGGCGACTTGTAGCCTGTTTGGGTGCTCTGCTTTGTATGGCCTTGTACTTTTGTTTTTATCTTCTTTTGTATCAAGCTCTTTTGAATGAATATATAATCTTTGACTTGTCTCAAATCCTTTGATGATGTCTGGACGCTTTGACTTTTGACTTGTTCCTTCATGATTTGCGACTTCTTAGCTGCATGGATGATGACTTAAACGGTCCAGATTGCTTGATTTGGCTTTGTGGGCCCACTTGATGATTAGATCTTGGATTCTGGCACTTCTTTTGATGATCGAACCTTTGATCTTGCTGCTCCATGACTTGAGTAAGCTTTCCAACGGTTTGGATCCTGATGATCTAGTCCTTGAATGGTTCAGATTGATAGATTCGGCCCTGTGGGCCCACTTGAGACCTTAGCTTTACTTTGGGGCACCTCTTTTGATGATTTGTGAGACTAAGAAGGCTTCTCATGGTGTGGATGATGGCTTGAACGTCTCAGATCGCTTGATTTGGCTTTGTGGGCCCACTTGATGATTAGATCTTGGATTCTGGCCCTTCTTTTGATGATCCGCCCTTTGATCTTGTTGTTTGGTGGCTCATGTAGGTCCCTCAATGGTTTAGATCATGATGATCTGATCTTGGAATGGCTTGGATTGCTTGTGACCCCCACTTGATCACCTTTCCTTCTCTTTGACTTGATTAGCCATGCTCTGGCTGCATTGCTTTGTGATTGGACCGGTGGGGCACCTTTTATATGATCTTGATCAGCTTTAGTCGAAATCTGGAGTGGACCGGAGCCTTGGGCGGCCCATGGAGCGCCATCTGCTGACGTGGACTGTCAGCCTCACCTACCAAGAATCCTGGAGCCAATCCCGCGGAGAGAGGAAATCTGCGTCCGTACTGGCGGCCCAGGGCAGGCCGCCCAAGGCTCGCCTCTTGAGCGGCCTGGGCTGGCTCTGGTTCGGACACTCTCCTCTGTCCACTGTGCCTGTCTCCTCATTCCTTGCACGTCCGGGTTCGATTGCAGCCATGAATATTCCTTTTGTCCCTTCTCTCCTTCTCTTTTTGTCTTTTTCTTTATTGATCCTCTCTTGGGCAGCCATTGATGATGGCTTGGGGGCCATTGTGGGAGAGATTGGTGGGTCCCATGTTGCAGCAATTGATGAAGGCTTTAAAGATGGTGAGGTGCCTTTGATTGATGGTGGGGATGGAGCATTGAATAGGGGTATTGATGATGAATTAGGGGTGGTTGTTGGGAGAGCTTTGAATGGCTCTATTAATGGTGGAATGGCTGTAATTCCATATTTGGGTAGGCCTTTGATTGTGGGAGAAATGGATGGTATGGATAGGATGATAAGATGGGACATGGGCGAAGCTATGCATCCCTTGAATGTGGGCCCCATGGATGATGTGATGGATGGTGATGATGGGACCATGAGGGACATAGATGGGCTGATCTCATGCTTGGATGGGATAGATGGTTCAGATGGTATTTTTGACGGTTTGGATGCTCTGGATGAGGGCCAGGATGTGCGGTATACTTCTTTGGGTGGACTTGATGTGATCATTGATGATGTTCCCCTGATGGTGGACGGTGTAGATGCCTCGATGATCCCTTTGATCGGCCAGGATGATGACTGGATTCATGATTTCCTACTGGAGAGGGCCGCAGGTCCGGATCTAGCCGTTGATTCTTTGATCGGGGTAGCCGGGACCCTTTTGGATGGTTCAGATGCATTCTTTGACGGTCAGATTAGCCAGGGTGCCACGATGTGCGGTGTGATCTTTACTGGTAGCCCTTTTGATGGGGAGTATCGTCTTTCTCCTGATCGTCGGTCTTTTGCGCACTATGTTCATGAGGTGGGCGAGTCTTCCCATGCGGCTGAGATTATGACAGTTTCAGACAGCGATGCGACTATATCAGACATAGCCGTTACTGAGGGCAGGTCAGGGGCTGTCGAGTCTGCAGAGGTTCCAGCTTTTCCTTCTCCTTCGCCCGTTGACCTTCCGATCCTTGATGAGTCATCATTGATTTCTGGGCCTTTTGTGCTGGAGGGGGGTACCAGTGAGGACTTGTCAGCTGCTTCCTCGTTCTTCTTGCTCGCCACGACTGCTTGCTTGGCTTGACAGTTTGTCAGCTTATGAGATTCGGGAGTTAAAGTCCTATGGCTTCGGCAGTCTGATCCATATGGCCAGAGTTGATATTGACTGGAGGATGCTCGGAGCTGCCTTGATTGACTGGGTCCCTTCGTTGAACTTGTTTGCGTTCAACGATATGGAGATGGGGACTTCTTTGGAGGAGCTTACACGCTTGACAGGCTTACCCTTGGATTATACTCAATACTTCTCGCCGAAGACATCGCCGAAGACTGCTACACCGCAGAACTGGTTCGGGATCCCCTATCTTGTTCGGCCTACAGCCGGTGGCCAGGATGCTGTGGTGTTCTCCTTGGACTTGCTGTATGATCTTTTTTCGGGTCTTCAGAGTACGGCCGGCTCTACCTTCGCTCGGAACGCACTGATGTTCTGCTTGATTGCTGAGGTGCTGTTCTCGGGATGGCGCAGATCCCAGACTCCTTTGCTTTTTGAGGTGATGAGCCGAGCTATCCGTCGGCAGGGGATCATTTCTCTCATCTTGGCCGAGCTATTCGATGGGCTGACCGACTGCGCCTTGGGCCGCACTCGTGTCCTTCGCGGCTGCTGTGCATTTCTTCAGGTATTTCTCCTACACCTTTTTTTCCTTCTTGCTTTGTTGGGGATTGCTTTGCTTTAGCTGAACTTCTTTTCCTCTCTGTGATCAGGTCTGGTTATGGGAGCGTCTTTCTTTGACTATTCCTGTATCATTTCCTGACACCCATCGCCCAGACCTTATGCGGTACATTATGGAGTTTCTTCCGCATACAGCTAGGATGAGCGAGCCCTTGTATCGCAGGATGTTTGCTGAACTTCGTGACTGGAACGTTCGTTGGGAGTCATCTTGGCTTTCACTTTCTCCAGTACTTTGCGATGCACACCGCCATCCTCTGATGTTGGTAGGCTTTCGATCCTACTTTTCTTACCATCCCATTCGGTTCCTGCGGCAATTTGGATATGAGCAGGATGTTCCTCTTTTTGCTTTCACGGGTATCGGGCGTCGAGCACTTCCCTCTAGGTCCTCTGACTTCAGGACCCGGATTGATTGTTCTTGGGCGAGTCACTTGACTGCTGATTTGCTGGGTTTTGAGCTGCGGACTTTTCCGATGGCGACCGCCCCGTACCAGTACTGGGTTGCTGAGCAGTCGTTGTATCGACGTATCCCTTGTTGGCACCAGACTGTTGACGAGGATGAGCAGGATATCCTTGGAGATGCTGGCTCTTCATCTGGTTCATATGAACCCTTTGAGGAGCGCCCATTTATCGATCCTGGCTTCCTTTTGGCCACTCATGGCCATCTGCTGTCTGAGATCTCTGCACTTCGGTATCATTGTGAGATGATGTCGAGGAGATTGGCTACCGATCAGAGGTTGTCTGATGAGGAGACAGCGATCCGTACCCTTGAGCGCGATGAGGCGTATTACCTACGTATGGAGGTGAGCAGGTTGAGAGCGAGGTTACTTCATTATGAGTCAGAGGACTCACCTGATGTAGCCGGGGAGGAGGGTAGAGATTGATTGTGTTGGCCACCTGCGCATTCTTTTTTGCATATATGATTGATGATGATGCATTTTTTTTTGTATTTTTTGAAAAAGATGATATGATATGTGTAAAAGAAATATGATGCATTTAATTAAAAAGAGAAAACTGTTTGAAAATCTACTGTGCCATGAGTTGTCTTGTGAGTGTGTCTGGATTTTGTGTCAGGATATAGGAATCAGAACTGGGGCTCGGCCAATGCTTTGACCGATGCCTCGAGATTTGACTTGCTTGATCCTTTGGTTCCCTAGAGATGTAGGCAATGGAAACTCTTGCTTCCTGAGATTGTCAGAGTTTGTAGAGCTCTTCGCTCCTGACTGCGCTTCTTTTTGTTCTTGAACTGTAACTGCTTGAACTGATCTGGACCGTTTGCTTTCTTGGTACCTGCACTTTTATTTTTTCTTTTTTTTTTCATTTTGAGCCATTTTTGCCTGCAGTGCTCTTTCGAGTTTTCACCACAGCCGGCCTTTTCCCGTCATTTTTGCCCGTGGCGCCCTTTCGGGTTTTCACCACGTCCCGGGTATTTGGTCCTGCCTACCCCTTGGCAGCTATGCTGTTTTTACCCTTGGAGCCCTTTCAGGTTTTCACCAAGTCCGCTGTATGCCCACTGTTTTTACTCGGAGCGCCCTTTCGGGTTTTCACTCCGCCCTCTTTGTTTAGGCACACATTTTTTCTCTTTTTTTTTTCTTTCTGGATCTCTGGATAACTGCGGTGGCTAGAGGTCGGGAATCCGTCGTTGCCGGCCGATGGCAGTTTTTCAGCCCTTATCCTGAGTTACGATAATAGAGCTGTCGGTCTTTGCTAAAGACCCTTCTGAGGTGGATGGATGGATAGATGTGTTTCTTCTTGGACTGATTTTTTTTCTCTTGGGTGCCTTGCTTTGGCTTCCCTTTTTCTTTCTCTTTTCTTCTCTTCTTTTTTTTTTCTTTTATATTCTTTTTCTCTCCTTTTTTTTTGTCTTTTCCTCTTTTTGAATCCTCTTATTTGAAACACTTGTTGGTGGACGGAAATGATTTCTCAGAGGTCTCAGCTTTGACCTCTTGACTTCAGCTTTATTAAAGTAACTCTTGATAAGGTTAGAATAACTTACCCGTGAAAGATCTTCACGTTGTCGGCGTTGGTTGGCTCAGGAAGATCCACCCCTCTCATGCTGGTGAGTCTAAGGGCACCTCCGGGAAGTACTTCTCTGACGATCAGTGGCCCGTCCCACGAGGGTTTGAACTTTCCTCTAGGATCCGGAAGGTGCAATGATAGAATCTTCTTCATGACCATGTCGCCTACCTTGAAACTTCTTTTCCGGACTCTCTTGTTGTAAGCCCGAGCGATCCTTTTCTGATAGCACTAGGAATGACTTAGTGCACGCATGCGCTTTTCATCTACTAGCTGCAACTGATCGAATCTGGCCCGTTGCCATTCTCCTTCTTCAACTCCGCTTTCTAGTAATACCCGTAGTGATGGTATTTCCACCTCGACTGGCAGAACTGCCTCCATTCCGTAAGTAAGCTCGAAAGGAGTAACGCCCGTAGCAGACCGTACAGACGTTCGATAGGCCCAAAGTGCATATGGGAGCATATCTGACCAATCTCGATAGGTCACGACCATCTTCTCAAGTATCCTGACGATTGTCTTGTTTGCGGCTTCTACCGCACCATTCATCTAGGGACGGTAGGGGCTTGATCGATGACGTTGGATCTTGAATTTGCTGAGGAAGTCGTCCATCTTCTTGTTGACGAACGGGGTCCCATTATCTGTGATGATGGCATTGGGGATTCCATACCGGCATATGATGTTGTTCTTCATAAATTTGATCACTTGAGATGCTGCAATCGTGGTGTAGGAGGCTGCCTCAACCCACTTGGTGAAGTAGTCGACTGCCACAAGTATGTACTCATGACCATTTGATGCTTTGGGACTGATTTTGCCGATGATGTCGAGTCCCCACATGGAGAAGGGCCAGGGGGTGGTCAGGTTGTATAACTCTGATGATGGGGCATGGATTTGATTTGCATGCTCCTGACACTTGAAGCATTTTCTGACGTGCTGGGAACAGTCTGTCTCCATGGTGAGCCAATAGTAGCCGAGTCGTAGAATCTTCTTTGCCATCATGTGCCCATTCATGTGTGGGCCACAGATTCCTTCGTGTATTTCTCTCATGATTTTTGCAGCTTCTGTTTCATCGACGCATCGAAGGAGGATGTGATTATAGGATCGCTTGTAAAGAACTTCGCCACTGATGGTGAACTGGCCGGCCAAACGCTGAATGGTTCGGCGATCTGTTGCTGTTGCCGATTCTGGATACTCCTGGGTTTCGAAATATTGCTTGATGTCGGCATACCAGGGTTTGTCAGGGACAGCTTCGGCTTCTTCTATTTGCAGGCAAAAAGCAGGTTCATCTTGAATTTCGACTGTGAGCTCCCATTCTGAAGCTCCTTTCGGGATCTCGAGCATTGATGCAAGCATGGCGAGAGCATCTGCAAACTGGTTCTTGGCTCTGGGCATGTATGAGAAGGTGATTTCCTTGAATTCTTCGATCAGATTGTCAAGATACACATGATATGGTATCAACTTCTCGTCTTTGGTCTTCCATTCGCCATTGGTCTGATTGATGATAAGCTGTGAGTCTCCAAATACTCGTAGCTTCTTAACGCCCAAGATTATGGCTTCCCTTAAGCCAGCGATGCATGCTTCATACTCTGCCATGTTGTTGGTGCACTCGAATGCTATGCGCCTCGAGATAGGAATAGGGACATCATCTGGAGAGTAGAGGATTGCTCCAATACCACTCCCTTTAGAGTTTGCTGCGCCGTCGAAGAATAACGTCCACTCTCCTTTCTTTTTTTCTTCTTCTCCAATAAGTAAGAGATCTTCATCAGGGAAGAATGTCTTGAGCGGTTGATAATCCAGGAGAGAATGAGCCGCAAGATGATCGGCGAGGGCCTGCCCCTTGATTGCCTTTTGAGTGACATAGGTGATGTCAAACTCAGACAAGAGTAGCTGCCATTTAGCTATTCTTCCAGTGAGTGCCGGTTTCTCGATCAGGTACTTGAGCGGATCCATGTGAGCGAGGAGGAGAATAGGGAATGCAATCATGTATTGACGGAGTCGCTGAGTTGCCCAGACTAGGGCGAGGCAAGTCTTCTCTATCGGGGAATACCTGGTCTCGTAGTTGGTGAACTTTCGACTCAAATAGTATATTGCTTGTTCCTTCTTCCCGGTCTCGTCGTGTTGGCCGAGGACACAGCCAATGGCTTCTGCTGCTACTGAGATGTATAGCAATAGGGGTCGTCCGGGGGCGGGCGGCACTAGGACTGGAGGATTCATGAGATATCTCTTGATGCGATCGAAGGCAACTTGGCAATCATCATTCCATTCTTTTGGGACGTTCTTCCGAAGGAGCTTAAATATGGGCTCATAGATAGGTGTGAGCTGTGCGATGAAGCGGCTGATGTATTGAATTCTGCCGAGGAAGCCACGAATTTCCTTCTCTGTTCTAGGAGGGGGCATCTCAATGATTGCTCTGGTTTTGGTCTCGTCGACCCTGATGCCATCCTCGCTCACCATAAAGCCGAGGAGCTTACCTCCCATTGCACCGAAGACACATTTCTGAGGGTTGAGACGGAGCTTGTACTTTTCTAATCTGTTGAATAACTTCTTCAGATCTTCAAAGTGTCCTTCAATTGTGCGAGATTTGACGATCATGTCGTCCACATATACTTCGAGCTCTTTGTTCATCATGTCGTGGAATAGTGCTGTCATTGCTCGCTGATATGTTGCTCCTGCATTCTTCAGACCGAACGGCATTACCCTGTAACAGAAGGTTCCCCAGGGAGTGATGAACGATGTCTTCTCGCGATCTTCAACGGCCATCTTGATCTGATTATAACCTGAGAACCCGTCCGTGAATGAGAAGATCTTGTATCCAGCAGTGTTGTCGACCAGAGTGTCGATATGTGGCAAAGGGAAGTCATCTTTAGGACTGGCTTTGTTGAGATCTCGGAAGTCGATGCACATTCGAACCTTGCCGTCCTTCTTTGGTACTGGTACGATGTTGGCGAGCCATTCAGGGTAGTTGGAGACTACCAAGAATCCCGCGTTGTACTGCTTGATGACTTCATCTCGGACTTTCAGAGCCCATTCTGGCTTCATTCTTCGAAGTTTCTGCTTCACTGGCTTCATATCTGCCTTGGTTGGCAGATGATGTTCAACGAGCTCTTCATCGAGCCCCGGCATGTCTTCATATGAGAACGCGAAGTTGGACAATCTTGGGGCTAGGAACTCTATCATTTTCTGTTTCGTCTCAGGTGGCAACGATTTTTCAATGCGTACTTCCCTAGGGATCTCAGGCGTCCCCAAGTTTACAATCTCAAAATCATTGGCTACACCATTGGCTTTAGATTCGAACTTTTTGAGGAGATCCTCTAGTTTGGGAGCTGGATCATCATCTTCCTTATCCTGAGCTTCGTCCAGACCCATGAGCTCGAAGTCTAATTCGATGTCGAAATCATATGATTCGACTTCAAACTCATGCGACTCTTTAGACGAACTTGGCACACTATTGAATGCAGGAAAGGAAATATTTTTTGGTTTTTGAGATTTTCCTGAAATTGAAATGCTAGATGTTTTTGGCTTTTGAAAATTTTTTATTTTTTTGGATTTTCGAAATTCGTGGGACTTTGAACAAGCAGGCATTGCAGACCATGATTGAGCCCAACTTGTTCCAAAGTTCCGGCTGCTGCTTAAACAGGCGTTTTTTTTTTGAAGCCAGAGCCCTCAGATGGCTCTTTGGCTGATTCAAAAGTTAGGGGAACAGATGACCATTCAGGACCCCACACTCCCTCCCCTGGAGAGGTGGGGGTTGATGCTTTGGGCGAAGAATCATGGTCTGGCCTAATGACCATGACTTCTCGCTGGTCGGGTTCGGGATCTGAGTCGCACTCAGTCCCTCCCGGATCACTTACTTCGCATTGCAGTTCGTCTGGTTCCACAGCTAGACATGAGTTTGGAATCTGGACATCAGACCAATCTAGGGCTGGCCATTTCCCTTTCTTGGTCCAATGGATGGGCTGCTTCTGCCCCTGGCTGATAATTGAAGAAGTTGACTTTGCAGAGATGGGCAAGTCGTGCCCCTTGCTAATTGGTGCTGAGATGGGCAAGTCGTGCCCCTTGCTGATTGAAGTGGGCAGGTTGTGCCCCTGGTTGAGAGAAGTGGGCAAGTTGTGCCCCTGGTTGAGAGAAGTGGGAAAGTTGTGCCCCTGGTTGGGAGCAGGTGTCAGAGTAACCTGGTCCTGAAGCTGATGTATTTGACTTCCTTCTTCGTCTTCATCCTTTTCTTCTTCTTCTGGAGGCTTAGATGGTTCGAGAATCTGATCCCATCGAATGGGGGGCCACGTGGCCCAAACTAGGCTCATCGGGAGGCCTTTGTGTAGTGCAGTCGGTTGATTCCCTCCTGGATCTTTGCAAGGTTCTCCTGGCTTGACGAACTGGATGGGTGAGCACCGAAATTTCTTCCTTCTTTTGTCCATGAAGGTTGCCTTGTATCCGAGTCCCCATTTGCGTTGTTTATATATCAGTGGTACCTTTCTGGACTTAAAGTGATTCTTCATTCGATATTTGAGGCTCAGACGCTCTGCCGGTGAAAAGACACGGTCCACCCTTATCGGTTCTAGATTGGCGATAGAGTTCACAGTCTCGAATTCGAAACTGTGAAACAGGATGTCTTCTTCAGAGTGCTGGATATCGATGACCGGGATGTCTGGTTCAGTGGCAGCAGCATTGGAAGGAATGATGAGCTCCTTCTCTGCATGGATAGAAATCACTTGATTTTCACAGATATACTTCACTCGTTGATGCAGGGTTGATGGCACAGCTCCAACCTTGTGCAGCCACGGTCGTCCGAGCAACATGTTGAAAGAGGCTGATATATCCAGGATTTGGAATGTGATGGTGGAGACTTCCGGATCTATCTGTACCTCTATGTCGACTTCCCCTTCTACTGATCGGCGGGTGTTGTCAAATGCTCTGACACATATGGTGCTTGGTCGAAATGAAGAAAGACTGATTCCTAGTCGTTCCGCGGTCTTGAGTGGGCAGACATTTAAGCTTGAGCCATTATCGATAAGGACCAGTGGGATGCAGAGGTCTTTATATCGTAAGGCTATGTTGAGGGATCGCCCATGATCACGTCCCTCTGGTGGCAACTCATTATCTGTGAAGGTGATGGCGTGCGGAGCCAGGAGTTGTCCAATCATCAAAGCTATCATTTCTGGTGCCGTATCGGAGGAGACATGAGCATCGCTCAAGGTTTTGGCAAACATTTCTCGGTGTATGCGAGATGTGCAGAGTAGCTCCCATACTGAGATTTGTGCAGGGATTGACTTGAGCTGAGTTGCCACATCGTATGCGGCTTCATTTTTGTTGCCGAGGCCTAAGAGAGTGCCTTTGGGATCCCCTCTGTTCTGATTATCTCTTCGGATGCAACGCCCATTGGGATTCATGTTCCCCACTTCCGCACATTCTGGATAGTGCCATGGAACCTCTTTGTAGTTTTCCTCCCTTTTGCCTTCTAGGACCACCGGTTCTTGCAATGGTGCTGGTGTGGGTACCAGATCTTCCTCGTATGGAGCTTTTGCCTTGAGAACTACATTGTTGCCTGTGCTGAAGGGGTAATATCGAGGCTTGTCTTCGTAGACCACATAAGGTCGTGGTCCTGGCTTGACTGTTCCTGGGGCAGGAGGCTCCCATGGAATGAATACTGGTCCTCTTGATATGGCAGGAGGTTTCTCTGTTCGTCCCAGTTGCCGTAGTGTGATTGATACGCCTCCGGGGTTTGCCCCTTGCAATACGACTGGCTCGACTGGAAGAGCTCCTTCCAATACAACGGGTTCTTGTTGTTGATGAGTATAATCCTTCCATTGTGGATTAGATTGTTCTTGAGTTGCCCCTTGCAAGATGACAGGTTCGTATGTGGGCTCGATGTATGATTGTGCTCCTTCTAGGACGACCGGTTCCCAACATGAGGGGCCGTAAGGCGCCCCTGGCACATCGTATGGAAGTGCTCCTTCGAGTACTACTGGCTCGAGGACTGGAGGAGGAAAGGGACTTGCCCCTTGCATGATCGGAGGAGGACTTGTCGGCCCATAAGTGTAAGCATGAATGGACTGGATGGGGGAGAAGAAGCGATCGAGATGGTCTCCTTCTTCTATACTATTGACTGCAGGGCCACGAGACGAACTGGGGTCCGTCGGATGTTGAGGCAGAGGATTCTGAAGGATGTTGGTGGAAGCTGCTAGAGAAGTTCCAGGGACCGAGATGACGATCTTGCGGTCATCAATCAGGTCTTGTATGGCATTCTTCAAAGTATAGCATCGATCAGTGGCGTGGCCACGTCCTTGATGATAGGCGCAATACTCATTTTCTCGGTAGTTTGGTGGTAGAGGATGAGGAGGAGGCCTAGGTGCCATTAGAGTAAGTAATTGCTTTTGTACCAGCGTAGTCATGATTTGACTAAGTGGTTGACTGAGTGGAGTGAACTTCCTGGACTCCCTGTAATTCTGCCTGTTCTGGTATGAGTATTGGCCGTTTCCTCTGAACTGCTGCTGTTGTCGAGGTGGTTGTGGCTGAGGATTTGGTTGTGGCTGATACCGCTGAGGCTGATGCTGAACTTGATTCTGCTGATACTGTTGACGTCCCTGTGGGGGAGCATGTTGATTTCCTTGAGCAGTGGTGTTGATGTTGTTTACCTCTGTTGGGCGGGGAGGAGAACCACTGCGGTTTCCATTCCCGTGCCCGATAGGTCTTCCTTCCACTCTGTTCCTCTTGACTGGAGTGGCTTGATGAGGCCATGGGGAAATCGTCCCGGCACGGATTCCTGCTTCGACTTGCTCTCCAGCACGGATTAGCTGCGAGAAGTTCGCATATGGATGCGAGATGAGATACCCGGATATGCCTGGATATGTTGAATGAACAATCATGGAGATTTGTTCTTCGTCGTCAATGGGTGTCCGCATTCTGGCTGCCATAGCTCGCCAACGTCCCACATAAGCTGATAGTGTTTCATCACTCCTTTGTCTGAGAGTCGCAAGGTCGGCTCTTCTGGGTGCCATGTTGAGATTGTACGCGAATCTGTCGACGAAAGCCTGGGAAAGCTATTCCCACGTCCTGATGCGGTGGCAGTCCAGTGAAGTGTACCAATCTAGGGCATCGCCCTTCAGAGATTTTTGGAACAAACGAATGAGGGCCCCTTCATTTCCTGAGATTGCACTCAGCTCTCCACAGAAGGCCTTGAGATGTGTTGTGGGACAACCGCTGCCGTCGTATCTTTTGAATTTTGGTACCTCAAAGTTTTGAGGTACTTGAACATCTGGGAAAGGACACAAGTCTCTGAACTTGGTCGAAGGTAAGTCGATTCCTTGCTGTCGCTGAAGCTGATTTTGCAAGATCTGGAACTGCTCCCGCAACTCGTCCAGTCCTGAGTGATCTGTTCGAGCGACTGGTGCCTCCTGGAGT
The DNA here is from genome assembly GCA_003013855.2 of Liriodendron chinense. Taxonomy (NCBI): domain Eukaryota; kingdom Viridiplantae; phylum Streptophyta; class Magnoliopsida; order Magnoliales; family Magnoliaceae; genus Liriodendron; species Liriodendron chinense. Next base: position 2,240,283 of record ML058441.1, on the reverse strand, counting down.
AAGGCACGTTCTTCTTCGGCATAGTGGTCGATGTCTTCGACCCTATGGGCTTGCTGAAAAGCAACCGCGGGTTGCTGAAATTGGTTTGATGACTGAACTGGATTCTGATGAACTTGTGCTTGAAAGGATTGTGACTGAACTGGAGATTGTGCTGAAGGTTGAACTGAAGATTGCTGGAAATTAACTGGATTTTGCTGAATTGAAGATTGCTGAAAATTAACTGGAATCCCATCGGCGGGGATGTGCTGGAATTGAAAAGTCCTCCTGTTTGCAGGAGGCTGAGATGTTGGGAAGTGACCCCCTTGTTGGGTATTCGCCACTGTCCGCTGATTGATGTGGGCTTGACACTGACCCCCATTGTGGGCATTCGCCAGTGCTGTCCCTGTTGCTGGAAATTGAATTGAAATCCCATCAGCGGGGATGTGCTGAAATTGAAAAGGTGTCCCATCGACGGGGACATGCTGAGATCTACTGAGATTGTTGTTTGCAAGATTGACTGGAAGCTGACTGGATGTTCCTGCAACGGAAGTGCTCTGAGATGGCCTTGTCATCGCAGGAAGATATTGAGAAGGATGCCCCATAGCGAAGGGCTGAGATGGCTGTTGTCGGTAGTCTTGGGCAGACTCCGATGGTTGTGCTTGATTTGAACTGGAGGCCGGGAGGACCCGGCATGGTTGCTGAGACTGGTGAACTGGGCCAACTTGATTGTTGGCTGCTGCGGTGGCTTGTGCTTGCATGAATTGCAAGAGCATTTCTTGCATTGCTCTCACTCCTTGTGCCAATTCTTGTATGATTGGTGTATTATCAATGGGCTGTTGCGCTGGAGGTTGCGCTTCGATCATCTCAAGAGCAGGGAAGAGACGAGTTTCTTCTTCGTGGTCGGACATGGCTTGTTGAGCCCGAGTGCGGATTATGCTGCGGAAGGGAAGTTGTCTCCGCGTACGTTGAGCCCGAGGAGGCGCAATGGTGAGGATTATACTCTACTCTTTTTGGGTTTGGGGATTTTCTTTTTCTTTTTTTTGGTTTTGGGATCTTCTATTTTTTTTTTTTTTTTGGGTGGAATGCTATGCAGATGAGATTGTATGAGGGTTAGTGACTTTCAAGTACGGGAAGGATTCTATTTTTCAAGTCGGATCACGACTAGTGGGACTAGCTCATCCCCAGCAGAGTCGCCATTCTGTGGACCCTCGCCGATTTTCCGCGCTCCCACACGACGACCTTCTCCCTTCCCCCTTTCTTTCGGAAAAGGAGGAGATGAGGATGCGTGAGTGCGGAATCGCCGTTTGTGCCACTGGCTTGCCTCGTTCTCGAGGGCTTTGTTTGGTTGTCGTGTTAAGCTAGATGTATTTAAATGTGTTTATATAAGACCAGAGTCGCCACTAGCCAGTTACTTCGAATCTACAGTCGGCTAGACCCTATAGAAACGTTAGAGATGGGAATCCGAAGATTCCTTCCTCTAAAATGACTCCTGTTGATCTGCGGTTAGAGATTCGAGGTAAGGGATCACGGTTACAGGGTGGGAAGAGGTTAAGCACCCCACACACTGCCCGTACCGAAGTACGGTCTCTACTTCACAGAATCGATCGGATACTTGAAAGTCTAGTTTAATCCTCATATATTCTCATGGATGACATGATGCATGAATGCGGGTCTGAACAGTAAGAGTTTCTGATGGGCAGGTTCCAACAACGGGCAAGCCCAGAGCGTACGCTCGAACTGACAGGTGCTTAATGTAAGACGTATGCAGTGTGCTTGAATAATCAAGGTGCTTTTAGTGAAGCATGAATGCAGGTCTGAACAGTAAGAGTTTCTGATGGGCAGGTTCCAACAACGGGCAAGCCCAGAGCATACGCTCGAACTGACAGGTGCTTAATTTAAGACATATGCGATGTGTTTGAATAATCAAGGTGCTTGTAGTGAAGCAGGGGGGTTGGAAGAAAAGTAAATGTTGCACTTATGCTAGATGCAAATGAGATGATGCTGGAAAAATGATAGCTGGATGGACGGAGGTATCGCAAGGATTGGCTTCGAGTGGCTGGATCAAGACTTGGGTGACTTGAGAGGTTTGGACCAGTGGTCAGGCTGGGCTGGACCAGGGTTAGGCTCTCCTCACTCGGGCTCTCCTTCGTGGAAAAATGGGCTAAGGGGTGGAGAAGGGCACTCGAACGGACAGGCTTTCTTTGGACTCGAAGGGATGCTGTTATGAGAAGAGGCTAGGGGTATTTATAGCTTTGGAGAGTGGCAGCTCTCGTAATTTTTTTCGGGCGGCCTGCTATGGGCCGCTCGTACGGCCGCTCCTCGGTTTTCAGCGAGTACGGTCGCTCCCTCGGGGCTGCTGTTTGACTCGCTGGTCGACTCAGTGAGTTGACTCAGCGGGTCGACTCGGTGATTTGACTCGACGGGTTGACTCGGTGTTTTGACTCGGTGTTTTGACTCGACGGGTTGACTCAGCGTTTTGACTCGACGGGTTGACTCAGCGGGTTAACTCAGCGAGTTGACTCAGTGATTTTGACTCTTTTAGGATTTTTTGACTGGCCTTTTTTATGGGGGGGTTTTCAGGCTGATGTTTAAGACTGGGTGGACTGGGTTCAGGCTTGATCTGGGCTATGGAATGGGGCTTACAAGGGTGAGTTTGGCTGAGTTTGGACTTGGGATTTGGGGGTATGGTCCTCCATTCAACCAGCTATCTCTACCAACAGTGTAGCCAAAGGTGGGGTGTCTACACCAATGAATCAAACCTTATGGATAAATCAAACCTTGTGGATCCCCAATGCCTTAGCCCCTTTTTCTATTTTTTGTCTTTTATCACACACAATTTGCTCCACTTTCGTGGATAATTCAGATTTCATCTTTATCACCTAAAATAATTCCTCTAAGTTTTCTTAACCCCAATCCCTATGGTTCGACCTCTGTCTCACCGAGTATTTTACTACTTCGTTACCTGCACTTGGGTGTACAATCTTCGGATTGTAGCACAAGCCCCGGCCGATACTCCTAGTCGTTGTCAAGCTGTGCTGGATGGATCCCATCTCCGCTACCTACAGCATGGCGAGCTTCCAGAAGACAAGCACGAAGCGTGAAGGCTTAGATACTGAGCGGCTCGGTACACCATGATCGGGGATACTCTTTATAAAAGAGGGTTCTCCTTGCCGTATCTGAGGTGCCTCCGACTAGAAGAAGCCGATGTCACGCTCAAAGAAATCCACAAAGGAGTTTGTAGAAATCATTCGGGCGGACGAGCTGTAACGCCCCGTAAAATCGCCTTCCTTAGGACTCAAACCCATGCTCGAACCCACTAGACATGTATCACCCTCTAGACGAAAAATTGGCCGCACATGACTTAGAGAACTATAGTCTCATGGTGTCGGGAACTTAGATACGCGCGTAGGAGCTCGTTCCGCCACCCGTCCCGAGTCTGTTAGGCCCAAAACTTGTTGAGGACCACCCACGTACTGGGCTTGACACTCGTAGGCGAACGTTACGTCGAAATCGGCACCCGAAATCATAAATTGCAGTGTCCTGCAGTTGCACATGGGAGTGCAAGTATACTTGCATAATACCTGTAGTGAGTAATCATTACTCAATTCACTTTTCTTGTGTGGGCCCTATGGACCCTTGCATGGCCATGAAATGTGAACCGTGAATTTCAAACATAAACCAGCACATGATCCCCAAACATGAGCCCCGATCGACAACCAGTGACCGTTGAACTGATGTCGCTTTAGATCCGGCAATCGCCATGTCCGATTGGTCCCGAATCTTACCCAAACAAGGATCTCAACATGGTAAGGCTATCCAATGGGCTGGATTGGCCCAGAGGGGTCAGGTGGGCCCCACATAATCAAATCAGGGCACAGAATGCCACTTTTATGCAACTTAAAACATTGGGGGCTATATGTCCCAATTCCCCAACCTTTATAACCTATTTTTCTCAGCCCATTCTCTCATTTTTGACCTAATTTCTGAGAAACGGGGTGTGTGGGTGAGAAAAGGGAGGAGTTGTGGGAGAAGGGTTCTCAAGAGAAGCCCTTGCATGCTACCCTATCCGGACCTAACCGCCTCTACATCCTCTAGCCGGCTTCTCTCGTGATTGGAGATCTTCCCGGACGTTTGTAGAAGTAAGTCCATCATAAAATCCTCATCTTCTCTAGCTCCTTACCTAGGTTTTCCCATTTTTCCTGATTTTTCAACACCTCCTTGCAGGATTTTGCTAATCCTCCTTCAAACCAAGGTGTGTATCATTTACCTATGTGTTGCCTTGCAACCAATGCCTACAATGGTAGTTGATTCTTTCAATTTCCAAGTTAGGAAGATGGATTGTAGCTAGGGAAGTTCGTTGCCTAGGGATTTAGATGCTAGGTGTATGTTAGGGCCATTTGCATGCTCACATCATTCTACACATGTTCTCATTATGCAAATCTTCTATGCTAAGATGTCTTAGAAATTATACTAATATATAACAGCTGAGATTTTAGTATTACATGTTTTGTAACTTGATTATGCATGAGCTGGGGAATCGGGAAGTGTTTGGGATGACGGATAGTAGCTTCCGACCCGGTAAGTACAATAGTTGAGGCGGCCGCACCAGGTCGGCAGCCTCGGGAGCGGGGTGGTCGACTATGGCGGAAGACGGGGCGATCGACTGTGGTCAAGGACCACGCGGGCGATATATGCTCAAGGTCGGTGTTCCCTTCACTTCCCCTAGCCGAGGACCCTGGCCCACCACCGGGTCGGGTTGCAATATATGTACTGAGTGTTTGAATGTATTTTTGTCACTTATGTAGAATCCATGTACCTGCGCACCTTTGATAAGCCCACTAGAAAGCATACGACGTACCGATCCCTCAAGACTCATGAGCCGGGAATGGTGGTATGGGCCCTATTCCCGTGCTGTCGGCCTTCGTTGGGGTGATGCCTCCCCGTAGTGTCCGTTGAGCACCGTAGAGGTGATACACCTACTACTCGACTATGGGATAGGGCGATGGACCCTATTCCGCCTGTGTTGGGCGTGTCCAACGAGTCGCGGCCAAACCAGGTACCTCGGGGCTATAAGCCCGAGATAGGATCGAGGGGCTACTGGCTGTGACCTGCGTTCGCCCCGCAGGGAGTCAGGTGGTCCCAGTCGGCCAAATTGATAGAACGTGGGTGCAGGGGCTTCGCCAATCGGCTGTGTGATAAAATGACTTAATTAACTACTCGGCTAATCATGTATAGTTAAGCATGGCATACATTGTCTGTGCGGGTGGAGTGGTGGTGCCACCCACTGGCGGCTGTGACAAGCATCGGTGATCGGGCATGCATCTGCATTACATGCACCCATCTCACTTAATAACTATGCTTGTGATGCTGTGCTATTCTTCGATTCTGTTATTGGAAAATGAAATTATTGTCTATATTGTTTGTATTGGTGAATGTGTAACCTAAGGAAATGAAACCACTGAGTTGGCCACTCACTCCCCTTTCTGGGGTGCTGGTTTAAACCACCAACCAGATGACCCATGTGACCCAGGTATACAGGAGGCGGTCGAAGCGACCGACTACGTAGAACTCGGAGAGGACGCCGACGAGTATCTTCAGTACACAGGCGAACAGGACTATTAGGGTTGAGGCGTCGGGAGTATTCTCTTGGGGTTTTGCGCCTATACGGCATTGTTGTACAGCTTTTTGGGACAGTATATTCTGAACTTGTTCTGGGGGACCCAATGGGCCCCGATGTGAGGAATACAGTATATGTACTTTCTTTTTTTAAACCATATATGATATACATGTTCCTCTTTCTTTTGGAAATGCTTTGCCCATGATTAAGTTGTTTATGCTTGGTTAAATCTACAATTCTGTAATTAACTATAATGCACTCATGCATCGCATAATTTGGAGCCCGGGATATCGGGGGCCGAGGGCAACCACGGACCCTGGCATCTGGGGTGTCACACGAGCGCTAGCCTATAAAGCCATCGTGTATGGTGGGCCGCCCACCATGCATGAGGACGCCAAACGCTATGCAAGGAGGTGCGATAAATGCTAGAAATTCGCCTCGATGCTTTGTCAACCGCCCAAGCAGCTCACCCCGATGAGCGGCCCCTGACCCTTTGCTCAATGGGGGATCAACATCATTGGACCTTTCCCCCTATAACGGCCCAGATTTTCGAGATTTATTTGAAAATTTTTGAAAATTCATTTTTTATTTATGTTTTTATTAATTATCGTACATTTACCATTGATTTGCGAATAGCGGGACATCCGTAGGAGATCCGATAGGGGACCCTTTACAAACGTTTCTTAGAATGATCCCATAAACATCGTAGAAAGATCAGATTTCAAAAATCATGTACTTTTCAGATAATTACGAAAATGCCATTAGTTAAACTTAAAGCTAATATGCCATTTTAAGTATTATAGTTTCTGACGATCACTTTCATGCAAAACCCTAGATTTAAGCTTTTGGGCACATATTAACCATATATGTCAAATTTCAGCCCTTAAATCATAGTAGAAGTGGTCCAATTGTCAAATCAGCCCCTTAACCCTTGATTTTCATGTCCATCGAGTGAGGAAAGTAGATGGTTAGTCGTACTTGAATATTTCTCTTCATATGAGTGACTTGGATTGTCTTTATCATGGACCAATAGTATGATTTGAATGCCCCACCTTGATAAGCCTCTTTCTTAGGAGCGAAGTTATCCCGTTCTAGAAATTAAGGAGTTACCAACTCTTTTTAAATCTGAACCTTTCAATTTACCCACTTCTCACCATCAATCGCTTCTCAAATTTGGACCACCCATTATACTCATATGACTACGAGTTTACACAAAATTTGAACCCCGATCTATAATCCTACACCGTTGAACCACAAAGCCGGCCCCTTCATTTTCTTCCAAAAGTTGAAATTTCAGATCTAGGCATTTCTCACCATCAATCAATCACTAAACTTTGTACAATTGTTTGCCTATCATGACTACATATTTTCTCAAAATTTGGGCCCTGATCATCAAGCGTAGACCGTTAATTGAGATCTAGCCTATTTTAGCACCCGTCAGGCCATTTTCAAGGATCGGTCAATCTAGAATGTAGATCATCAAGAAATTTACATATTCTGACTCTACTCTTCGAGGTTGATAAGATGAACGGAATGGAATTGATTAAAGATCACCCGAATATTGAGATTTGAGAAACCCACCTCAAGAGTTGTTACACAAGACCTCACGCACACACCCTTCTTTTCTCTCCCCAGCACATCCCTCTCCATATTCCTACTACGCACCTCCAAGCCCTTCTCCTAACCGTAGCCTCCATGCCCTAGAGAGAGAGAGAAGAGAGAGAGAAGGGAGTTCTTTCTCATATTTTTTCAGCAGTTAGGATCTTCTACAACCCTCTTCTAAGTCAATCCTAAGGTGAGGATTTTCCTTCAAGCCTTTCATTAATAATATCACGATTATCATAAATTTCTTTTGTAACATGTGAAGTTATTTTGTTTTGAATTGCTGATCCATATAACATAAAGTTTAATGTAGGATTTGTAATGAATATCATTATACAATGATTAATTCCTTGTTTAGATTTTTTGACTAAGAAGCATGTGTATTTGTGTTATTTATCTTTGTGAAATCTATGCCCTTATTTTCTTAGTCTATGTGTTACAAATAACATTGGTTTTCATATTGTGATATAAAATATGTGTATAAGATTATCATATGGACATCCCATTATTGTACACTCTTTGTCCCTAAGTTGGTAAAATTATTCGATGTAGAGGGTGGAACCCGTGAGAAGTGTCCATGATAGAAAAATATGTCTTGACTTGATTAAGAGAATGCAATAATTGTTTACCAAGAGATCCTTACATGTGCATGATACTTGGTTGGATCTATATACATTACATGAGTGTTTTAATCACTTTGGTCATGACGTACAACATTGGCTTCTTGGAACATAATGGAATCATAAAACGGGACAATGAGTGAACACTAATGGTATACAAACTCTCATGAGCCGGGGTTGGTGCCATGGACACTGAGCCCGTGCGGTCGGCCTATGCTGGGTTGCTTGCGACTCCCCATAGTGACCACTGAATTTTATTTAAATCGGTTGTATGCGAAAACACTTAAATAATGGTGAAACTAAAGTCATGTATTCACTTGGCTCTATGCGGGTGTACGGAATTGAGAATAGGCTAAAGCGTCCTACTTCTCCCGTACACTGTCACGTTTAGATTTGGGCTATAAGCGTCCCGTTTCTTACGTGGTCAAGCAAAACTATGGGCTTGTGCGTCCCATGAACCTCTGGTGACTAGTGGTTAGCGTGAAGTCGTAACAGGGAGTCTCCCACTTCATGTATTATGATTTCTAGCCAGGGTACCTTAGCTAGAGCATGCATTCCATGCATCGCATTAACAAATATTTTTACTTGATTGTTTTATTTGAATAAAGATATTATTGTATTACGTTACTCTGAGTTTTGTACATTATTATTCTTGATAGTCTTGGAGGGAATATTCCCTACTATGATAGCGTTTAACCCTATCCCAATCGAAATTTAGATGATGCATGTAAAGATCCAGGTATCGAACTCGACTTTTAAGGTGAAGAGTTCGACGGTTCGTACGATCACATGGCGGATGAAGACGTTGAAGGAATTTAGTTGATATTTTCATTTATTAGACATTTCTTTTTATTAGTGGTTACATTTATGGAATTATAATAAGTGTTCTAGAGAAGACATGGTTTGATATTTTGATTGATTAGTATGAATATTGGTTGGTTCCCTTATTTAAATATTGATGATGACGTAGTAAGTTTGATAGAATAAGATGATGATTGTTTTCGCCATTGTGCTTGAATGCTAATTTCATTATTTAACAAATCAATTAGTCCATGATTTACTTGGGAATTCAGCCGTCGTGTTATACACGAGAGTCAAAAATCTCGGGTCGTTACACCCCCCGGGCAAGGGATAAACTAAGTACGCCATTGTCGTCATAGACTACTTCACCAAATGGGCGGAGGTCGAGCCTGTGGCACGGATTACCGAGAGAAAAGTCATGGAGTTCGTCTGGAAGTCCCTTGTTTGCCGGTTCGACACCATCGTCACGGATATCAATCGAAAGTTCAACAATGCCAACTTCTGAGGGTTCTGTGAACATCTCGACATTCGAAATGCCCTTTTCCTCGCCACGACACCCTTAAGCTAACGGACAAGTAGAGGTCGTCAATAAGATTGTCAAGACAGGCTTGAAGACCAGGCTTGACTAATGAAAAGGTAAGTGGGCAGAGGAGCTACCCCACGTCCCGTGGGCTTACCGTACCTCGGTGCGATCAATGACCGGGGAGACTCCCTTCTCTTTGGCGTTCGGTGCGGTAGCTGTTGTCCCGGTCGAGGTTGATCTGCTGACCCATCGAGTCAACTATTTCCAACCTGAAGAAAATGAACGACAAATGTTGCTCAGTCTCGACCTCCTAGAAGATCTTAGGGGGACAACCCATATGAGGATTGCTTCATACCAACAAAAAGTGGCTCGGCATTTGAACATCCGGGTAAGGTGGCGAGGGTTCTGCGTGGGGGACTTGGTGCTACGAGAAGTCTCCCCGAATGCCAAAGACCTAAGACAGGCAGCTTAGGGCCAAACTGGGAAGGGCCCTATAGGGTCATCGAGGTTGTGCACCTTGGGACCTTTCAATTGAAGGACCTCGAAGGACAACCACTCCCACACCCTTGGAATGCCGAACATTTATAGACTTACTACCCATAAGGAATCTACAAGGGCCTCAGGCCCAAATGCGTGTAATGAAATTTTGCCACGTTAATGAAAGACTTTTCTGACAATTCAACGCATAGTTTCCTACTACATCCCGAGTAGGCACCCCGCGGTCACGGGAAGCTCGGCACTAGGCCATCTCACCAAAGATGGGTCAACCCCTTAGACGCTCCGCACAACTAAGCACGACGTCCTGACTAAACAACAACAACACGAACCAAGGGCTGACCAAATGGTGCCCCACGGACCCATTAGGGTCCCCCTAAGATGCTGAACACATACCTTCCAATGACGGGCCAAGAGTATAGGTAGTTAAGCGGCAACCACGCTTGCAATTGGATGCATCATAGGAGAGGTAACAGTTGCTTAGAATTGCTTCCTAGACAACGACCTCTCTAGATGGTGCACCCAAGGGTGAGCATAAACCCCGAATTCTCCTCCAGTAGGCTTCGGCACGACACAGGGAGCTCGCACGGTCGCAGGTAAAGCTACACCAGGAACAGCTCAATAACTGACTTTAACTCTTCCCAGGGTAGCTCCACTGCGAGACCAAGGACCTCCTAAAGGGAACTTCGGAAGCTGTCAAACCAGGTTGAGCCCTCGAAGCACGGATGCCCTGTGGGACAACCACCCCTCAAGGGCATTTATAAGGGCCACAAGCCTACCTTGGGTAGCGTAACCCCGCCTCGATGACCACGAAGGCATGTGTGGCACCTCGCAATTCGCCCAGTAAGGGTGCGACCCTTGGCTAAATCGATGAGCCACCGCCACATGCAAATACGATGATTCGCCCTTCAAGGCTGCCATAATGATTGGCCGTCTTTGGGTGCCGCACCCACATCAATGCACTAGGACTCACAGCCCCCAATAGGCCAGAGCTCCCGAGGTGACATAGGCCCCCATCCTAGCACCGACTCCACAGCCCTTACCATATCGGCCCGTCCTAGCGATTCAAACAAGGTAATCAAAAAGCCAGGGACCACCCCAACATAGCACGAAAATGGAAAGTAATCAAGGAAATGAATAAAGACAACTAAAGTAATCTCATTCCAGGCTTCCTGTACCGGGCAGGTAAAACGAAAAAGTCCATTACAAACGGGCCGATTCGGGAAAATCTAAAAAAATACATGAACAATAAAGGGGCTTAGGACCACCGAAGGTGGCCTCCCCCTGGGGGTGCAGAAGGCTCCACCTCGTCACCAGTAACGACCGCAGTGGGCTCCACCCCGACAATAGTGACGGCAGCATTGATCACCCTCATCTGTCGCCACGTCCCTAGCGCTCTGCTCCGGCTCCGCAGCATCTAGCCAGCCGAGGTTAAGGTCGGGATAGCGGTCAGCAGTCCCGGCGGTCGGTGTAGCCCAAGTTGTAAACATCATCCCTAATAGACCCGAGCTCTGAGGACTTGAACACCTTCACGACGTCGCCTTCTCCCATGGGATACTCGCCTGCAGCCATGTCACCTCGGCCTCGAGCATAGCAATTCTTCCCTTTAAGCCTTACTCGGAGGCCTCCAACTCGACCACCCTGGCCTCATTGCACTCGAATTGGGAAGATAGGGACGCTAGCTTCCCAAGGTCGACCTTATGAAGTTTGTGGGCCCGACCCAGGGCCTCTTTGAGACCAGCCTTCTGCTTCTCCACCAGGTTAACCTGCGACTACAACGAGTCCACCTGCGCGGTCAGAGAACGCAATCTTGCCGGGCATCTATGGCCCTAACCAGCTCTTAGGTCGTCTAGTCAAGGTCGACTCTCACCTTGGTCGCCTCTTGCTCGACCACCTACACCCTCTACAAGGCGTCCTGCCCCTGCCTCTTCAGGTCTCGGACTGAGGCCCGAGCCCATATAGTCGACGTGATAGCCTGCACAAAAGAACTGATGTTAACAAGAACAATGAGAAGAAGGAACAATAGCAATCAGAGGCAAGCTATACGCACCTTAAGACTAAAAAACATGGACCCTGAAAGGGTCATCTCTGGCCATGCCGACCTAAGCTCATCAGCATCCTGCTGAGAAAGTGTCTTCGCGACCTAGGACACCATCGACAATGCATGATAGGGAACCACGACGGCCACTTGGTCAAATATCTCTGTAGGGACCTAGACCGAGCCAGACCTCGAGGCCTCCTTAGGCGAAGCTCGGGGAGCTTTTGACAATGAAGGCGCGACAACCTTCTTCATTTGAACTCGGGGAGGGGGGGGGGGGGGGGGGGGGGGGGGGGGGGGGGGGGTGCGCTTCAAGGGCGGGCAAGCCCTGGACACACCCCGTATGTGGGTGATTCCCCTCATCTAGGGGAGTGCACCCCTTGAGTGCAGGCTCACACGTCCTCGCACCTCCCCCGGTCCTCAACGCCTCCAGCTTGACCTCGTTCCTCTTGAGGAGGATCTAGGTTCAATACCTCAGGCTAACGGGCGGTGCCAATAGGAGGAACACGGCCGGGGCAGGTGGATGAGTGGGGATAGGGGTTATAACACCAACAGGACCGACCCCCTTGGACAAGGCGGTGAAGGTCAGAAGGGCGCTCCCCACAGTCTCTAGGGCCTACTTTCGAATCTTCGGGTGCTCAGACATTTCTGCAGAAAAAAATGAGGAGTTAGCGGCCGACCCGGTAAGCAAGACCGTGACACGATGACTGAAGACTACCTTCCTTCAAGGGCGGGCAAGCCCAGGACACACCCCGTATGTGGGTGATTCCCCTCATCCAGGGGAGGGCACCCCTTGAGTGCAGGCTCACACGCCCTCGCACCTCCCCCGGTCCTTAACGCCTCCAGCTTGACCTCGTTCCTCTTGAGGAGGATCTAAGTTCAATACCTCAGGCTAACGGGCGGTGCCAATAGGTGGAACAACGGCCGGGGCAGGTGGATGAGTGGGGATAGGGGTTACAACACCAACAGGACCGACCCCCTTGGACAAGGCGGTGGAGGTCAGAAGGGAGCTCCCCACAGTCTCTAGGGCCTACTTCCGAATCTTCGAGTGCTCAGACATTTCTGCAGAAAAAAAAATGAGGAGTTAGCGGCCGACCCGGTAAGCAAGACCGTGACACGATGACTGAAGACTACCTTCCCGAATGTGACCGAACCGCTAAAGGGTGGTGTCAATGATGAGCTCTTTGTAGTCCCGCAAGTGCTGAGAGCGGATGCTCGCCTTCCCTATCCAAGATATAAGGTCAGCCGAAACAACGGGACACTTCTTTGGAGGAGCTGTGACCACAACAATAAACCAACAATCGTTAAGACAAGCCACGCAGGGAGCCAAGCACGTAAAATGAGCTTGAGATCTGGGCTGAACTGGTATGTTGAAGGCCGTTAGGACCCTGCATGGGAGCATGCTCAGCTCGGCCTCCATTGTTTCCCTGCAACCCATGGCATAGAACCACTTATCCTTCCAATACTTGTTAGAGGACGGAACGTTTGCGACTAGACGGTCCTCTTTGTCAAGCCAAGTGCAGAGGTAATACCAACCCTTGGATTGAGGGTGTTGGGGTCCCAACATATCTAACCCGTTGAAACAAATTTCATCGAATACTAAGGGGGCACACCCAGAAAATCAGTCCGGATCACCTCCAAAATTACAACAAACGCACCTATAGTTCAAACCAGATCAGTAATAAAAAGAGTGAGGTTTAAAGACCCCTGGCGCACTCATAAATTGAAGAAAAATTGTAAGTGCGCCAGACCATTCATTGACCCAAAAATGACTTTTGGTGGGCCCCACATCGCACGATGACCAAAACTAGTCCCACAATAAGGTCATGGATAGATAGTTGGACCACTAGAAAGAGTGGATGAACACTCATCATCGAAGTGGGCCCCATAAATCAGAGATATAAAGCGTTTAAAGTCAGAAAATACAATACAACGGCTGCCGGCGCACCCATAAAATACGAGATTTTCAGACTTACCATTTTCGCTTAACAAATGTCTGGCGCACCTAGAAAATAAGTCTGGCGCACCCAATAAATACAGCATTGTAAAACTCCATGAAACCTAAACCAATTTGTCCAGCGCACCCGATAAATAGGTTTGGCTCACCCATAAAATATGTAATTTCAGCAAAGTCCACTCAGACCATTTTTAGGGTGCTCCGACGCTAGCGCACTTGAAAATATCTAATTTCAGGGTGCTCCAGAGTCCAACGCACCCGAAAAATAGGCATTTCACAAAACATCGATTTTAACTATTTTCAGGGTGCACTAGACTAAAAATGAGTCGTTTTCAAGATGCGCTTGACGTGTCGCACGATGATTGGCTCGTCCTCCAAAATTTTCGGGTATAAATACCCCTCTGTACTATTCATTTGTACGCAATATTGAGAGAGAGAGAGAGTTATTACCCTCTGGATATTTGAAATCCTCGTCGAAAACTCTCGCCGGAATCCCTTTCCAACCACCGAAATCCCTTTCCGACTGTCGGAATCCCTTTTCGATCACCGGAATCCCACAACGGAAACCTACCTCCGATCACTGCAGGGTCGACATAAAATCAACAAAACATCACATCCTTAGAAAAATTGTTCAAGTGCTCTAGCGCACCCAAAAATAGTTCTAGTGCACCCGAGAAATCAACATTTTCTACTTGTCTAATTTTCGGGTGCTCCGACACTAGCGGAGCCGAAAAATCCACATTTTCTACTTGTCTAATTTCAGGGTACTCCGACGCTAGCGCACCCGAAAAATCAACATTTCTCTTCTTATCTATTTTTAGGGTACTCCGACGCTAGCGCACCCGAAAAATAGGTCTGGAGCGCCCGAAAAATCAACATTTCTCTACTTATCTATTTTCAGGGTGCTTCAACGTTAGCGCACCCGAAAAATATGTCTAGCGCACCTTAAAAATAAAAAAATTTCAAATCCCGTTCAGGGTGCGCCGGACTCAATTTTAAGTATTTTCAGGCCTTGTTTGATTCTATTTTGGGTATTTCGAGCATTTCGGACGCAATAGAATAGTGAAATGGTCATTCGCAATAGATCAGACTTTTCGAGGTCACCTGTCTAAACATGACAGGCGTAGTCCCAGAGTCGTCCCTCTCAGTCATAAACCCTGATAGTCTCAGCCTGGACTCCGGTCAAAACATGGGACATAGACATCTGCCTAATACAAAGATGGTTCAGTCCATATCAAAACAAATACATGTCTCTACGACCATAAACTTTAAGACCATAGTCCCTGTTGACTAGTCTTCTGCCTTTTAATCAAGGGTCATCTATCATTCGATGTAATTAAGGGCTCATGCCAGATCACAGCCTGGAATGTACAAGATCTCAGGATCTCTGGAATAAAATTCGCCTTGCGATATCTCTTCTTATGTATACTTTTGTATGAATGCTTGTGATTTTCTATGAATGTTTTCATTACTCAGAAGAAAATGTCCCTGTAGCATTTTATAGTTCTAACAGGGGGCTAGGCTTCAACCGAAATATGTAGAGGAGCTCCTCCACAGTAAGCTCTCCATTACCAGCCTGCTGCCAAAGGATACAATAGCCAGTGATGAATCACCATGAATTCGGCGTTAACTGCTCAGCAGCGACTTCAAGGCGGCACAAAAATTCTTGCACCACAGGATGAAAGGGAAGGCGAAGGCTGCAGGCCAACACTGGCGTATAAATCGTGACCTCCCTCGGCCGAGGACGGTTGGCTTCCTCCCTAGACCGTAAGATCCTCATACCCACTGACCTAGGCATATGGTACTTAGATCGAAGCCCCTCAAGCTCGTCCGGCTCTACACAGGATGGCTAGGTGTCTGTCGCTAAAATAGCACGGAGGGAGGTGGGAGTACCGACCTATCTACCGTCGGAGGAGGGGCCTGGCTTAAAAGAGTCGGGCACCGACGATGGAACTGTGGGGTGGGACTCGGCCGCCCCCTCCGAGTGCTCAAAACTCACCTCGAGCTCCTGGTCCCCTCGAGAATCCAAGGAGGGGCCAGAGGATTCAGCCCCTCAATAATCCTGAACCCGGGCCATTTTGGAGTCCTCCCCGGACAACATTAAAGTACAAGGGGGGGGGGGGGGGGGGGGGCTCCGATACGTACCAAGAAATGCCCAACAAACCCTATAAAGAAGGCTCAAAGAAGAACTATGCGTGTCAGCAGCAGAAGGCAGAGAGCAGCAACGGGCAAACACTGGAAATGACCAAGGGGAAGAAATTTATAGGCACCCCAGGCGCGTGCTCTTCCGATGTGGCGGACACGTGGTCGCATAGGGCCGCCTCGACCTATGAGTTGCCCCCTTGGCACCCACGCATCTCCAGTCCTGGCCGTCGGTCGAGGAGGTGACGATTCGTTCTGCCTGCCATAGCCACGCATCCACCTAGGGTTTGCCTGTCTCCCGAAATAGAAGGCTCGCCATACATAATCATGGTGACACTCCTCATCTCAAGGCCCGCGATAAATCCCCTATTTTCCCACTCAACAGCTGTTGAGGCTTAAATATTGTATATTTATCCCTTAATTAGCATTGATATTATCGTACACATTAAGCTAATTAGTCCTAATTATGTGTGTTTTATGTGCAAGGAAAGACATGAGGATCAAGACTAAATTCATGCTTAAAAGAAGAAATTAAAGCTCAAAAAGAATTATGAAGAAAAAGTGTGGAAAAAAATCAAGTTACGAGTCCTGAAATTTCTAAAAAAGTCAAAGTGTACAGCTGCAGGACCAAAAAAGTAAGATGCAGAAGGTTCAGAAAATAACCCTGGAATGCTGTTGGACTGAATTTCGATCCATCAAAAATTAGAATTTAATGCATTAAAGTCCCATTGAAAATGACTTCGATCCATCGAAGTTCCATCGAAAAAACCTGATTTTCTACTGATTTTTGTTGAACTCTTTGGACAAATGTTCGATTCATCGAAGTTTCCCATCGAAAGAGGTAGTTTTTATGCGATTTTTACGAAAGTCGGTGGAATCTTTCGGATCTGCGAAACTTGGTCAATTTTTTATATTTAAAGGCTTCTCCGAACACATCCTAAGACATCCAAGGAGTTCTAGAAGCTTAAGAGTAAGGAGATCAAGACCTAGGAGGCTTTCTAGCCTTTTACTTCTAATTTTTCTTTCTTTTCTAGTTATAATTCTTCTATTTTTATATTTCTTTTAGGTTAACTCTCAGCTAGGGCTGAGAGGTGATACTTTTAGTTGTTTAATGATATTTTAATTCTTTTGATTTTGAATTTTAAGCTTTAATGAAGAACATGGTTTAATTCTAGTTTGAATAAAGTTTTAGTTACAGTTCTTCTTTGATCTTTTGATGACTCCGGGCTCATGTGATGCTTAGATGTTCTAAAGTTAGATTCTTAACTATTTTGCATTGTTTAGATCTGTATAATTCAAGGAATTTGATTCCCTGTGATCTAAAATATGGTTCTTAATGTGGAAACTGTTTCAAACCAAAGTTTTTATCTTTTATGAATCTAAGATGGATGTTTTGTTTATTGATAATAGTTTTTTAATTACTAATTTTGTGGGCCCACCAAATGATTAGTTTAGCATAAGGATTAGCTTATATTCTTTATTAAGTTGGACTTATCTCAACAATTCATCTTAAGTGAAGACTTTATATGATATTTAATAATTTTTTAAGAATTTACCACTGTATTCTTTATTAAGTTGGACTTATCTCAACAATTCATCTTAAGTGAGGACTTATATGATATTTAATAATTTTTTAAGAATTTACCACTCCAAGCTTTTTTGTGCATGAATAACCAATTACATGCTCTAAACAGATTAGAGGTTATCCATACACAAATTTATGTTTACTTGTAAATATATAACAACTTAAAGCCAAACTGAACAAGTTGTAAATAGTTTACACCTGTAATCCGACTGTAACTTAAATATTTTATAGGCATCCAAATGACCCCTTAGGTCAATTGTGTAATACAACACTATCATGAGTAAGTGTGTCCGTTTACCTCATGAAGATAACCAAGTCCTGGAACTCTGCCAGTCCGGACCCCAGCCAACTGAGTGGACGCTCTGATACACCAACATTGCAAAAAGTGACTAGGTAGCAAAAGCCTTAATATAACATAGCCCGAGAAGAAAAGAGAGTGCCAACCCTACCACTAGGTGCGCCGCCCCATTATCGAGGTGTGCCGCACGATGGTCCCGGTGCACCTCATTGAGAGTGCACCAACACCAATCATGGAGCACCAGGGCTGGATTTGAGTACACCTAGGCTCGTGGATCCTGAAGTTTTGAAGAAAAAACCTCCCCTGAGGCTAAGTACTTGGAAGTTTGAGGCCATATGTCATAAAATTGACTGTGTTGAAGTCTCAACATGATTTTAGACCAAAGAAACAAGAGAAAAAGGATGCTGACACCACTCCATGGTGCACTAAAACCACAGATCGGTGTGCTGTCATTGTAACTCGGTGCGCGGGCAACACTTCATGGTGCTTGGACACCTGCTTCAAAGTGCGTTGATTTAGGAGTTAGGTTTGCCGATTCAAAAACCTAGAGTGCTAAGAAAAAAAAGTGAGAAAACAAGGATGCTCCACTCACTTCCCTAGGGGTTACACCTGAACCCACCAGGTTCCAGGCATGTTGGTAACCCTAGCCTTAAGCTATACACCACCATGGCGCAGCGTAGACGAGGTGAGATCGAGCATCGTCTCTCTCACAAGATACCTACTCCGAATCCACGGAGCTACTGAGACTCCTTAACCAGTCTTCTTCGAATCTATGAAGGAAAACTCGAATCCACGACCACAACAGAGTAAAAACTCAAAATAATTTTTATTAATCAAATGATAAATGAATAACAACGAGATTAAGCATATAATTATAAAGGAAACTAACCCTATAAAATTCTAAAAATGTAATTAAAAGAGTTTTAAACAAACTAGGGAAGAAGTTTGAAAAATCGAAAACAAATCGAAAATTCCGCGCAATGCTGCGAAATTGATCAGCCGGTCGCAGGGGGTCCAAGATAGTCCAGAGTTGGACACAAACCGAGTTTGATCGGTCGGATTGACTCGGTAAAACTCTGTTCGAACATAAAGTCTTTGTGTTCGAACTTTGTTGAACACACAATGTCTGTTTGAAAAAAAATTCAAGTCGGTTTCAATCACAGCCCTGTTCGACTCGACTCGACTCGAATATTGACTGAATCGACTCGACTTGACTCGTTCGTTTGACTCGGTTATATATATATATATATATATATATATATATAGAGAGAGAGAGAGAGAGAGAGAGAGAGAGAGAGAGAGCAGGTTGGATGACAAACAAACATGATTGTGGGCCTTAGGAAGGTTTCAATGGTAGACATCATTCTCCTCACTGTATCTCGCGGTGTGATCCACTTTAGCTTTGTATCTGCCTCATTTTTTGTTTAATGCCTCAAAATGAGTTGTACAAATGGATAGATAGAGTGGATAAAACAAACACATCATGGTGGGACCCACAGAGCTTTGACACCATCTTGCTGGCTGGTGTTCGTGTCACCAACCAACTCGCGTCTGCGGATTGGGTACTACCAGTCTACCCCCACTAGGACCTATTTAAAGACAGGCGGTCCTGTCAGTGCTCTGTGGAGCCCACAGTGATATATTTGCTTATCCAAGTCACCCGTCCATTTTTTAAAGATCATTTATGGCATTATCTAAAAAATGATGTGGATCGAAGGCTCGAGTGGACCACACCACGGGAAATAGTGGGGATGTTAACTTTCTATGTTATGGTTTTTTTATTTAGTTAAAAACTTTAAACCTTGTGATTTTTCATTTGTGATATGTAATTTGTGAACAAATTGGTATTCACTATTCAGTAGTAGAAAAAATATTTTCAAGCGAAAAAAAGTGATATTATTCGAACTCGTAAAAATTGTCTGAAATTCTTATGTTCAAAACCAAACCGAGTTTGAACAAAGCCACTCTATTCGAATGTCTGTTCGAACACACCGACTCAAGTAGCCGAATGATCCAATCTGGTCCATGTTCAACTCGGATCGGATCGTTGCCCACCTTTACCAGAGAGTTTGGCTGGATTCTAACCGAAATTCGGCCGGTCGCAGGCACTATGCGACCAATCGCTTGGGGTGTGCGACCGATCAACGGAGCCTGGATAACAAAAGGGGGGCCTCCTTTAACATGTCCTTTTCCATCCACAATCAAGGGGCCTCCTTGCTATATCAAACTCCCCCACTTGAAAGAAACTTGTCCTCGAGTTTTTCTTTGGCATTGGATAACGAACTGCGTGCAATGTCTCCACTGGTTTTGCTGCAACATGTTGTTCTTGCAACATGTGGAGTGCTTGCTCTCCTCTTTTTTGTTTGGATCATCTCCTAACACTGCGTATTGCGAGGAAAGACTGCCCATTCGCTTTAGAAGTTTTAGGGTTCTTCTTTAGAATCATAGGAGCGAGAACTATTCTCCTCCCATCTTTGGTAAATGTGATGGTGTTGTCTCGCCCTCGATGAGTGGCGTCTCGATGAAATTGCTATGGTCGCCCCAGTATCACGTGATAGGCATCCATGTCTACGATATCACACAGTACTTGGTTTCTGTAGGAGTTGCCGATAGAGAAAGATACGTGACATTGACACGTTATTATCATCGTGATTCCCTCTTGAATCCAACCAATCGTATACGGAGAAGGGTGTGGGGTAGTGTTAAGTTTCAGCATTTTGACCATCGCCCGTGACACAATGTTTTCACAACTACCCCCATCAATGATCACGTCACAGACCCTTCCACCCACCGTGTACCTTGTGTGGAAAAGATTGTGGCGTTGGGGGTTGTCCTGCACATTCGTCATAGGTAACTTTCTCCATACGACTAGGGACACACCTTGATCTCCAAAAATCTATTCAGTCCCTTCTTCCTCATACTCAACTTACTCAACATTGTTCTTCTTTGGATTATCCTATGCTTTTTCCTAGGTAACGGCAAGGTTAGCCACCGACCTCTGTAGACACGTGTGTGATAAGTGGCTCGGCTGCCCACACCTGAAACAATGATCAGACCCAGGCCGACCATAGGGGTTTGGAATTTTACTCAAGCCCGGTACAACCGTTGTACGTTGGGGCCTTGAGAGAACACTGCTCGATGCACAAGCCGCGACCACCATGGGCTGAGAGGGATCATCAATAGGGATTTTTCCCTTGGACAGGGATGAATCTTGAATAGGACCCGCCGTAGAGTGAGATTGTGTCAAGACCCTTGGATTTGGAACCCCCTGGATTTGAAATCCCCTGATTGTGTTTGGCACCCTAAATTTGGAATCCTCTATGATCCAAAAGTATGATATTTACAGGGGTTTGAATTTAATTACTAAATCAACTTTAATAGCCTTAATTAGTATACGTATGTAATGTTCGACACAATGGTTGTAATAAGCATGTTAAAATACATACTTTGGCTAAAAATGATGAAATTCCAAGTCTCGAATGGGCCACAAGCACGGGATCACATCCAAGTGATTAAATTACTAATTTTATCATTGATTTGCATGGACAATGTTTGGAGGGTGTAGATCATCCTATTAAAGTAATTTTAGTGGTGCCGTTGATAATCTAATTGCTTTAGGATATCATCAATGGGCCATGTGCCCAATAAATTAGTAGCCTAGTGACACACATGTTACATACGTGACTCTTGGAAGGATTTAAAATGTAATCCAAGCTTCTACCTTTGATTTAAAACCCCCTCATGGAGGGGATTAGAAACCCCTAGATTAGAAACCCAGTTGCTTTATGTAACCCCCTCAGATACCCCCAAATCCGGTGCCAAACGGGGCCTTAAGGTTTGGGATCCCGTACTAAACTGAGATGGGAAAACATATTTACAGAATAGATATAAAAAAAAAAATAAAAAATCAAAGTGGACCCCACATGGTTAGGGTAACAACCACAAGCTGGTACCAGGGTAACAGCTAATTCGCTCCCCCCCCCCCCCCCCCCCCCCGCAAGGTGGGCACAACCCTGATCATGGCCCACCTTGATGTATGCATTGTATATCTGCTCTGTCCATCCATTTGCCAGTTTTTTCCTGGGCATGGTAAAAAAAATAAAAAATAAAAAGTAAAAAATTAAGCAGATACAAATAGGTGGACCACACTATAGGAAACAATATCCATTGAACACTCACCGTTAAAAGCTTCGTAGGGTCTACCGTAAAGTTTATTTGCCATCTAAACCATTGATAAGGTTACACAGACCTGGCGGAAAGGAAAACACAAATAGCACTAAGCAGCTTGATCCAAAACTTTGGTGGCCCCGAGTAGCTTTTAATGGTGGGAATTCAATCCCTGCGTGGTCCACCTAGGATTTGTATCTGCTTCATTTTTAGGCCATGCCGTAAAATAAGCTGTGAAAACAGATGGACCGCAGGGATATACAATGTATACATCGACGTGGGCCCCACAGTCCGGGTCACACCCATGTGGCTGGATCCGGGGCCACAGCTAATCCGCGTTCGTTTGATTTGAGCTGATTTTAGTTGCTCTTGTGGTTCCAGTAGCCCCAGTGGGTGAGGAACCAGGGCGCCTGTGCGCAGAACTACCAGCATCATCAACCTCATCAACGGCAGAAACTCTTAAGGTGCTGGCGGCTCTCTGAGTGGAGTATCGAATAACTCCGGAAATCTCCGTTCCCTTTTTTTTTTTTTTTTTTTTAATTTTTTTATTTTGATTTTGGAAAAGCCTACCACTTTAGTGCAGTTACATGCTGTCGTTGGGGCTAACATGCGCAGTAGGACAGTTGTTCCGCCCAAACCGGAGTTTAAGAAGAATCATTCCCTTCAGATCCCCCATTCTCGAAGCTCCTCTTTACATTTCTACTCTCCAACGGCTTTCTCGCCTTCACAGACTTCACTCTCTCTCGAAATTCCACAGCAGCTCCTCTGATCCTTCTATCATTACGAAAGGCACTCTCTCTCTCTCTCTCTCTCTCTCTCTCTCTCTCTCTCTCTCTCTCGGTCGCTCGCTCTCGCTCTTAGATTAATGAATTGCAATTTCTTTTGATTTTTTATGATTGGATTGATGTGGCGAAGTTGGTGATTGAGATATCGTGTGCGAGGTAAGGAAATCTGAAGAGACTAGGGTCTTTTTTTTATATTGATTTTTTGGAATATAATTCCCCCCCTTTCTGCTTTTGGTAGTTTGAAACTTTGAATTGGTTCTTAATTTTTAGTAATTTCATGTTTTTAAGTCGGCCAGACTTGAGATCAGGTGGACCACACTACCGAGGAATCTGTTGATGGGACTCATGCGTGTGTTGGACTATCCTGTCCGATTGGAAGACTTTTGCCTGTTCCTTTGGGAATGTCTCTGAGTTTTCTTTTCTATCTGTTTCCTGGCTACCCATCTTAAAATTACCGTTGTCTACTCGGTCTGGTTTTTGTTGGATCCTGCTTGGTAAGCCCATCTCATGAATAGTGCATCTCATCCAAGTAGGCCACTTGTATGGTCCTTGATCTAGGACAGAAAACATCCTCCTTAAGATATTCTTAGAAAGCTAGGCTAAATCTAAATGGGTGGGTAGACCTTGTGAATTTTCTCCCCTAAGTTTTTGCACAAATCTGCTTCTTGATCACAGCTCCCATGTCAAATCCACGAAAATTAGCTTGTTGGTTTGGAGCTCACCGTGGGGCCGATTGGGTTATGAAATGTTCTAACTTGATCTTAATATTGAAAATTGAAATCACAAGTTTATTTGATGTTTTGAGTGTATTGTGAAACTTAGTGAGTAGGCAGTATTAATTTGAAATTGAGCCTCTCTTGGCAATGGCCTGAAGTGCATTGAGTTGAGATGGACTATGGCTGGATTGAGGTGGATAAATAGAAGAAGAAGAGCCAGAGAAACCCGCAGCTAGAAGATCTATTTTATCCGTTCATCTCCAACATCTCCTTTACTTTGAAGGTGGAGGAGACCAAATTGGCCTTGGAAGAGTTCAGCCAGGCAAGAGATTTCTTCATGCCAAAGAATAGGATACCATGAAGCCTTATGGCATTGATTTTCTATGACTCATTCTTAGGGAGGCAGCCATCAATGCAGTAGGTTTGCTTAAATGGATTGGATTTCCAGGGCAGGGTTATTGGTTGGAGTTTGTAAACATAGCTAGGGGAAATGCCATAATAAGTTTAGAAGGTGGGAAGGGGAAAGCTGTTATTCATGGTTTCAAGAGCTGGGTAAGCAAGTCCTGAGCTGCATCTTCTCCTTCAAGGCCAGTCAATCCTGTTGGATATTTGAAGATGAATCTCAGTTTGGCCGCATCTTCTCCTTCAAGGTCAGTCAATCCTGTTGGATATTTGAGGATGAATCTCAGTTTGGTTGCTGGTTTTAAGGAAATCCTACCTAAGCGTAGAGCTAGGAGTAATGTAGATTGCGAAAATATCATCGTCAACCAATAGGTAGCTGAGAGAAGATCATTCTTAAAGCGGATGTTATTGGATCCACTAACATTTCTGCAGAGGATCTGCTCGAGAGCCTAGAATTATAGGCCTCATCTTAACCTGATCTTAAAGGTTCTGTAAAGATGTTGAAAATGTCTGAAAATCATGGAGTCTTCAGATTTCAGTCAGAGAGCTGGAGAAGCGGAAAACCAATTAATACTTAATAGTTGCCTGAAATCAGTTCTGTGTTGGTTAGACATGGTATTGACAAGGGTTAAGGGTGTTGTGGATCAAGTTTTACTGCATTCATTAACATTTATGGTTTCTGAAGGCATTCTCAGAGATTGGCTATTGTTTTGGCAAGATGTTAGAGGTTGATTCCATATCAGTTACAGGCTCAAGGATTGAATACACTAGGGTGAAAATATATTCTTCTGAGCTAGCAAAGCTGGACAAGAAGGTTATTGATGTGGGGAATACAACTTCAAGATTGTGTCAGGGAAGAGATTGATGAGGCTGTTGAGTCGAACTCAGCTGGACTGATTTTTTTGTGTGAGGTTGTAGGGACTTGTGAAGATGACAATCAAAATGGCACATCCAAGCAGGCTGAAAGGAAGCAGGGTAGGTCAATTTGGGTGGTGAAGAACCAGCAGTATGATGATGGAAATTCAATCTTAGAATATCCATTGTCGATCAACAAGCATAGATCCATTTGGAGGCTAGTTAGGGAGAGAAAAGTTGACGTCCTCTTCATTTAAGAATCTGAGTGGGAGCTGGTTGATGATGCTACGGTCTGAGAAATATGTTGCAAGAGAAGTTGGATGAATAGAAAAAGCGTCTACAGGTGTTGCAGCATGCAGGGGGTTTGCTGATCGTCTTGGATAAAGACAAGTTTGTCATAGCTGATAGTGCTTGGGGATTATTCGGTCTCTGTTTGAAGCAAATCTATGGCTGATGATGCCTTACGGGTGGTACTTGTTAGTGCACTTTTCTGTGGCATACTAGAGCACCTTATTTGTCAATTATGTAGGTCAGTGAGGCTAGTGTCCGTTGAGCTTAAAGAAGACGAAGACCGAAGACTTAAGCGAACCTGCTGCATCAAGGAAGAAGAAACAGGTAAAAGAGATGCCTTGGTGAGCCTCGAACCTTGAACCAAAACCAAACCCCAAAAGCTCCGATGACCCTAACCCATTAGGCATACTTGTAATCATTTTAGATTGACCCTAGGTGTCCCAAAAGACCACCCAAACATTGGCCAAAGAGGTTGCATGTGCTGTTGTAAAACACAATTCAAACAACATGTGTATCAGGGCTGCTGACCGGTCTGGACCCCTGGCCGACTGGTCGTTAGACCCCATTTTGGGGCAGCAAGCTTCGCTGTGTCCTTGGCCTAATTCGACTGGTCGGACGACTGGTCGGCTGGGCAGTCAGATTGATCGTCCGACCGGTCATGACCGACCCAGTTTGGACAACAACAACTTGCACTATCCTGGCCTAGCTCAACCGGTCGGTCCTCAATATTTGACCGATTGGCGACCCCTGGCCGACCGGTCCCGACCGGTTGGTTACTAGCTGTTTGGAGCCATTTTCTATTCGTTGTAGCTTTATTTATAAAACGGTTTGGCTCGATTTTAGGGGTTAAGAGAGAGATATTAGTGCATTATAAGCCACCTTGATTGCCCATGTCATTATGCTCTAATCCTAAGCATTCCAAGCCATCTTCCTTGTGTCTAATCACAAGATGGAGCATTCAAAGCTCATATGAAAATGTTCTTGCTCTCTCTTGATCTTTAGATGTTTTAGGCATCTAAACCACAGGTAGATCTTTTGTCTAAACTTCTCTAAAGATCCTATTAGGTGGAATTCCTCTAGGCAACCAACTCCTACTAGTTGTAGAGAATTTTCACCATCTCTTATCACCGTTGACATCTTAAGAAGATCAAATGCAAGGCAATTGATCGGTGGAGCTGAAGCATTGACAACGCAGCGACAACACGATCGGGAGAGCATTCGGGAGCCGATTGAAGCATGGGAGAGCGGAGATCAAGCAACCCAAGAAGGCGCTGAACAAGGGGCTCATCTGACAAGTAAGTTGTCAATTTGAGAGTTTGGTTGCACTCCTTTCCTGTGTAATATTGAGTGTGAGAGTTTGAATTTACAAACTCGAACAAGTCTCTAAGGGGAGCCTTCGGCGGGAGCGTACGCTAGGTTCTTGGATTGAAACCGAAGGGTATGGAGGATCCTTGTCAAACTCTTGGGTTGGATAGAACCCGTAAACATCCTGGTTGAGAGATGAACCAGTAAAATCTCCGTCATAGGTTGGGAGGAACGTTGTGATGTAGGATGCTCCAATTATGATGCATGCTCATGAACACAGTTAAATTAGCGGAATTAAAAGACAATAACAATATAAAATCTAGTAGTAATCATCATGAACTAAGAAGATCACAAGGAACATGCAATGGAACGGGCCATTCATCACAACCATGAAGTATGAGATTCAAGTATCACTATGGTTGGATCCGACGAGGGAACCTCCCGATCTTGCATGGCTATAACCCAATCAATTAAGAGGAATCTCTAATCCAGGAAATCAAGAGATTTTGGATTAGGGATTTGAAAATCTGAAAACTTAGGGTTCAGGATCAAAAGTCAGATTTTGGGATTGTGGTTAGCAAACAGATAGATTATGGATAGATAGAATTACCTGGAAGAAGGATAGGAGGGGCACAAGAAGTAAGTAGAAGAAAGAAGGATCAAGGAAGAAGAAACATCACCATGAGGGAGAAAGAGGAAGGAGGCAACCAAAGGGTTTGCTTTAATCAATAATCAATAACTAAATTCGAGTTTAGGGCTTTAGCCCACTTAAATAAGCAAATAAAGACATGAAAATACTAAAATACCCCTAAACTAAGCAAAAACGCGTAAATAACATAAGTGCGGGAAAGTTCGGGCGCTTGGTCGGGCGCCCGAGCTGTCGCCCGAAGTCGTCCAAAAACCTCCAGAGAGGTTCGGGTGCTCGGAAGACAAAATTCGGGCGCCCGAAGGTTATGGTCGGGCGCCCGAAATCTTCAGTTTCTTCGGCTTCTTTCTCCTTTCTTCCTTCACATGTGTCTTCCCTGAGTGGGGTCTTCTATGTGTCTGATCACATGTGGAGGGTCTTCAGCTCCTCAATAGTCGCCTATCCACAAGGATAGTATTTGTGGTTGACGCTTTCTTCGTTGGTACACCTTGAATGCTTTTGTGTCCGCATCACCTTGTCAAACACCCCGGTAGGGTAGAACCGATTTGAAACACCTAGGTTGGGAGGAACCTGATTTAAATTCCCTAGTGAATGCCGGCGTTCTCATAGGGATGAATACTTGAACCGGGAGTGGAGTAGACCTAAAGTTGAACCATTATACATGCTTGTGTTTGTGATTGATTTGAGCACATTATTATCTTAGCATTGTATGTTTAATTGCTTAATTATGAATGCTTGATAAGAATGTATGCTAGGCACTAGTTATGCACATTCACACACAAGATGTACTTTCACTAAGTAGTGTAGACTTGAGCTTATATGATCCATTCTCACATAGTCTACATAGGTTGCATAGATTAGGTTCTTGATTAGTAAAATCTTTTGATTATCTATGCATGCTTAGGCTAGATTACTTATATGTTTTATCATATGCTAGCTTTGTGATTGGACCCACTTAGCCTTTTGATTGGACCCACTTAGGTTTGGAAGCTAAGTGTTCTTGCTTAATTAGTTTATAATTGTTAATTAGTTTAATTACGCAATAGGTTTTTAAAAAGAATTTTTAAACGGTTCTAATCACCCCCTCTCTAGGACTTAGCCACAGTTTTACAAGCTCCACTCTAAGTTTCCGCACACTTAGCGTCTACAAGTGTGAGCAATAGACGCAATTTCAGCACTAATGTTTATGGTCGTAATAAGCAGCTTAGGTGCAATTTGTGGGCAAAGATTGAAGATATTCGAGATCATTGGAGCTTACCATGATGATTGTGGTTGACCTTCAATGTATCAAATTCTCTCCAGAGAAATTGAGGCAGTCGAGGATTTTGACTCGAAATATATGCATGAATTTGCAGACTTCATTAGAAAGTTGGGAATTGGTTGATTTGCTGTTCATTGGTGACCCTTTCACCTGGTCCAATCTTCAAGGGCCTCTTGTGCTTTGCACAGTCCATCGATTCTTGATTGACAAAGAGTGGGAAGTCATCTTCTCTATCATCAGGCAAGGTGTTGTCCCCAAGCCAGTTTCTGACCATGCTTTCATTACCCTTGACTTTCTGGGATCGAGATAGTTCTTGTTTGAAAATAAATGCCTTGAGAGACCGGATTTCGCCTATTTGATAAAGGACTGGTGGAAATAGTTCAGGTGGAAGGCTGGTTTGGGTTCAAATTCGTTAAGAAATTGCAAATGATCATATCCAAGCTTAAAGTTTGGAATAAGGAGGAAAGCATCAGGGGAATCTGAGAGTTTGAAGAAATCATAAGGAAGATTGAATAGATTGATGCTAGGGAGAGTTCCTATAATTCTTTATACGTTGACAAATAGGAAGGATCGAGCTCAGAAAGAATGGAAATTCTTGTTAAGGCAAGAGGAGATCTCTTGCACACAAATTGAGAACATTATGGCTTAGTGAAGGGGATTGTAACATGGCTTTCTTTAATAGTGTTGTCACGCTAGGAGCTGAGGTGACGAAATCAATACAAATCTTGGTGGAGGATAAAATCATTGAAGAGAAATGAGATAAAAAATGGAGTGCTGAGTTCTTTGCAAGGCTCTGCTGTAAAGGAAATATTTCTAGGCCTAAACTAGAGGGCATTCCGTACTTTCTTTATCTGAAGAGGCATCAATGCTCCTAGAAAAGACTTTCAAAGTAGAGAGCCAGGAAGGTCATGTTCTATTTCGGCAGCAACAGGGCCCTAGGTACTGATGGTTTTCAATAGGTTTCTATAAGAAAATACTGGGATATAATCAACGGTGAGACAAGGCCCTAGGTGCTGATGGTTTTCAAAAGGTTTCTATAAGAAAATACTGGGATATAATCAAAGGCAATCTTATGGCTCTGTTTTCTAAATTTCATAATCGAACTTTGCTTAATAGAAGTTCAAATGCATGCCTCATCTCTCTAATTTCGAAGAAAGCTGGGCACATAGCTAAATAGATTTCAGCCCATTAGCCTAGTCGACAGTTTGTACAAGATCATTGCTAAAACTCTTGCTGACTGGTTTGAAGTTGGTCATTCCCCTTATATATCCCCATTGCAAGGCTTTCATTAATGATCATAAAATGATGGTTGGTATCAATGTCATGATTGCCAATGAGTGCATCCATTTGACTAAAGTGGCAAAAAAGCCAGGTTGGGTTTCTATGGTTGACATGGAGAAGGCACATGATCGGGTTGCATCGGTGTTTTTTCTCTACATGTTGAGGCGTATGGGTTAAGAAAAGAGTTGGTTTAGATGAATAATGGAATGTGTGCCAACAACTTCGTTTTCTATCCTTCTAAATAGCTCCCTTGTTGATACTTTGGCAGCTCAAGAGTCCTTAGAAAAGGAGATCCATTATCTGCCTGTTTTTGATAGTTGTTGAGGCCTTGAAAGTTTTTGTAAATTATTTTTGGAAAGTGGAGGCAAGTTGCCTTCTTAAAGGCTTTCGAGTGGGCTCTTTAAGCTTATGTCCCATCTCCAATTTGCCACTGACACTTTGGTATTGTGCAAGGCCTCCACTAACCTAGTGCCAATTTAAAGCATGTGCTTCACTGCTTTGAGGTCGTTTGGGGTTTGAGAGTTAATCTATAAAAATCATGATCACGGTGTTGAAGTGGAAACAGGTGTATGAGTCAATTGGCTTCTATAGTTGGTTGCAGATTCAGTCTTTTTTGCTAACATGTGGGTCATCCCTTGTATGGGACCTGGTTATATAGAGAAAATCGGAAAAAAGCTAGTGTCGTGGAAGAGAGGGTCTCTCTCGTTGGTAGGTCGCGTCATCCTTATCAAAGCATACTTAGCTAATTTGTGGTTTACTACTCTCTAATTGAGCTTTTGGCTTCTGCACATGATCTCTTATGGGGAGGTTTGAGTGATGAGGAAATTCGATTTGGTTAAATGGAGTGATGTCCAAATATTGGAAAAAGAAGGGGGCTTGGGCATCAGGAGGATAAGGAGGAATCAAAGTCTTCTATGCAAATGGTGGAGGTCTGGCTTTGAAAAGCTTGGGCTTGGGAGAAGAGTGATAAGCAAGAAATATGGGGCAGCTAAGAATGGCTGGGATCTCATCTTATCGGCTAAGAATGTTTGTGTCCTTACTCATGCCTTGGTGGTAGACTCACAAGAGTTTCAACACGAGGTCATGGGTTCTAGTATCCGTTGTGGTGAAATCCCACTATGGTGTGAGTGCATGAGTGTGTGTGGGGGTGTGAGTGCATGTGTTAAAAAAAAAAAAAACTCATGCTCCAAAGTGTGGAAAGATATCGTATCGTTGGGGGATCCTAAGTTGTCGCTCCAAGGATTTATCTTTGTTGTTAACAAAGGCGATAAAATACGCTTTTGGGAAAGATCCATGGCTTGGTGATAGTCGGCTTGCAGATAAATTCCTGAGGTTGTATTTGGTCTTGATGAATTGGAATTCATTGCTCAGAGATTTCTAGAGCAGGCTTGGAGACAGATTGGTTTGGGTATCTCATTTAGAAGAATTGAAGAGTTGCAACTGCTATTAGGTTCTTGCAAGTTGTTGTCTTGGTGTCAAATGAGGAGGATTCCAGAAGAGGGAAGTAGAATGCTTCATGGGCATTTTTGGCTAAATCTTCCTTTTCTAAGCTGTCAGAGTTGGATCATTCCTTAGCTTTTGCTGAGCAGACTCTCTAATAATACTATCTGTGTGGGCTACACACAAAGAGGAGGAAATGTCGGAGCAGGCTAGTTATATGAAAGAGTTCATCATCATCAGCCTTATCACAAATAATTGGGGTCGGCTACGTGAATCCTTTTATGCCATTCCACTCTACTGTTTGGAATGTCATATTGTTCAAATTCATGTTGGAAGTTATGGCATAAGTTTGATGCCGGCTGTCAACCTGATGCAATCCTCTTTTATCCAGGTTGGGGACAGGAAACGAGAGCATAAAACTCCCATAGGCACAATGAAATAGATTATTACATAGGTTGATTACAGTCAAGCACTATCTAATAGTGTATTACATAGTTGATTACAATCAACAAGTTGATTAAAATCAAACTCATATGAAAGAGTCGAAAGGACACAAATGCCCTCGATTGACGGGTCAGACATCCCATTTTTCAAAAGTTTATGCCTCTCCATAACTAATTGCTGGGTAAAATTGGCAAAGTGCTACTCGCATTATATATAGTAGAGATTTTGGCTTCATCTTGTGTATGATTTATTTTTTGAACCGTTCTTTTGCCTGGATTTTATGGATCTTCACCATTCTCTTGCTTAGAAGCAATGTGTGAGAAACTTTTTCCTGTTTCTTTTATGTTTAATTTTATCATCATCATCATCATCATCATCATCTAAGCCTTTTCCCAACTAATTGGGGTCAGCTTTTCTTCTTTTTTAATTTTTAATTTTTATTTTTTATAAAGGCATCTTTCTATTCAAATTCCTTTTTTTTTTGATTTTTTTAAATTTATATCTGATTTTTTAATGCAAGTACGTAACTAATCTCTTTCTTTCTTGCTCAAAACATTCATCTTTTTGGTTCTTTTGTCTATATTTGAGAAATTGTTTTAAAACAATGCATTCAATTATTCTTTAGGGATTTAATCATCTCTCTTGGCTGGGTTTTGACAACTTTTATTACTTATTCAGCAAGCAGGTTTTCAGTTCTGATGGAGGAGAAGACCAATTCCGAGCAAAAGCTTTACACAAGAATGCGACTATGGGAATTGCCAGATCAGTATATCATTGAGCCGACGGATGGAACTTTTGATTCCTATTTAGCTATCAGTCGTATGGATGGGTCATTGAACCTGATTGGTTAGTTACTTGCACTTGTATCTCATTAATGTAAATCTAGATTATGAATATTTTGTTTCTTATTTTATGTATTTTTGTTGAGCAGAATGTGGTTTCATAGTTGTTCTTTTGTTTCTTTTTTTATTGGTAAGTGGAAGTTGTTTAGTTCTGTTTTGTGTTTTATAGAGGACCTTCCACATTCGAGCTCTGTTCGTGCTCCAAAGATTCGGACCATATTTGGTGTGATTGGAATGCTGAGACTTGTAGCTGGTAAGCATACTTTTGTCATGAACCTGAAATATCTCTTCCTTCATGTTTATCATAGAGATGTTCAACCTTTTTCATTTTCTGATACATTGCTACCTAATTAAAAGTAGAAAGATCAGAAACTTTTGTTAGGATAGACTGCTTATACACAAAGGAAGACACTTTATGCCTTCTTTTGCTAAAAAGATGCTTTTGGGTGCTTCCAATGTTAATGGCCGCTGACTTGATTGGTCATAAATTTGTTGATGCATGCATTAGTTTATCGCTCACACTTCTACACTAGAGCTATCAATGGGCCAGGTTAGGGCTGGGCCTGGGTTTGGAACAATGGAATACAGTATTATGTCCGAGCCTGCTGCAGGCGTGCTATCCCATGCCCAAGCCTATTGCCAGCCTACTACCCTAGGCCTGACCCTGGGCTCGAGCCTGTTATGGGTCTACTATTCAAGGCTTGTGCCCGATGAAATTAATAGGCCCAAGCCCAAGATTGTTTCACAACAATAGAAATGGATGATTAGTTTTTTTTTTCCTTCTCATTATTGTGTTACATTATAAAGCATGATTAAAAGACTCGGTGACTCAACCTGTCTCATTCAACCCTGAGTTGATTTGCGATTCTCCTGAGTCAGGGTTGAATCGGCCTGACTTGCTGGAGTCAGGTTTGACTCGTGGTATTGAATTGGATCAAGATTCGATTGGGTCTGAGTCCTGAAAACACGTTAGAAAGGGATGATTTGGGTTGTCTTATTATAATTTACATATACATTTAGTTTTGGAATTCTGAAGGCCTATCTTCAAGGATAAAAAAAAATTGTTTTTCCCTTCATCATTCATTTTTGATGAGTGTCCCTAGCAATATGGGGTAGAGTTAATCTTAAAAGACAAGAAAAAGGGGTGGGGTCACATTTTATTTTTTTGTTTTTTTTCTCTTTTTTCACTCAAGTTTCCTTATTCATAAAACAACCAATATTCCCTTTCTTTCTTTTATTTTTTTGAGAGATCCCTTTCTAAGTTCACATTAGTATAAAGATCAGGTGGATTTAAAATGTAGAGAAGGGCATTTAGTCACACAAAGCGTGAAGTGGCAATAGGTTCGGATGCAAAAACAGGGAAGCATCTGTTTGAAAAAAATGTTAGCAAG
Source organism: Liriodendron chinense (assembly GCA_003013855.2). Classification (NCBI taxonomy): domain Eukaryota; kingdom Viridiplantae; phylum Streptophyta; class Magnoliopsida; order Magnoliales; family Magnoliaceae; genus Liriodendron; species Liriodendron chinense. Next base: position 2,206,800 of record ML058441.1, on the reverse strand, counting down.
CATAGACACCTAAGAAGAGGAAGTGGAGCGCAAGCATGAGCCCAATTCAAAGTGGCAGTGGCAACTTGGTAGAAGGTTTTTGCAACTAAGAGGCACATTTTATTGTTGTCGTCATCATCATCCCAGCCACTTACTAGCAAATTAGGGTCAGCTTCAAAATCTTGTTTTGCTAAAAATTCACATCGAAGGCTCTATCCAAGTCCTTTAGGGCCTGTTTGGTTCATCGGCTTAAACGGGATTAGGTGAGATTGCATTTCGTATCCCGTGTTTCAAACCCTTAGCAGACGTTTGGATGGCATGGGATTTCAGCTTTGGTTTCCGTGCTAAAAACCATGTGCGACAGGGAGGGATTGTCCCAATCCCATTTTATAAAATGGGCCCTGAAATCGTATCTGCGATTGAATCCAGCAGATTCGAGAGAGAAAAACTCAGCTCGAGGGGTCCTCTGGAATGTGAAGGTGACTGCTTACTCATCCGTCTTCATTACAGGCGACAACCAGACGCCGATACCCTGTCTTATATGCCAGGTGATGGTGGCTGGAATGGATGCCATGTGCTAGTGGGTTTTGCGACGATTGATGGTAATCTCTGCCGGTTTCTGCTAGGTCTATCGGTAGAGGGAGATGAATGGATTAATCTCCATCGGGGTAGGGTGTGCCGTTCGGTAGAGGGGGGAGATGGAGCCGGGATTTTCTTTTCCGGCGACGTTCCAGGTATGTAGCATAGATTTTCCCATCCCTGTATGACAGATATGGCGACTTCAAATGCCCAAGACCTTGCTACAGGTAGAAAGGGCTGGTGGTGTTTCCTACGGTCTGATTGAGAGGATGATTAGCAGGGAATGGTGGACTCCGTCATTTCCCCCCTTTGTCATGGACGATCCTTCATGTGGAGTACCACCAAATCCACTTCCGCTGTACCCATCCAGGGTTAAAATGAAGTTTCCAAACGTGCACCTGGAAGACTGGTGGAATTTCCAGACTTAAAATCCACCCTTCCAAACGTGGCAATGGGAAATTCTCAACGAAATCCCAGTTTGTGCTGTTGCTCCAAACACGGTGCAGAAATTCTCTTCATCCTCCTGGATTAACCGACAATCCCTGACTGATGTAATAATTGCTACAAAACCAATTCAATCCTTCCTAATCCCATCTAATACCATGCGCCAAACGCCCCCTCAGGGTCTTGCTCACAAACAACTTCTAGACGGGCAGTTCAGTAAAAGGGTAGAAATTATAGGATGGCCATGCCTGGCCTGTAGGTCTGTTAACAAACACATGCTCGATTTTTGGTGGGCTGGCCCCAATGGCTGATGTGCCGGCCTGGCCTTGTTGACAACCCTACTACCTAATACTTCATGCATGCAGCCCAAGCATAGTCCTTCCTAATCCCATCTAATACCATGCGCCAAACGCTGGGTCTTGCTCACAAACAACTTCTATACGGCAGTTCAGTAAAAGGGTAGAAATTATAGGATGGCCACGCCTGGCCTGTAGGTCTGTTAATAAACACATGCCCGACTTTTGGTGGGCTGGCCCCAATGGCTGATGTGCCGGCCTGGCCTTGTTGACAACCCTACTACCTAATACTTCATGCATGCAGCCCAAGCATAGTCTTTAATCTAATACTCGAATAAGTCCTCTCACTCCCCCAATATTTAGAACTTGAGTATGAACTCTAGTACCAAATTCCAAGGTGTGAGTTATGATACGAACCATACCAAACACGTCTAATTAATCATTCCCACTGTCAAACAACCACTTGATCTAAAAGCTCGAGCCGTTAGAGGATGGCATATGAATGTATATCAAGGGACTTTAACACTCCCTCACGTGTGCGGGGTGGAACTCCGCATGGGAACATACTGGGCAAGGGTGGAGGGATACTTACACCATAAACAATGGCTCCCCGTGGGAGAATATATTACAGAGGCATATTTGCTGCCCTTGGGATTTGAACACTTGACCTTTGCTCTGATACCATGTCAAACAACCACTTTCTCTAAAAGCTCAAGCCGTTAGAGAATGGCATATCAATGTATATCAAGGGACTTTAACACCTAGGAAAACTTAAAAATAATCAAAGCATTAACTAATCACTAACTAAAATAAATTCCAACATAAATCCAAAATAAAAGTCTTTGGTTCACTCCCAACGTAATTAAATGAAACTAAACCCTAATACATCTCTCTCCAAAATAAATAAACTCATAAAGCGATAAACAGCTAATCTTCGGGTATTCGTCCTCTTCTAGCGCTTGTTCCTCCTCGATATAATCAATATCTTTGGAGTATTCGTCCTCTTCTGGCGCTTGTTCCTCCTTGATTAGGGTTGTAAATGGGTCAGCGGACCCAACCCATTTAGACCCGACCTAGACCCGGCCCATTTGTTAAATGGTATGGGTCTGGGTCCAAGAACAGACCCAGTTGCTAAACGGGTCTGGGTCTAGTTTCCTTTATATTAGGCCCGACCCGACCCGACCCGACCCGAACCCGTTTAGTAAGTGGGCGGGTTTGGTCTATGTTTCAAGGGACCCGTCCAACCCAGACTTGTCTAGACCCGGTTTTAAGCCTTGTAAAAATGCTTGCATACTTGATCCAGACCCGGACCCATTAGACCCGACCCATTTATAAATGGGTCTGGGTGGATCTCTCTTTACCATACCTGGACCCATTTATAAATGGGTCTGATGGGTTGACTCGGACCCGACCCGAACCCGCCCATTTAGTAAAAGGGTTTGGGTATAAAATTTGGACCCAGACCCATTTAGTAAATGGGCGGGTCTGGTTTTGGCTAAACCCGCCCCGAACCCGACCATTTGCAGCCCTATCCTTGATATAACCAATATCTGAATTGTTATCCTATAAGGGTGAGCAAACCACAAGTCCAGTAAAGTTCACTCTACAAGTTTGAAAACTAACCATATGTATAGGTATATATCAATTAAAACAACGAAGCTTTCAGTTTGCATGTAATGGAGGTAGTCAATGCAGAATGCAAGACCAGTGTCGTCTCATAATCACAATTTTCAATCAGTTAGCATAATTTACACCAGGGGCATTTTAATTACAGCAGGACCATACCCTTATATGCCAATTTTATTATTACCAGTTTTTGAAATAAATCCGGGGCAGAGTACCTAATCTAATTTTTGGAACAAATACAGGGCAGAGTATCTGATGATTGGTGTTCAAGGGTCATATAGTCTCCTGTATGCAATATGAATTCCAAAATCATCATGCATCATTAAATTCCAATTGATGCGAAACATACGAATCATATATCAATTCAAATCCAAACTCGTGAAACTTTCAGGAGTTATTATATATATATATATATATATATATATATCATTTATTAAAGACCCTTGCAATCCTAAATCTCCGTTCAAATTATCCTTATTCGAGGAGAATAATCAGAAATTAAATCAAGATTAATCCGATGATTTTTATGGGCATTCTGCACTTAATCATCAAACCATCCAACTGTTCGATGTATGAAAACCATTGGTTCTACTGACAGTCTAACATCCAAAGTATGTAACAGGAGATTTAACGGTCCAAATTTAAGATACAACCATAGGATCTAAAATTCTTAAATTAATTTATAACTTGAAGGATTCTAGTGGTCTAGATTGGATGCTAGAACACGTATCACGTAAATAAAAACAATTGTCATGCAGTGCATCGTTGGACGATCAATCTCAACCATCGGTCAACAATCAGACAGTCCAAATTGATGTCAATCATATGACCACTGTCATCAGCAAGTTTCATCTCATTCTGAGTTTGATCAGTGGACCAAAAGCTCACTACAACTTAGTCATTAGTCATTACCGAGGAAATCATGGTTGCAATTGGGGGTTTCGAACCCTCGACCACCCTCAAATCTCTCCCCCCAGCCCAACGACTCTATCCAAATTCAAATTTAAGATTTAATTTAAAAATTTAAAAATGAATTGCACAAAACTATTTGCAACTGGGGGTTTCGAACCCTCGACCTCTATTCCCCTCTAAGACTTCTCAAATCACTTGTGCTAGCCCATGAGTTTTGGTAGAAAATAACTTATTAAAGTATGTATATCACACTATCTAGTGTAGACGTGTCGATGGTTAAGTGTAGCCGTGAATCAATATGTCACCACTCTGACTCTTTCTAGTATCTCAAATGGCCTAATGTATCTTGGGGCTAGTTTCCCTTTCTTTCCAAATATCATCACTCCTTTCATTGGTGAAACCTTTAGAAATACATGATCTCCATGAAACAACTCTAAATCTCTTCTCCGATTGTTGGCATAGCTCTTCTGGCGGTTATGCGCGGTGTGCAATTGGTCTCTGATGATGTTAATCTTCTCAGACGTCTTTTGTATTATTTAAGGTCCAAACATGCTCTTTTCTCCAACTTCTGTCCAACAACTCGGCGATTTTACAAGGTCTTCCATATAAGGCTTCGTACGGTGCCATTCTTATGCTCGCTTGGTGGCTATTATTCTATGCAAATTCAATCACTACAAGTGATCATCCCAACTACCCTTAAAATCTAAAACACATAATCGGAGCATGTCCTCAGGATTCCAATTTACTTGTTTTGTTTGACCGTTTGACCGAGGATGAAAAGCTGTGCTAAAATCAAGTGTAGTCCCTGAGACCTTTTGAAAGCTATTCCAAAATCGCGACGTGAATCTAGGATCTCTGTTGGATACAATAAATACTGGCATTCCATATAATCTCCCAATTTCCTTAATATAAATCTCACACAATTTATCTAATGAATAAGTAGCATAAATAGGAAGAAAGTGTGTGGACTTCGTCAATCTATCTACAATAACCCAAATTGCGTCATGCTTATGTTGCGTGTTCTGGAATCCCGTACCAAAATCCATGGAGATATGCACCCATTTCCACTCTACGATCAGTAACGGCTATAAATTGTAATAATCCTGACGGCTTCTGATGTTTTGCTTTCACCTATTGACATGTAAGGCATCTAGACACACACTTCGCGATTTCCCTCTTCATAGTGTTCCACCAATATTGTTTACGGTCATCACAATACATCTTTGTGCTCCCTAGATGAATTGTAAATTTGGACCGATGAACTTCGTCCAAAGTCTCTGTCTTCAACTCAGCCATGTCCGGTACACAATCTATCTTGGAATTGAATTCCACCATCACTCTCAACCTTCCATTCGGATTTCTTCTCCCTCGCCATCTCCGATATTCTAGTTTGTAGCCATTCATCACTATCCTGGGCTTCTATAACTCGACACACCTAATAAAAGAGAAAACCCAAACATAATAAGAACTCTAATGTTGAAACTAGAAGAAAGCAGATTAAGAAACACACACGGAAGATCTATCGGTGTTTAAATTGTCAGCGAAAAATCGATAATATCGCCGATAATTTTGGTGTCGCCATCATAGCAATACTGAAACCCACTAATGTCGTTTCTCTCCCAAAAGTTGCTGAAATTTCGACAATTTTTTTTGTTTTCGCGATAAATGGGTTGTCAGTGACAGCGTAAATACGTAAAAAAATCGAAAAAATAAAGAAAGGGAAAAACTTTCATTTCGTTTTTTTTTTTTTTTTTTTTAAGATTCGAGAGAGAATGAGAGTGATTTCCGGTACTTGTAGAAGAGAACTGGTAGATCGGAAACCATATTTGGTGGACCAATCGCGAACCAATTGACAACTGTGGGCCGGTATTCTGTAGGAACAAAAAAATCTCCAATTTCCCCCCCCCTTCGATTAGATGACATATTTCAAATGCATCAGGGATTTCGATGAATCTTCAGGGATTTTTTTTGTGGATTTTTGGTAGAGATTTGGGTAGAAATGTAAGGTTTTGAAATGGTGGTTAGAAACCCTTTTCCCCCAAATAGCTTCTACTTTCACTTTTTACAGGTTCGATGCTGGTGCCAGTTGCGAATTGCAACTACTTAATGGGTCACGTTCAGTGCTCTGTGAGCCCCAATGATGTTATGTGTTTTATCCTCTCCGTCCATCAATTTTGGAAGGTCATTTTAGGGTTCGATCCTAAAATGAGTCGGATCATTTTAATCTTAGGTGGACCACACCAAAGGCAACAATGGTGATTGAATGCTTACCATTAAAAATTTCTTAGGGCCCACTGTAATGTTTATTTGCCATCCAACCACTTGATTAGGCCACACAAACCTGGATGAAGGGAAAACAGAAATATCAGCTTGATCGAAACTTTTGTGGCTCCCAAGAAGTTTGTAATGGTGGCCATTCAATGAACACTGTTTCCTGTGGTGTGCTCTACCTGAGATTTTGATCTGCCTCATCTTTTGGATCATAGCCGTAAATGATCTACCAAAATTAATGGATGGCACTGATATACAATGCAATGCATGGAGGTGGGCCATGGTCAGGGTCCCACTCACTTCGCTGGATTAAGTGTGCAACTCCATCCTGATTTTCAGGGACGCGGATTGCCTGCTAAAGACTTTCTCAAGTACTTCCTGAGATGGGTGCTAAGTGGGGCCCACCGTGATTTTTTTGAGAAATCCGCTCCATCCGTCCATTTTTCCAGATTATGTTAGGACATGGGACAAAAAATGAGGCAGATCTAAAACTCAAGTGAGCCACACAACAGGAAACAGCTGGTGGGGAAATGCTTACCGGTGAAACCTCCTCGGGTTCCACCGTGATGTTTATATGCCATCCATGCCGTTCATAAGGTCATTCCTACTGGCATAAACTGAAAACACAAACATATTAACCTGATCTAAAACTTATATGGCCACATGAATGTTTCAACGGTGGAGGTTCAATTCTCACTGTTTCCTGTGGTTCTGCCCATTTGATTTTTGGACCTGCCTCATTTTTTGGCCCATTTCCTAACATAATCTCGCAAAACGGATGAACGGAGTAGATTTCTCACGAAAATTACTGTAGGCCCCACTTACCTTCCCGTAGTAGGAAGTTGCTACGAAAGGCTTTCACAAGCCATCTGCATCTTATTTTTAGGAGCGCAACTTAGCTGAACCCCAGTACCATTGAAGTGGGTGGGAGCCTGACCATAGGGCCTACCTCAATATATGAATTGTATATCCACGCTGTCCATCTTTTTGGCTAGGTTATTATAGGGCATATTCCCAAACATTAAGTAGATACAAATTTCAGGTGGACCACACTACAGAAAAGAGTGGTCATCGAATACCCACCATTAAAAACTTCCTAGGGTCCACTGTAATGTTTATTGACCATCCAATCTGTTGACAAGGTCACATAGACCTGGATGAAAGGGAAAAAAAAAACAAATATCAGCTTGAAAGAAAACTTTTGTGGCCCAAAAAGGTTTTTAAAGGTGGCCATTCAATGACCACTGTTTCATGTGGTGTTAGTTGTGGTCCACCTGAAATTTGTATCTACTTAATTTTTTGCACCATGCCTTAAAATAGGCTTGCAAAACAGATGGGCAGCCTAGATATACAATGCACACATCGAGATGGACCCTATGGTTAAGATCCCACGGTGTTCACAGCAAGGTTTTGGGTCGCAGCCTAGTCAAGCTGGATTTTTCGGATAATGAGTTCACATTGCCTGTTTGGGAATTTAGGATTATCATCATACATCGCTAGACTGGGCCCACATGCAGAAATATTTTGACAATCCGATCCATCCTTCATCTTGGAAATTGAATGGATTGGTCACAACTCACAACTCTAAATCCAAAATTCTTAATGAATAGATGACTCTATACATTTTTATAAAAAGTTGAATACTGGCTTTTACGCGTGAAATCCTCGAATACTTGTGTGAGATCCAAGACACTCACTAGATTGGACCCATCATATGGATGCCTTATGTCAAATGATAGGCCATTCTCATCAGTTAGGACAATTATATGAATACCCACCAATATAATGTCTCAAGTGGACCACACCACAAGAAACAGTGGTCAGTGAATGCCCACCATTATAAACTTCTTTCAGCCAAAAAAGTTTCGAATGAATGCATGCATGGGATGGTTGGATAGATGGGATGGTTGGATGGATGGATGAGATGGGATGGGATGGGATGGATGGATTGTTGGATGGATGTAGGATTTTGGTTACTATTGGAGTAATTTCTCATAGCAGTGCATGCTTTTAGGCCTCCATTAAATGGAAACTTATTATGTATGTATTCATTTTGCAATTTTTTTATTCCTAAATATGCAAATATATGTATTTAGGCATCTCCTGAAGTTTCACCGAAAAATTCCACCATTTTCCCATGTTCCCCCTTGTTTCTCCTGCATTTCTGGATATCAGTGATAGTATCAGCAATAACGATATTGTTTCTTTATCTCTGGCTAGTGAAACCTGTAGCAATACCGACAACTTGAACACTGAAATCTACTAACTGAAGTAGGCTGAACTGCTACCTTACACAAGCGAGCTCTAGAATCCTGTGGCATCAACTAGACATCATAGTTTTTCATCACATCTAACATTCTCCACTTTCACCATAAGGTGCGCCATAGGCCTTCGAGGCTTTCTACTCAGTGCATCTACTACTACATTCGCCTTCCACAGATCATACTGGAGTGAAAAGTCGTAGTCTTTAAAAAATTCCAACTACCTGCATTGATGCATATTAAGTTACTTCTGATCAAATAGATATTTCAAGCTTTTGTGATTCAAATAAAGCTTGAACTTCTCCCCATGCAAGAAATGCCTCCAATTTTTTAATGTAAACACAATCACAGCTAGCTCCAAGTCGTGCGTAGGATAATTATGCTCATGGGCCTTCAGTTGTCTTGACGCATATGCCACTACCCTTCCCTGCTGCAGAAGTACACAACCCAAACTTTCATATGATGCGTCATTGTTAACCACAAAACTTTCTCCACTGACAAGATCAATAAGAACTGGTGCTTTCATCAACAGGTTCTTTAATTCTGAGAATGCCTTCTCACAAGCTTTGCTCCATATAAACTTCATGCCTTTCTAAGTTAGTCGAGTCAATGAGGCAGTGATACGGCAAAAATCCTCTATAAATTGTTTGTAATAGTCCACCAGTCCTAGGAAATTTCGGATCTCGGTCGCACTGGTGGGTTGCTCCCACTTCAACACCGCCTCTACTTTTGTTGTATCTATAGATACTCCTTTACTTACAACATGGCCTAGAAATTTCACTTATTCTTTCTAGAAATCGCACTTTTGTAACTTAGTATAAAGCTGGTTTTCCTTAAAAGTTTGCAAGGTAATCCCGAGATGTTTCTCATGCTCCTCTCGGTTCTTTGAATAAACAAGGATATTGTTGATAAAAGTAGGGCTTAAAGATCCTGTTCATCAAGTCCATGAAAGCTGCTGGTGCATTAGTCAGGCCGAATGGCATCACTAAGAACTCATAATGGTTGTACTGAGTCCTAAAAGCCGTCTTGGGTACGTTTTCTTCCTTGATTTGAAGCTGGTGATAACCTGACTGCAAATCTATTTTCAAAAGAAATGAGCTCCTCTCAGCTAATCGAACAAATCATTAGTTCTGGGTATAGGGTATTTATTCTTAATAGCTACTTTGTTCAACTGCCTATAGTCGATGCACAACCACATAGATCCATCCTTCTTCTCAAATGGGACTGGCACTCCCCATGGCGATACATTGGATCGGATGAATCCCTAATAAAGCAATTGTTGTATTTGATCCTTCGATTCCTTCAACTCTGCTGGGGCCATGCAATATGTAACCATCGAAACTGGTGTGGTCCCGGGCACAAGGTCAATGTCGAAATCGACGTCTCTCCTAGGCGGTAAACCTGGAATCTCCTTAAATACGTCTGGATAATCCTTCACCTCTGGAATCTGATCAATAACCAACTCCCGTGGTTCGACCTTTGGCAAGGCGAATATGCTCTCCAATGGCTTCTCCTTTTGTTTCCCACAAAATTGGAATCGCAGGCGACTGGGAATGGAAAAAGTGTCTGTCTTCTCAAAACAGTCTATTTTGGCATGAAAAGAAGTTAACCAATCCATACCTAGAATGATATCAAACTCCTGCATCTCTAACACTATAAGGTTATCTTTCATCTCCACATCGTTGATCATGACATGGCCTGCTTTACATACTTGATCTAATGACACGAATTTGCCTAGAGGTGTATCAACTACTAACTCATCCAAGGCATCCATTACTAATCCCAACATTCGAACAAAAGTAGAAATAAAAATAAAGAAGTGTGTAGCTCCTAAATCAAACAGTACTCTAGCTAGTGATGATAAATAATTAAAGTACCTTCCACGACGTTTCCTTCAACTTTGGTGTCTGGTGGTGCTAATGCAAACACGCATCCCTAGGCAGGTTGTCGGGGGTACTTGTCCTCCCTATCTCAAGCCTATCTTCCCCCCTCCCCCATAACAACTCTATCCCAATCCAAATTTAAAAATTAATTTTTCAAAATTATTTGCAACAGGGGGTTTCGAACCTAGACCTCCATTCTCCTTTAAGACTTCTCAAACCACTTGTGCTAGCCCATGAGTTTTGGTAGAAAACTTGTTAAAGTATGTATATCACGCTATCTAGTGTGGACGTGTGAATGGTTAAGTGTAGATGGTGTTTGGGCTAGGAATTTTAGGGTTAAGTGAACCATCATGAAAGAGGTTTAGTGAAGTGTCTTGGTGAACATTTGGTGCATGCAAAGATAAGGAGTGGGTGTGTAAACAGTGTACGTGTACAAAAACGTGTGGAAGGAGGTGTGTAAGATGTGAAAGTGCAGACTTTTGCCACCGTGCGTTTGTGTGTAGTGAAGTGAAAGTGTGAATGTGACTATTTTCTAGATGAATGAGAACATATCTATGAGAGTACAATGAGTAAAATAATAACACAATAATAATAAATAAATAATTTAAATACATAAATAAAATAACAATAAATGAAATAAATATATAAAAATTCAGGATATTACAAGTCCAGAGTACTGGGGTGGGCCATGTTAAATGGTGTCCTTGTTGGCTAGAGAGTCTTATCTCACGGTACATTTTGTCATCCAACTTCAGGTCCACCATTGTGCATTTTATGTGATGCAGCATAGAAGTTTATTCACCTAAGTTTATTAACATTTGACTTCTCGTCACATAGTTAATATTTGTTTTGTGTGCTAACTCTGTTCTTTTCACCCAATTCTCCAAAGATCCCTTCAATTGTAAAAACAAACATTCTGTGTTGGATGCATATATTGCTTTGGTAAATATTTTTTGGACAAATACTATTTACTAGATAGTTGAGTAGCATCATATTTCATCCATCTTCTTTGGACATTATTGTGCTTTGCACCTTTCCTACGCTTCTTGCACTCTGCATCTACGCCGTCTTGTTATGACCACAGGTTTGAATGCCACACTGGGTCTGCATATAATGGTAAAGTTGTTACAAAAAGTAAAGGACGATGAAATCGTGAAAGAAAATCTTCTTTCCGACATATCTGCTGTGGTTTGATATCCATATGTTGGTCGATGGGGCCAAGCTGTGGGTTGGGTGCCCTTGGCCCCTTTCTCCCTTCCGAAATGCTATACTGAAGGAATTGTGAGAACACACTCATACAGTAATAACTTCATGACGCAGGACATTCGACCAACTCACCAAAAGCTCCAGAGCTGATGGGGGAGGCACGGAATATCCTTTTATCTCATAGCCCAGGCCAGACTAGGCCCTTGGTCGAACCCTCCTACATGGGCCCCAAGTCACATGGGTCGTGTCACACGAGCAACCCGAGTTGCACTGGTGTGGCCCGAGTCGCACGGGCCACTCGCGTGGGTAGGGCCTGAGTTGCACGGGTCACCCACCCCACATGAGCCGCCCACCCTGAGTGTGCCCCCGAGTTGCACGAGCCGCCCCACTCGAGCCCGGACCATGAAAAATGCCCCTGCATTATTCACCCCCGGTGAGAAGTTTCAAACATGAGACCTCCCGCTCTGATACCAATTTGATGTAGGACATCTGACCAACTCACCAAAAGCTCTAGAGCTAATTGGGGAGGCACGGAATATCCTTTTATCTCATAGCCCAGGCCAGACTAGGCCCTTGGTCGAACCCTCCTACATGGGCCCCAAGTCACATGGGTCGTGTCACACGAGCAACCCGAGTTGCACTGGTGTGGCCCGAGTCGCACGGGCCACTCGCGCGGGTAGGGCCTGAGTCGCACTGGCCACCCACCCCACACGAGCCGCCCACCCCGAGTATGCCCCCGAGTCGGACGGGCCGCCCCACTCGAGTCCGGACCATGAAAAATGCCCCTGCATTACTTCATAATCCCATTCTCCTTATTGCAGCTAGGAGGGAGACTGAGGAGGCAAATCAGTCACTCAACAGAGCCCCTCGTTATTGTTGTACAGGAGCCATCGTCCTTGTGGTCTGTCCTTGCATGCAAAGGCTTTTGTTTCATCTCTCACGATGTCTCAGGCAGTGTTCGCAGTATCGGTATCGCGTTACGTTTCGCACCCTTAGGATACAGATACATATCACGTATCGCTAGGGATATATCGGTTGTATCGCGTAATGTATCGCATTTTTTGGGAAACATGGGGAAACATTGAGAAATTGATTGAATTTTTCAATGAAACTTCAGGGGTTGTTAAAATGGACCTTAATACACACATTTAAATCATCATATGTAAAAACGAAAGTCCACATAATGGAGTTCCTTTGTAAAAGGATCCTAAGATATGCGCTGTCTGACTGAACTGATGCAACTATTGTTTAAATTGATTCCATAAGATATATAAATGTAAGAAGACATTAATGAAAACACAACCAATTCATTGACAAAGTAAAACAAGCAAGAGAGTTGATAAATATACCTATGGATGATGCAACTGACTGAGTGTCCTCCAAATGCAAGTTTTGATTATCCTAGTTCAACTCAATGCAAGCTACCCTATATGGCCTAGATCTATATGAGGACTCAATAAAATCTAGAAAAGGGCTAACTGGAGTCAACACACTATGACCCCTACGCAGAGTCGGAACGCGGTGGAACGCCTGAAAGCCCAACGGGTTTTTTTTTTTTTTTTTGGGGGGGGGGGGGGGGGGGACTCTTGTGCGTTTGACAGATACTTGGACGATATTGTTCAGGGTATCGACGATATTTGGAATCCGCAATAGAAAAAAATGCGATAAATTGACGATATATCGTGCGATATCGATATATTTGCCGATATTATCGATACTGCACGATATATTGTGTGATACACAAGAATCAGGCCGCTGGCCTGTTATTACTGGGCCAGTGTTTATCGCCGGTTACCGATATCGATAATATCGGCTGATATATCGATACTGCAAACACTGGTCTCAGGCATCCAGAACTTGCACCTCATATCATTCACTTATATACACACATTCATGTGTATGTAAGAACCTTGGCTTGCACACAGATCTCTGTGTGGGCTTCTTTAATTGTCAACCAGGGTAATTAGTATGGAAAAACTTGCTAATTTGCCTGTATTATTCTCATCATGGACAGCCGAATTGATAAACATAGTTGAACTTGAGACAGTTCCGAATTTACTGCCCTATATAAATTGGATGCAGGTGGGTTAAAGTGATTAGTTTTCCTTTGTGATTTGTCTGGTTCGAAGTGAATGCACCATGCTGGTTGCAAAGTTGAATGGATATTTCTTTCGTTTCCTTTTTTTTTTTTTTTCTCTGTCAAAGGTAAACACCAAGCTCAGGTCAACTTTAGAGTGGGGGTCAGCAAGACCCATTTATATGATTAAGATATTCCTTTTCTTTTTTACCCAGAGGTAAAATATGTAGCTTTTTGATTCTTCTTTATTTGGTATCACTTCCAATTATTTAACGGCAACCTTGCATGTCTCATATTTTACAGTTGGACTCTTTTCGATGCTACAGAATTTGCTCAGGGGTCTCAAACCATACTTCTTACTGATTGTTATCTCATTGGAGTTGCACTTTTCAAGTGACTTCAGTCTTATTTCTTTTCTTTTCTATATGGTAGGGGCATATGTAGTAGTCATAACGGAACGCGAATGCGTTGGCTCTTATTTGGGGCATCCTATCTTCAGAGCTTCATCCTTACAGATTTTGCCGTGCAACCAATCCCTGAGAAGTTCTTCAGCAGAACAGGTCAAAAGGGTGTACTTCTATTATTCAGTTGCTCTCATGGCATGTCAGTTATTTTAAACTCAATTATTTGCATTACTTTTTGACAGAAAAAGTTGGAGACTCAGTTTTCTGTGCTCCTAAATGCTGCAGAGAGAGCTTCTGGTCTTTACTTCTCTTATGATGTCAATCTTACACTAAGGTGAGATCTGTTTTCCTGGTTTGGCATTGATTTCCTTTGTATTTATCCCTTTCTGTTGCAGATGAAAGGGCTTTCACCAGTCATGTGATCAGCATCAACAGTAACTAGTTTTGCTATGTACTACATTCACACCTTTGCATGTCTCTTTGACTAGCCACTAAGATTTGTCCCTTCATCATTGAAGTTGTTATTTTTCAAATTATTTGGGAATGTTTGCTGCCTTGTAAAAGATGCATAAAGCCTAAGTAAACAGTAAACTGTAAACAACTCACCAATTTGCAAGGTTTTCAAACACAATATTTAATTTAATGAATATAAAGTGCCTCAAAAGACAAACTTACCTTTCATATCCATGTTTCTCCAAGGGATGTCATTGCCCATGTCATCATCATCATTTTTTTGAAACATTGATTGTATTTCATAAAAGAGTGCCGAAACCCAGAAGTAAAACATAAAAACATAATTATACAAGAGCACCCACCAAAACCCACTATGCGACAGACAAACGAAAAGACCCAAAACTACACACCAGCCCAATCCTTTACATTTTGCATGGCCAGTCTAAAGACTTGCACCGCACCTCGATTCTTATTATTAAAACATCGCGCATTTCTTTCCCACCATAAAGCCCACATAATCGCTAACAAACTTAATTTCCACACCTTTTTCCCTAATTTCCCTTTCCCACCACCATGCCAAGAAAGAAGGAATTCTTTGACGCAGGACAGCCCTAATTATGATGGATGCTCATGAACATAATTAAACAGCGGAAAATAAAAGAAATAAATAATCTAAAATTCTAGCAGTACTCATCATAAAATAAGAAAATCCACAAGGAGCTTGCAATGGATTGGGCCAATCGTCACAACCACGAAGTTTGAGTTTCAAGTATAACTATGGTTGGATCTGGCGAGGGATAGAACCTCCTGACCTTGCATGGCTATAACTCAATCAATCAAGAGGAATCTCTAATCCAGAAAATCAAGGGATTTCGGATTAGGGTTTTGAAATCTAAAAACTTTAGGGTTTATACTCAAAATCAGATTTTGGGGATTGTGGGTAATGAAGCAAATAGGTTAGAGAAGATAGAATTACTTGGAAGAAGGATTAGAGGGGCATAAGAAGCAAGTAGAAGAAAGAGGGATCAAGGAAGAAGAAATATCACCATGAGAGAGAGAGAGAGAGAGAGAGAGAGAGAGAGAGAGAGAAGCTCCAAGAGGCTTTTCATTAATCAATAATCAAAGTTTTTTTTTTTTTTCGAGTTTAGGGCTTTAGTCCTCTTAAATAAGCAACTAAAAATAGAAAAGTACTAAAATACCCCTAAAACTAAGCAAAAACGCGCAATTAACAAAAGTGCGGGAAAGTTCGGGTGCTCTGTCGGGCGCCCGAGCTGTCGCCCGAAGTCGTTCGAAAACCTCCAGAGAGGTTTGGGCGCTCGGCAGACAAAGTTCGGGCGCCCGAATTCTTCAGTTTCTTCGGCCTTTTTTCTCCTTTCTTCTTACACACGTGTCTTCCCTGAGTGGGTTCTTCTATGTGTTCAATCACATGTGAAGGGTCTTCTGCGGGTCTTCAGTTCTTCAATAATCGCCTATCCACAAGGACGGCACTTGTGGTTGGCGTTTCCTTCGTTGGTACACCTTGAATGCTTTTGTGTTCGCATCATTCTTTCATAGTATTTGGTGCCACTCATAAGACCCCATAAAACTGAAAGTAGAGACCCCACACCTCCGTCGCAAAAGCACAATGGATAAACAAATGATCGACCGATTCTGCGTCATTGAAGCACATCAAGCAAACATTTGGAAGGATCGTCTTCCTTCTGCAAAGATTGTCAATCGTTAACGCTTTCTTCTTCCCTATCAACCAAGCAAAAACGGCCACCTTGGTGGGAGCACCATAATGCCAAAGGAAGGCCGTTGGAGATCTCCCTCTACCTTGAACTAATTGGGACTAATTGGGGTCGGCTACATGTATCCTGTTCCTCCATTCCACTCTATATAGCCATAACTTCAGTTAAACTGTAGGTCATCATGTCTTTTCTTACTACCTCCACCCACTTCCTTTGGGGCCTTCCCCTTGCCCTTTTCGAGCCTTGAGCTTGCACCAACTCACTCCTAATGAGCATAGATCTTGGTCTCCTTTGCACAATGACCAAACCATCTAAGTCTACTTTCCCTCATCTTAATTCCTATTGCTGCTACTCTAAGTTGCCTTGAATGCGTTCATTTCTAATTATATCCTTCCTTGTTTTGCCACCCATTCATCTCTGCGTCCTCATTTCAGCTACACTTATCCTATGAACATGTTGCTCCTTAGCTGCTCAGCATTCTGTCACATAAAGTATGGCTGGTCTTATATTTATGTACATTCTATCAGAACATCATCATCAATCTCCCCATCCTTTTGAGTAATATATCTAAGGTAATGATCCAAATCTTTGAGGATTCTCTTGACCTTTGATTTCAACTAAAGCTACACCTATATAGCTGTTCTTAATAAAGCTGTATTCCAAGTACTCTTTCTTGGTGCAGGACTTACATGTAGGATCCTTCTAACTAGGTGCCGAACCCGCTTTGGATCTCACTTCGTACTCTCGTTTCTGCTCCTACTACCTTCCTATTTGGTTACATTTAGAAAACAGATGCTTTCCTGCTCCTGCACCCAAATATATTGCCACTTCACTTCATGCTTTGTGCAATAGTGTGTGAAACCAATCAAAAGCTCCTATTTCCAAGTTATGGTCATATACTAGTGGCTGACTAGAGTTGTATTTGGGTGGTTGATTGGTAAAGATAAAGCCTTCATTACAGACCACCTTAGAAACAGGAAGATGATCACTAAAGGATGTATAATTTGTTTGAGCAATGGTGAATCTGTGGACTGCTTCTTTATTCATTGTAGCATGATGGGTGTATGGTGGGGCTTTATGAACTGTTTGAGATGCCAAGTGTGATGCCTAAAATGATCGCATAATTTTTCAAGCTTGGTATAGGGTTTGCAAGGGCAAAAAGGGGGTCTGATGGAGGCTAACTTTACGTGGGGTATTTATTTGGAAAGCAACAACAAGATTTTCAACAAGAGATCAAAGTTGCCAACAGTAACATTCCATATAGCAAAGAATAAAGTGATTGAATGGGGTTGGTAAGGTCGTATGGTGTCCTAGATTTCATTGTAACCTCAAAGAGGGGAAAATCAGTAGCTTGGCTCCTTGCTATGTTGGAATGGACTCATATCTGAGAGAGGGGCATGACAAAAAAATCTCGTCTCTCAACTCAAATGTCCTATTGTTTTGTATTCTTTGGTGTGCCCTTAATGATTGGAATTTTTGGGTTCAGTTCTCCAGCATTCCTGAAGATATGGAAGTCTCCATTCACGATGAAAGCGAGGGCTTTTGCCTGAACAACCTCTTTTGGGAATATCCTTACCATCAACCACCTAAGAAATAGGGGAATAGACTTGGTGAACAGGTGTGTGCTTTGCTTTGGTGAGAGGAGTTTGTGAATATCTATTCTGTCATTGCCAGTATTCAAGGGAGATTTGGGCTGTGGTGTTCTTTAAGTTTGGTATGGTGCGGGCCTTACCTTGTTCTATCCTGAAGCTTTTTGAATGCTGGGCTGTTGCAACATGTGGTCCAAATGGCCTAAATCTTAGGAGATGATTTTTTTTTGCTATGTTAAGGTCTCTCTAGCTTGAGAGAAATTGGAGAATCTTTGAAGGCAAATCCTGCTTCGTAGGCACGCTGGCTAAAAGAATTTACTCCCTGTTGGTGTCTTGGGTTGGGGCCCACTCTAATTTCAAGGCAATCCCCTTTGTAATGTTTCATGCCTTTTGTAGAAATTATCCTTGCACGAACCGAGTTGGCTCGAAAAGCTCGCTTGGCTCGAGAAAGCTCGGTTTTGCTTGATTTGAAAGGTGGTTCCAATCAAATCGAGCCAAATTTTTGGACTCGTTCAAAATTCAAGCCGAGCTCGATTCGGATCGGCTCGAACCATGCTCGGATCAGCTCAGTTTGATTTTAGATTATATAAATTATATTATATATATATATATATATATATATATATATATATATATATATATATATATATATATATATATATATATATATATATCAATTTTGAGCACCCTAATTTCTTTCATTCGAGCGCCCCCCTTTTGCCGGCAGCTCGCCCACGCCTAGCAGCACCCAATCGGCAATCGGTAGTTGCCTGGCCACTGACCATCTGACAAACCCTCGCTGGATCTCTCTCTCTCTCTCTCTCTCTCTCTCTCAGTGGCAGGCGGCCAATGCCCACCTCACTCGACCCTGTTCGGCGCCCACCTCGCTTCCCTGTCCGACGTCCTGTCCTGTCTAATCCGATTGGACCTTCCTGTTTGACGCCCTGTCTGTCGAATCTAACATCTGGCAGTCCGTCCAGGGGACTGTCCAGGTAGTTTGTCCAAGCTGGCTCGAACCGGCTCGAACTTGGCTTGAAAGCTCGACCAAACCAAACCGAGCTGGTTAGTCTGGCTCGAAGAGCAAATCGAGTCGAGCTCAAGCCCAGGTAATCCGCTGGTCGAGTCGAGCTGAGCTTGGGCCTGGGCCCAGTTTGATTCAGTTCGGCTTGTGTACAGCTCTAGTTCCAAGCAGTGTTTTAAATAACGAATGGCATGGTCTTCCGCTCGTTAGATGAGTTGTTAGAGACATTGTAAGTGTGAGTGATCTACGGCTTAATCCCTAATAGTGTTACTTTTCAAAAAAAGAAAAGAAAAAAAGAAGCAAGTAACATGTCCTGTAGCGTCCACTCATTTGAAGCTTGAGGCGTAAGCTACATAGTGTGAAGTTTGAGCTACATGCTACTTCTAGATTGTTAAGTGTATTTCCATGTATCATTGTTAAGCATGAACTACATGCTACTTCTAAATTGTTAAGCATGAGCTACATTCTACTAGTTAAGGGGCTGTTTGTTTACCACTTAATATGCCCCCGAAATCTGAAAATCAGATTTCAGCCATTGAATATGCTATTTCAGGTGTTTGTTCAACACACTTAAAAAAAGTCCTTAATAGAATTTTTTCACAGAATTAATTCTGGGGTGGTGTATGCGCCGAAAGCGGTAAGAGGTGAGGTCGGATTGCGGTAAGTGGCTTTGCTTTAAATTCTTTTCTGAAAATGACATCTTTGCCCTTTATTTACTGTAAAGCTTTTTGGGCTAATCGGGTTGATGCTTTGTTGATATGGCAAAGATTTGTGGGCCCCATCATGATGTATGCTTTATATCCACACCGTCCATCCATTTTGCCAAATCATTATAGGGCATGATCCAAAACATGAGGTGGATCCAAAGATCAAGTGGACCACACCACAGAAAGCAGTGGGGTATTGACGCCCACCATTAAAACCTTTCTAGGGACCATCATGATGTTTATTTGCCATCGGATCAGTTCATAAGGTCACACAGACCTGGATGAGGTGAAAACACAAATATCAGCTTGATCCAAAACTTGTGTGGCCTCTAAGAAGTTTTTAATGGTGGCGTTCAATCTCCAATGTTTTCTGTGGTGCGGTCCACTTGAGCTTGGATCTGTCTCTTTTTTGGGCTCATGCCCTAAAATGATATGACAAAATGGATGGATGGTATATATCTAACACAAAAATCATAGTGGGGCTAGATAAATTCCACGTGTTAAAAGTTCTGTTGCCAATTATGTAGGGCTGTAAATGGTCGGGTTCGGGGCGGGTTTAGCCAAAACCAGACCCGCCCATTTACTAAACGGGTCTGGGTCCAAATTTTAGACCCAGACCCTTTTACTAAATGGTCGGGTCTGGGTCGGGTCCGAGTCAGCCCATCAGACCCATTTATAAATGGGTCCGGGTCTGGTAGAAGGGAGATCCACCCAGACCCATTTATAAATGGGCCAGGTCTAATGGGTCCGGGTCTAGATCAAGTATACAAGCATTTTACAAGGCTTAAAACCGGGTCTGGACGGGTCTGGGCTGGACGGGTCCCTTGTAACATAGACCAAACCCGCCCACTTACTAAATGGGTTTGGGTCGGGTCGGGTCGGGCCTAAAATAAAGGAAACCAGACCCAAACCCATTTAACAAATGGGTCTATTCTTGGACCCAGACCCGTACCATTTAACAAATGGGTCGGGTCTAAATGGGTTGGGTCCGGGTACCCCATCGGGTCCACTGACCCATTTACAGCCCTACAATTATGCAATCTTCGGGAGAGATAAAATTGGCGTGTATTGTGAGAGAGTGGATTAGGTGAGATCCCGGCCTCAACCAAGACTGTGCAACCCTTACCGTGGGGTTATCGTGGGGCCTACCTTGATGTATGTATTATGCATCCACCCCATCCATTCGTTTTTCCATATTATTTTACGGAATTATCCCCAAAATAAGTTAGATCTAAAGCTCAAGTGGACCACACCACAAAAAGCAGTGGGACAATGATGTTCACCGTTGAAACCTTCCTAGGGGCCACCATGATGTATATTTGCCATCCAACTTGTCATAAGGTCACATAGACCTGGATGAAGGGAAAACAAAAATATCAGCTTGATCTAAAATTTCTGTGGCATACAAGAAGTATTCAATGGTAAGCATTCAATACTCCACTGTTTTCTATGGTTTGGTCCACTTGAGCTTTGGATCTACCTCATTTTTTGGATTATGCTCTATAATGATCTAACCAAATGGATGAACGATATGGATATAACACATGGATCATGGTTTGCCAACTTTGGCATGGGAAGATGATACCTAGGTGCCGTATTCTAGGCAACTTGTAAAAGGGGGCAGATTAGGTGTTACCTGGATAACACGTTAGTGGGTGTTACCCTGACCGTGGGCCACCTTGGTGTATGTGTTGTATATCCACGCCGTCCATCAGTTTTTCTAGCTCATTTTAGGATGTGGTCCTAAAAATGATGTGGATCCAAATCTCCAGTGGACCACATAGTGGGGATTGTATGCCACCATTAAAAACTTCTGGAGGCCACAAAAGTTTTGGATTAAGATGATATTTGTATTTTACATTCATCTAGGTCTGTGTGACCTTATCAACAGGTTGGATGGAAAATAAACATTAAGGTGGGCCTTAAGAAGTATTTACCGGTGGAATTCAATGACCATTGTTTCCGTGGTATGGTCTTAAGGTAAGGATCTGCTTCATTTTTTTGACCATGTCTAAAATGAGCTGGGCGAACGGATGGGCAGCATAGATATATAACATATACATCAAGGTGGGCCCCACGGTCATGGTAGCACCCACGAAAACCAAGGACTAGCACGTTGTGTTTGTGTTAGAAAAGCTCTATGGGATCACCATGGTGTATATGTTTTATCTAGGTCGTCCATCCATTTTTCTAAATCATTTTAGGGCATGAGCCAAAAAATAAGGTACATTCAGATCTTAGATGGACCACACCACTAGGAACAATGTTGATTGAACGAGGCAAATTCAAATCTTAGATAGACCACACCACAAGAAACCGTGGCGATTAAATGCCCACCATTATAACTTTTGGGGGACACAAAAGTTTTAGATCAAGCTGTTATTTGTGTTTTCTTTTCATCCAAGTTTGTGTGATCTATTCGACAGCTTAGATGGAAATAAACATTATAGTGGGCCCTGGGAAGTTTTTAATGTTGTGTATTTTATCACCACCTTTTCATGTGGTGTGGTCCACCTTAGATTTGAATTTGCCTCATTTATGGACTCATGCCCTAAAATAAGCTAGCAAAATGGTGAGACGGCGTAGATTTTACATGGACATCAAGGTGAATGATGCTCTAGAAGAGTATAATAACAATGATGCCCATTAGGCCTGGCAAAATTCCACACGACCCGCCAACCCGCATGAAACCCGCACGAAAAAATCAGTGTTCGGGTCCGACCTTATCGTGTCGGGTCACTAATGGGTTGGCCCATCATGACCCGTTAAGATAACGGGTTGGGTTAGTGTTTCACCTGCGAAACCCGTTTAACCCGTTAGTGACCTTAGATTTGGATCTGCCTCATTTATGGACTCATGCCCTAAAATAAGCTGGCAAAATGGTGAGACAACGTAGATTTTACATGGACATCAAGGTGAATGATGCTCCAGAGGAGTATAATAACAATGATGCCCATTAGGCCTGGCAAAATTCCACACGACCCGCCAACCCGCACAAAACCCGCACGAAAAAATCAATGTTCGGGTTCGGCCTTATTGTGTCTGGTCACTAATGGGTTGGCCCATCAAGACCCGTTAAGATGACGGGTCGGGTCAGTGTTTCACATGCGAAAGCCGTTTAACCCGTTAGTGAGGGTATTTTGGTAATTATTTTTAGTGTGGTGAGAAATCCCCAAGAAGCTAAGATAACCAATGAGACTCTCTCTCTCTCTCTCTCTCTCTCTCTCTCTCACTCGCTCTCTCACTCGGGAGTTTTCTCCATCTTTCTGTCCACGGCCCCACATGGCCACGCTCCAAAATCTTTGTCGAATTGAGCCCCTTTCCCATCTCTCTGCCCGCGAAAGCACGGCCCATTTATTTAACGGGTTAAATGGGTCGGGTTGCGGGTTACCCATTAATTAATGAATGGGCTTCGATTTCAAAATTTTGACCCGTTAGTTAACGGGTTAGGTTTGGGTGAGGGCATTTTTGACACGACATGAATACAACACGACACGAACACGGTTCAACATGACCCGTTGCCAGGCCTAATGCCCATCTAAAAAAAGAATTGGTTATGTGATTATATTCCTAAAAATAAGGTAATTTAACATATTAGAGGTAATTTGGTAAAAATGTCAAATTTCAGAAATTTTTACGAAACAAAATTTTTGGATTTAGTATTAAATTTCAGTGTTCATGAATTTTTTCAGATAGTTTACCAAATAGGCATTCAAGCACTTATCCGTAATTAAAATTCAGTACACAATAGATCCGGTACTTTAATTAATTTTAGACTTTTTTTTATTAGTTTACCAAACGCACCCTAAGTGTAGATGGGTTTACATGGTAAAATTTTTACTTGATGGATCAATTGATCATTACAAAGCCAAGTTACTTATCGAGGGGTACATAAGTTTATGTAGTAGATTATCTAAATACTTCTTCGCCGGTGGCCAAGTTCAATTCGGTTTGGGTTATTGTATCAATAGTTGCAAATCGTGGTTGGCCCTTCTTTCAACTATATGTAAAGAATGCATTTCTTCATGGCGAATTGCATTAAGAGTTTTATATGGAGCAACCTTTTGGGTAAGTTGCTCAAGAGAGTTCTCTTAAGTTGGCAAGTTAAATAAATCAATATATTGATTGATGTAGTCACCAGGAGCCTAGTTTGAGAAGTTCAACATCGTGGTGTTATTGTTTAGATTGAAGGTGAGTAAAGTAGATGACTTCGTTCTCTCAAAGCATGCTACATTTAGCTATATTGTACTCGTTATGTACGTGGATGACGTTATAATGACGGGTGATGACTTGGAGGGTATTGAGAAGTTAAGTCCTATCTTCAATCGCAATTTCAAATCAAAGATCTGTCTTCTTCGATATTTTCTGGGCATCAAAGTGGCACGATCTAAAGTTGGAATAAATCTATGTCAAATGAAATATGTTTGTGACTTATTGGAAGAGACGTGTGCTATGTGCCAAGCCTGCAGATATACATCTCAACCTTGAGCTTGAAGAAGGAGAGTTATTGGTAGATCCTGACATGTACAGAAGACTCGTTGGCAAGCTCATCTATTTGACCGTCATTACACTAGTCATTCCCATTTCAGTCGGCATGGTAGTTTATGCAAAGTCTAAGAGCCCCACATTTATCTTTATTTATAAGAATCCTTAGGGCCTGTTTGGATTTCTGGAAAGGGCTGCAAACGGTTGTAAACGCACACTTTACCATAGTATTCACTTGATTGGATACGTAATCTCTCTCTGTATTCCAGTCCCTCGAGAACATCACTGTAATGAAGACGCGAATCCACCGCATTTCGCTTGAATCCAATGCTATTCAAGGTTTTTCTTTCAACGAGGATGGATGGCATGGATGTGAGGTATATGCATCAATGAGGGCCTTAGATTTGTGATCTTGCATCTTGGAGGTGTATCTAGTCACAATCAAGGCCGCACCCATTTTGTTTTGCTCAGATAAACATATCCAATCACCCGATTTACTATTGCTACAGGAATTGGTTCCGATTAAGCCACAACCACAGGGAATGAATTGTAATCTAATCTTTTTGTGGAATTCCTGGTGAATACCGTGAAAGACATAATCATTACGGAAATACCACTCATTACGGGGGATTCCACGAATCCAAACAGGCCATTAGATACTTGAAGTGTGCACCTAGGAAATGTATCTTGCACAGATTTCATGGTCATTTTCAGATAGCCAATTATTCAGATGCAGATTATGCTGGTTAAAGATATGATAGATGGTTGACTATAGGTTACTGCACCTTCCTTGGTAGCAATGTGATTACCTGAAAAAGTAAGAAGAAGAATGTGGTTGCTAGGTCAAGTGCTAAGGGCCTGGGGCAGAATATATGTTAGTGGCACCCAACTTGTGAACTTTTTTGGCGTAAATCGCTTCTTGAAGAATTGGAGTTCATGGTTTAAGGTCCAATGCCTTTACGTTGTGACAATCAAGTTGCTATACATATTGCCAACAATCTAGTATTTCATGAGGGAACAAAGCATATAGGGGTTGATTGCCACTGTTTCGAGATAAGATCTTTCAGAACGAAATCTATACTCCATATATTTTATCCTGTAATCAGGTTGCAGTTTTATTCACCAAAGCATTTGGACATGTATGATATCCATGCTCCAGCTTGAGGGGGAGTGTTAAATGATCATATGGCTTGACTATTTGGGCTATTGGGCTTTATTATATATGTTGGATTATGTTTACGCCCATAGGATTAGTCTTTGCTTAGATTACTTAAAGTAAGAAGGGTATTCTTGTAATTTCAAATATTTTAGTGACAATCCTAATAAAACTAAAGAGGGGGGCATGTGGAGGCAATTGACGTGCAACCATCCCACTCTCTCTCTCTCTCTCTCTCTCTCTCTCTCTCTCCTCTTCTTTCATCTTCGTTCTTCCCTATTTCTACTAGTTCCTCTTTCTTCACACGTTATAACACTTTTCTTGCTCCAGCTTTGTAGTCCTTTGGATTTTTTTGTAGTTCCCTTGTTTTTAATGAAATTCTTGATTATCCATCAAAAAGAAAAACAAAAGATTGTAGCGACGACTGATGAGAATCTTGTTGCTCATTCTTTCTTTTTTAATATCGGTCTTGTCTTGTAGCATTTTTTTTTTGTTTAAAAAAAATCATCACCACCATAAAAAAGGGTATTGGTTCTGCTATTTTTTAAGTTGCTCATGATGGGCCAATCCCCAACCTACATATGTGGTTTGGCCCACAAGGTGACCCTACCTGATTGATGGGGACATTATACATCTGCCATTACGCATGTATCAGAGGAGGAGGTGGGCCCCCCTCTTTGTGGCTGGACAGTGTAGCAGGACCAGAGGAGCACTGTTCAGGGGGCTAATTTTCCCTTGGACACATCTGGACACTTTTAGGTGTCTTTCGGCCTGACGGGTCGGACTGGGCCATCGATGGGCCGTACCGGGCCACAGGCGGGTCGACGGGCCTGTCTCTTTTTTTAGGCATTTTTTGTTTTTATTCTGTTTGGAGAGGGGGATTTAGTGCACTTTTTTTTTCTTTCTTGTTATGAGATATATATACTCTTATAAATCCGTATTTTCTTTTCTTAATGAATGTTTATGAGATAATTGAGTGCTCTATTCTCTCTTCTTCCCCTATTTCCATGAGATTGTGGTGTGTAGGAGAAAACAAGGTGTGAAGCCTTACTTCCATTGGAGGGTTTGCTACGTGGTGTGAAGCCACCCTAGAACTTCTTCCTAGGTATCTTCTTTCGCCCCTCTTATCTCTCTTTCCCTCTCTTCTTCTTCTCTCCTCTCTTTTCTTCCCCAAACCTCACCTCAACCAACATCTAAACCTTACCCCCAACCACCTCCATCGACAATCCAAGCTTCGCACGCCCCGCATGTGTGCATGCACGCACGCACGTGTGTGAACCCCATCTCTCATCTCCCCTTTGATTTTCCTATTCCGATAGCTTCACCCTCTTCTAAACCCAATCCCCTATCCCCTCTAAAATCCCATACCCTAAATCCCCAAATTTCCCCATCCAAGTGAGGCCCATAAAACCTTAAATCCCAAATCACCCATCCAAACCCTAATCCCTCGTAGATCCAGGATAATCTCATTGAACCAAAGCCTATACCTATGTCATAGATGGGATTTCTCAATCCCATAGATCCTATTTAGTATTAAAATCTCAATAGTTTCCCTTCCCGAGCCATCAACGACCTAAGGCCCGCATATTTTCACTTGATATGCTTTGATTTACATGTAGTAGTAGTTGATTTTAATATTTATTGTTTATTTTAATATGATTTTATGATCCATCGTGTATCCATAGCATATTTCATCATGTCCTGCATCACTGATCACATGTGGTTCCAATAAGTTCAGAGTGTAAGTGTAGGAGTATACTTGAAACTAGGGCTGTCTATGGGCTGGGTTGGCCCGACCGGTTTTCGCGCTAGATTATTAGGCCTTTGGGCCGGGTTTGGGCTTGAAACGTAAGCCCGTTTCTGGAGCGGGCCGGGTTTGGACTTAGCCATCCAAAAGCCCGAAAGCCCGACTCGACCCATTTATATTTTAAAAGTTTTAAAATTTAAATTTAAAGTTTCCTCTCCTTTTACATTTCTTCCTTTTTCCCAAGGTACGGTAGCTTATATTTTAAAAAGTTTAAAATTTAAATTTAAAGTTTTCCCTCCTCCCAATGTACAGTAGTCAATAGCTTGACCGTACATTGAAGAGGTAGTTCACTGCCAATTTGAAACCCATGCAAGAGATTAGACTTGGGGTGATTAATTGGCGGAAACCAGCATAAGTATTCATTGTCTATTAAAAATTAGGCTGGCCCACCCATCATGCGGACCAGACATGTTAATTAATATTCACTGTTAATCATGTTTCTAACCGTTCATTTTTCGCTCAAACATGAGTCTGCTTGTCATGCAGATTTGCTTAGTTTTTGGGTCAGAGCATGGTGCTAAGAAGGCGACAGAAGTTTACTGACCCAGATCTCTTAACACACGTTTGACACGTGTGCCACAAGGCAACTCATCAATCAATCTTTGATGCGAATTGTTTTTATCCAGAGATTAAACGATTGAAAAAAATATTTAATGCTTCTCTCTCTCTTCATTAATGACTCTCCTTTCTCTACCCCCTATCCGAAGGATGCTAACATCTCTCCATCTCTATGCACGCGCACCCCGCTTTCCATCTACACGTGTGCTAGCTTCACCAGTCGCTCGAGAAGATAGAGAAGAAGAGGAAGAAGAAGCTTTGATGGGTTTCTGTTAAGGCTTTTTGGGAGGAAGATGGAGAAAAGCTCTAATGGGTTCTTTCTGTTAGGGTTTCTTGTGAAGGAAACGACTTGGGAGGAAGACAGAAAAGCTTTGATAGGTTTTTTTTTTTTTTTGTTAAGATATTTTGCACAAAAGACGGAGAAAAAGAGGAAAAGAAACTCTAATGGCTCTCAAGAGGAAGACAAAGAAGAAGAGGAGTAAGAAGAAGAAGGTGCGGCGGCAAAATGAGAAATGGCATTTCTGCAGGTATGTAAATCCGATTATGCGAAGCCATGTAAGGGGCTTGAACTCGGGCTTAGGCTGGGTTCGGACCGGGCCATGTGATAATTATTCGGGCTGGGCTTGGGCTGTAATATTTTGGCCCGTCACAAGCTTGGGCCGGGTTTGGACTTAGCTTGCAAATTACGGGTTGGGCCTGGACAAAGCTTGGCTCGGCTCTAACCCGGCCCATTGACACCCCTAATTGAAACTACCATATGATTGTATGGAAACAGCAATATAGACAACGATATGGGTATTCGCAAGCGTATACTCATGTATGCAGCCCATACTTTTGTACGGTGGCTAATCTCAATAGTAAATTAGGATTCTTTAGTTATTCTTTCTGTTTTTGTTTCTAGAACCAGGTTTACCTATAGCTAGAAATACTTGTTGGATACAACACAAAACTTTATATTTAGTTTTATAAGTATGGCTTTATTGTGGTCTGTGTGGGAAGAAAGGAATGGTAGATGTTTTCGGGGACAAAGCAAGCCGGTGGAGGTCAAATCCCAAAGGGCAAGACATCTAGTTATTGAATGGGCGTCTAATGTCGATAATCTTAAGGGTTGTAATCTTTTGTTTCTTGGTGTGCAGCTGGGCCGCTATCTCAGCGGTTTGGCTCTCATCTTTGTAGTTCTCTTCTTTTTAATAAATCTTCGTTATCTTTCAAAAAAAGAAAGTATGGCTTTTTGGCCATAAACATATACTCATCATCAATGTCTAAGCCTTATTCCAACTTATTGGGTCGTCTAGCTTTGATCCATGGTTGTTTCTTGTGCTGCAACTCTGGTACATTACTCGCTGCAACTCTGGTGCATTACTCCATTCAAGAAAGAAATTAAAAAGACTGGTACATAACTAGATAACTAGCTTTGCCTTATCTATATTCTAAAGCCTTCTACCAAACCTTCAATTTGGTATTTTGTTTGCTCCCTAGTCTCATCCGACATTTTGAATTGCTTACGCTATGTAATGTGTGGCTCAGGCTACATAGGTAGCTTAGTCTTCACTCTGTGTAGTTCATGAAAATAGTTTTAGTCGTGTATAGTCTACACTACATACATACACTATACACTATGTAGCATACGCTAAACACTAGTTTACTTGTATCTGCAAGTTATTTTTCCCTAAAAAATTAAAATCAATTAATGTTTTCAATGATTTGTTACATTTTTATATTTTCAATAAAAATTAGTTAATCTTTTTTAATGATTTTAGTAAAATAATATAAATAATGGTAGTAAATCAGTTCTATTGCTGTTTCTTTATGTTTATACTTTTCTTTTTTGTTTTAGGCTGTGTTTGGTTGCACAATTATCATGAAATTTCATGAACCAAGTGCAAGCTTAATTAGCAATCTAGAATTAGTGTGTAGCTTATGCTACAAACTACATAGCTTCTCTCTTTAGAGGGGTGAATGCTATGCTACATACACTATTCGCAATTTAAAGCACTTTTCTTGTTGACAAACACCACATTATCAAACAACATATACCATTGGACGTTATATTGAATGTTGGAGGTTTATTCATCTATACTGAATGTGGAAAGGTAGGGGCGTGATGCTGACCCTTGATGAAAACCATGCTACTAGGTACTTATCAATCTGACCACTGGCTGTTCTCACTTTGTAAGGGCACCCTTGTATATGTCTTTAGAATGTCACTTTTATCCTCATGGGACCCTTGCCTCCTAATCACTCACCATATAACTTTTCTAGGTACTGTATCATATGCTTTTATGTCGGTTCCTTCCCATCAATTGTCTAAGTAGAAAATAGCTTTAATTTTAATCTTCCTAACATGAAGCCAAATGAATTTTCTGATGTCATCCTTATTTTTGTTCTTAATATTTGTTCGACTACCCTCTCCTAGAGCTTCATAGTATTCATAAGTTTCATCTTGTGATGGTGGTGCAACTTGGTACATCTCCCTTGTTCCAATAAATGAGTATTATGGTGCTTCTTCTCTACCCATTTGGCATTTTCTTTCATCATCACCACCATCATTAAAGTCTTGGCCTAGCTATTCAAGGTTGGTTTTGCAAATGTGTTTCACCAATCAATGCAAATGCAGTGTCCTTTGTAAGAGAAGTAGCTCCATTATCCATTCTCACTGCCTGAATCCAAGCCCTTTTCGGTCTTCTTGTCATCTTCTTTTCAGGTCCTTCAACCATAAACATTGCCATCCTAATTGTATCCATCTATGGCATTTTCTTTGCCAGCAAAATATTCTCAAAAAAGCTATTATGGATATATATTAGGTGCACCTTAGTGTGGAGTCTTACCTTTCATTGAAATTATAAAGATGAAGAAAATTTGCATTTGGAGAGTTTTTGGGTGTTTTAAACAATTTGTTTATTGATCCGAAGCTATCAGATCATAAGATCTGGATAGGAGTGATGAATAGATATTTTTCTTCTATACCACCATGCAAATGTGCGGGGGAATTGCTGGGCTAGCTCGGCTGCTGTCTTCACTTATGGCTCGGTGGTGTCTGTGTGTGGTCTAGTTTTTGGGTGGCCCTGTGTGAGTTGTATAATTTTTCCTAGTTTTTTTTTTTATCTGTTTCATTTTCTTTTTGTTTCTTTTGCTTTCTTCTTGCTTTGCCTGGTTTTGTGTCTTTCTGTTTTGTTTTCATTTGTTCGGGTTGCTTTTGCTCCCTTTAATAGAAGAAGAAGAAGAAGAGTACGGATGAATGGTATTTCACCAGGTATTGAAGGTTTTGCTTTGTTGGCTACTGCTTGCAAAATTTTAAGGTGGACTATCCAAAGAAAAATAATTTCACGCTTCCCAACATTTGCTTCATTTGCCAGGAAGACGACGAAACTGTCGATCACTGATTCCATTGTTTGCCCTTGAGAGAGAGAGAGGGGTGGAGTCATTTCTTCATTGCCCCATCTGACTCATTTCTTTCTTGAGCCCATGTTCCCCATGTACCATTCAGGCATTCATATTTCATACCCTCTAATATCCTTCATATCTGTTTAAGTCTTGACTTGTAATACCATTTTCTTCTGTAAAAATCCTTGCGTATCCAATATTTGCTAAACTTGTCTTTCTTGCTTATTTCGTGTCGTACTCCTACCCAAGCTGCATATACGCTAATGATATTTATTATCTCCTCGCCCAAAATTAGTTTAACTGGCTTATGTCTATACTCTATTGCCCATTCTCTTAAGCCCCAATATTCTGTCCTTCCAAGTTCTGTATAACTATCCCTACCCTGATGTTATTATTATCCTCCCTCGTATACAACAACTTGTAGCAATCTCTATTCTCTTTTGCTTTTGCTCCTTTCCACTTTGTCTCCTGAAAGCATTTTAATATTAACCCATCCTTTCCTTCTATCCACCAACTTCATACTCTAACTTGGCAATGTTCTCACATTGCAAGTAGTGAGAGAAATTTTCCTAATTTGGATTTGCTTCTTTACCGACACTCGTCCAGTTTGGTGTGAAACTCTTGTGCACTTTCTACTGTAGTGGGACATCTTTGCAGTGTTGTCGCTTTTAGGAAACCCAATTGCACACCTTTCTAGACTTTTTGCCGCAATTGGGTTTAGACAACGTGAGCTGTCGCTTCCAGGGAATGCCCTAGAATACTCTTGCTCACTTTCCACCACAACCGGGTTACAAATTGTGGTGCATCACTTCTAAGGAACGACCTAGCTTAATGAAGATTCAAAACACGATTCATTCTTTTGGTAGTTTGGAAAAAGTTTGAATGTTGTTGCCTACTTGACCTTAACCTTGTAAAGCTAATTAGATGAGTGGCTTAAACTAAAAAAACATTCCTAGCTTTCAGTTATACAAATGAAAGAAGCCTTGAATGACAGTTGAGTCCTGTTAAGTAGTGCTCATTGTTTTGAAATTCTTGTGTGCTCTTCTTTACCCCATTTCTCTTCTTTTGTTTTGTTTTGTTTTTTTTTCTTTCTCATGTTTATTCAAAAATCTTTGGCTGATCTATGCCTTTTGATGTCATGGTCTACTACAGTGCTCAACGGTTACATGATTTGGGCAATGAGTCAAAGTTGCTTCCTCTTTGGAGACAGGTAAGCTTTTTCTTGAATGTTGACTTGATCAATAGTGTTCTTTAAAGTGCATGCAAGAGATGTAGTTATTCTTTGAAGTGTGTTTAAGAGATGTAGTTGTTATCTCTAGTTTGGAGATCCCTTTATCTGCGCACTTGGTAGAATCTCACCATATAAGTAAGACTAAGAACTCTTTCTACTTTTATATTATTTCTTTTGCTCTTCTTAGTTTTCATAAGCTTATAATAGAAATCCTCCCCCATCCCACCCTAAAAGAAAGAAGAAGAAGAAGATATGCTTGCTTAAGTACTAGCTTTGCACTTTGCAAGTGTACCTGCAAAGTCCCTATAGATGTTTGATATAAAGGTTGCTCCAAACTTGGTGACATGCATCAATTGATTGTTATTGCTCATTAGCACCTTTCTTGATTCTACTAATTTTGCCACTATTTTAGAGTTGGTTATGGGGAGCAAGGATAGTGGGTTTTTAGTTGTCAAGGGTTTTTGGAGAATCATGGAACTGAGAGCTAACATTTTTCTTGTGGAAGAACTCAGCTAACATTTTTTAACAAGAAATATTCATGTTCTAAACCCTCACATGGGATTAGAAATGATTAAAATTTTGAGCAATATAGAATGCAAAATGATTGCTAAGAAAGTCATGAGTGTGGCTAAACTTAAGGCTTGTGATGATCTTTACAATAGATTCGGGATAAGGGAAGGTGAGAAAGATGTCTTCAAACTTGCAAAAATAAGAAAGAGTAAGCGTAGGGACCTAGATCATGTTAGATGCATTAAGAGGGATGATTGGACGATACTAGTCAAGGATAATGAGATCAATGTAGTGTGAAGAGTTATTTTCAAAATTTTGTACAAGATGCCTTGGATTCTGCCAATCTGTTGGGCAGAGGAGGCACTTTTTGGTTTGACTGAAAAGGGGTTCGGTCTGACCAAATTTTGGCAGAAATCACAGATTACTCGCTGTGATGTTTTGGCCGATTTCGGTCCGACTTACAGGGGGTTCGGTCCGACCAAATTATGGTGATTTTCGTAGTTTGCTCGTTGTGAAGATTTGGCGGTTTTCAATATGACTGAAAACATCAGTTGGCTTGACTCGGTCCGACCGAAGGTCGAACTGAAAGCCTTTTAGGGTTTTACGTAAGTGCGGGTATTTAAGTCCGATTTTGAGTTAGGGCTTAGTATGACAATTCTTACGAGTTCTCTCTAAGGGCGAGGGTTTTCGCGAGATGAGAGAGGGTTTCCAATAATTGTAAAGGCTTGAGGAGGATTTCTCAAGGGTTTGTGCATACTAAGGAGAGACCGGGTACATCTGTAATCGAAGAAGGTGACTCCGTAAAACTCTAAGGTCTTGATTATAGTGGATCTCTGTTGCTTGCCGTGGTTTTTTCCTGCAAGGGTTTTCCATGTAAAATATCTTGTGTCTGTGTGGTTGCTTGCTTATTATTTGGTTATTCTTCTTTATTATATTGTTCCGTCTTCGTTGAAATGTGCTTTTGCAAAGGGCACGGATTAATCGTGGTGTTAGATCCGAATTTGTAACACCCAGGGTTGATCCGGGTTTGTTGTTGGCTTGGGATTAGACCCCGGTTTGACTCACAATAAAGTGGTATCAAAGCGTCAAGTTTAAGACGATACAGGAATTCAACGAAGATTTCGGGTTCGAAATTCAATATATAGAAGTTCAATGGGAAGAACAGTTTTAGTTTGTGGTAGTGGGAAGCAAAAGATATAATTATATAACAAGTGTTGAGCAAGGCTTTGTCGGAGTCTAAATCAGAGAAGACAACGGAAGATGATTGGGGCGTACTTGGTGAGAAGGCTTTGAGCGTCATCCGTCCATGTCTATTAGATGAGATCATGTAGAATGTCCTGGATGAGAAATCTTTCATGGAGATGTGGAAGAAATTAGAATATCTATACATGACGAAGTCCCTCACTTACAAGTTGTTTGAGAAGAAACAACTCTTTGGGCTACGAATGAAGGATCCGATCTTCTAGGGCATATGAACTTGTTTACAAAGATGTGTAGCGAGTTGTTAAGGCTTGGAGAGATGATCAAGGATAAAGACAAAGCGTTGCTACCTCTAGCATCACTTCCCACATTATATGACCATCTTGTTACTACTTTACTTTATGGGAAGAGTACTCTGAAGACAGAAGTCACCGTGGCGCTTGTCTCTAATGAGATGAGGACAAAATCTAACGGTGAGGATTCTCAGGCGGAATGGTTGTTAGCGAAAGCAGCTCAGGGACGTGGGAGATCCGTGGAGCGATCTTGGTCTAACAGAAAGAAAAATGGTAGATCGAACTCAAAGGTAAAGGACGAATGCTTTTATTGTGGCGGAAAGGGGCACTTTAAGAGAGCCTTCTAGGAAAGAAAGAAAGACCTATAAAGCAAGAATAAAAAGGTCACAGCTGAATCAACCAGTGTAGTGGAAGAGAGCCCATAAGGAGACCTCACGGTCTCTTCAGGTGCTAGCCATCTCTTAGACACATGGATTATTGATTCAGGATGTTCGTATCACATGTGCCCGGATAGGACTTGGTTTGATTC
The DNA here is from genome assembly GCA_003013855.2 of Liriodendron chinense. Lineage (NCBI taxonomy): Eukaryota > Viridiplantae > Streptophyta > Magnoliopsida > Magnoliales > Magnoliaceae > Liriodendron > Liriodendron chinense. The sequence goes on along the minus strand of ML058441.1, from coordinate 2,172,209 downwards.
CTACGAGTCCTATGATGATGGAAGTGTTCTGATAGGGAATGACGTAGTATGCAAGGCCATTGGAATATGGACCGTCAAGGTATGAATGTTTGATGGAGTCGTACGGACTCTAGGTGATGTTATGCATGTCCCAGATCTGAAGAAAAATATGATATCTGTATGTGTGGTAGATACGAACGGGTGCACATTCACCGTAACCAACGGTGTAGTAAAGGTCACCAGAGGTGCAATGGTGATAATGGAGGGGGCATAAGGTTGGAAATCTGTACAAGTTGATTGGGAGCACGATTATTGGTGAAGGTTGCTACCACCTCACACGCAGAATCCGGTACAGATGACTCAAATCCGTGGCATATGCGGCTAGGGCATATGAGTGAGAGGGGCATGATGGAATTCCATAAATGGAAACTGCTGAAGGGAGTTAAGGCATGCAAGGTGGATTTCTGTGAACATTGTGTCTACAGGAAACAGTGCAGGGTAAGGTTTAAGTTTGCTACACACACTAGCAACGAGGTGCTCGACTATATACATTCCAATGTCTGGGGGCCAACGACAATATCGTCTAAGGGAGGTGCACGATACTTTGTGAGTTTCATTGATTATTACTTGAGAAAGGTTTGGGTCTACTTCATGAAGCACAAGTCTGAGGTGTTCGCCAAGTTCAGGGAATGGAAGGCAGAAATAGAGAAGCAAATTGGGAGATGGGTTGAGTATTTTAGGTTAGACAATGATACGGAGTACAAGGAGGCGGAATTCATGATATTCTGGAAAGAACAATGCATTACGAGGCATTTCTCAACTTTAGGGATCCCACAGTAGAACGGGGTGGCAGAGAGGATGAATAGAACTCTATTGGAGAGAGCGATAAGTATGAGGTTGCATGCGGGGCTGCCTAAGTACTTCTGGGTTGAAGCGGTTAATATGGCATGCTACGTAGTAAATCGGTCACCATCTACAATGCTAGACTCTAAGGTTGTAGAGGAAGTCTGTACAGGGAATAACGTCGATTACTCATGATTGAGAACAGAGGAAGGTTGGACGGGGAAAGGCGTCGATTACTTAGGATTGAGAATCTTCGGGTGTTCAACATATGTTCACGTGCAGGGTGGATAGAGGTCAAAGTTGGATTTAAAGTCTAGGAAGTGCATCTTTACCATATATGAAAAAGGTGTCAAGGGCTATAAGCTTTGGGATCCAGTTTCTAAGAGGGTGGTCATCAGCAGAGATGTTATCTTTAACGAGGTATCAATGTTGGAGGCCAACAAGGCTGCAGTAGAGAAGTCAGAAATGAATGGTGATGTAGAGAGATTGTTGGTGTAGGTGGAGCTAGTTGAGCAGGTTACTGAAGATAAAATTCAGTAAGGGCAAGAAACTGAGTAGGAACATCAGCAGGATACTCAGGAAAATATAGCTAGGAACAGGGAGAAAAGAACCATTAGAACCCCGGTTCGATACAGGTTCGAGGATATGGTGTCTTTTACATTGTTCACAAGGAGTGGAGATCCCTCTACCTTTCAAGAGGCAAAGTTTGGAAATGATGGCGATAAATGGATGTCGGTCATGGCGGAGGAGATGGAATCTCTCTGTGGGAATAACACGTGGGAGTTGGTGGAACTTCCAAAGGGACAAAGGGCTATAGGGTGCAAATGGGTTTACAGAAAAAAGGAAGCATTAATAGAGAAAGATGACGAAAAGTACAAAGCAGGGCTTGTAGCAAAAGGGTTTTTACAGAGGGAAGGAGTAGATTACAACGAGGTTTTCTCTTTAGTTGTTAAACACACCTTAATCAAGGTGCTATTGGCAATGGTAGCAGAATCCAATTTGGAATTGGAGCAACTCGTTGTAAAGACAACATTCTTTCATTCGAACTTGGAGGAAGTTATTTACATGAGGCAGCCAAAAGGATTTGAAGCGCTTGGTAAGGAAGGCTATGTGTGTAGGCTGAAGAAGTCGTTGTATGGACTGAAGCAGTCTCTGAGGCAGTGGTACAAGTGGTTTGATTCTTATATGGTGGAGATTGGGTATAATAGGTTTGAGTACAATTGCTGCGTATACTATAGGTTACTTGAGAGGACGGGTCCTACATTCTATTGATGCTTTGCGTAGCTGATATGTCGATTGCTGCAAAGGGCAAGAATAAGATATTCCTGCTTAAGCTTGTGTTAAGCAAATAGTTTGACATGAAGGATCTGGGTGCTACGAAGAAGATCCAGTAGAAGAAGATTAGATGATTAGGGTGGAAGAAGAGGAGAGAAGAAAGGGAAGAGGAGGAGAGAGAGTGAGAGAGAGTTTTAGGGTGAATGTTGTGTGTGTGAGCCAAACGAAGCTTTATTAGAATAAGCATATAGTACATTGTAAGAGAAGAGAAAAGATGTGCACATGCACTTACAATAAAAGAGCCACATATTAACACACATACATACTAATACTCTCTAGACTCCCCCTTAAGTTGGAGCATAGATATTGATCATGCTCAACTTGTCACGAACACGATGAAGAGCATCTCGACTTAAAGACTTAGTAAGAACATCCACAAGTTGATCCCCGGACCGAACAAAAGGAGTGATGATTTCCTTCGAGGCAACTTTCTCCCGAATAAAGTGACAGTCAACCTCAATATGCTTGGTGCGCTCATGGAAAACAGGATTACGAGCAATATGTATGGCTGCCTGATTGTCGCAATGAAGAGGAATAGGGCACGAAGGAGAATAGCCAAGTTCGTCAAGAAGGGTGCGAAGCCACATGAGCTCACATGTATAATGAGCCATAGCACGATATTCTGCTATAGCCGAGGAGCGCGCAACAACCGATTGCTTCTTACTTTTCCACGTGACAAGATTATCACCTAGGAAGGTACAAAACCCGAATATAGATCGACGATCATATATACTACCCGCACAATCGGCATCGGAATAGCCCGAAAGATGAAGATGACCATGAGACTGAAAATGGATGCCAAGGCCCGGGGCTGATTTAAGATACCGAAGTATGCGGTAAATAGCCGTGAGATGTGAAGAACGGGGAGCTTGCATGAACTGGCTGACAACTCCCACCGCAAATGAGAGATTTGGACGAGTAATAGTCAAATAAATGAGTCGACCTACAAGCCGACGGTACATGCCAGGATCAGAAAGAAGAGTACCATCATCTGGCTGAAGCTTATGCGAAGTATCCATAGGGGTGGTAGTCGATTTGCATCCTAGCATGCCAGTCTCCATGAAAAGATCAAGAGCATATTTTCATTGGGCTAAGGATACCCCGGTTTGGGAGCGAGCAACCTCGATGCCCAGAAATTAGTGAAGAGGACCAAGGTCCTTGATCTCAAACTTGTTCTTCAGAAATTCTTTGACATCGCCCATGCCAACAAATCACTGCCTGACAGTACAATATCATCCACACACACAATGAGAACCATGATGCTTGTCGATCGTCGACATATAAAGAGAGAATGGTCGGCATGACTACGAACAAAGCCAAACTCCATAAGAGCTTGACTGAATTTGTCGAACCAAGCATGCGGGGATTGTTTGAGCCTATAAAGGGCCTTCTTTAATCGACACACAAGCTTAAGATTGTGGGAAGCAACAAAGCCTGGAGGTTGATGTATGTAGACCTCCTCCGCAAGATCCCCATGAAGAAATGCATTCTTAACATCTAGTTGGAACTTGGAACAAGGGTCAGGATAAATTGACAACCAAGGAGACCACCACACGAATAGAATTAAGTTTTGCCATTGGAGAGAATGTCTCGAAGTAATCCACACCTTGAGTCTGCGTATATCCCCGAGCAACAAGACGGGCCTTGTAGCGATCAATGGAGCCATTGGGAAGGAACTTGATCGTGTACACCCATCGACACCCAACAGGTTTGTGCCCTGGAGGAAGAGAAACTAGCTCTCAAGTATGATTCTTCTTAAGAGCAAACATTTCTTCCATCATTGCCTTCGTCCAGTCAGGACTTTGAAGAGCGTGGGAGAGAGACTGAGTAATAGCCTGTGATGAAATGGAAGCTGTAAACGACTGAAAGGACGGTGGAAGATGATCATATGAAACAAAATTGCTAATGGGGTGTTAAGTATATGATCGTGTCCCTTTGCCTAAGGCAATGGGAAGATCCGGACTTGAGGTAGGAGAATCACCTGAGCCAATATCCAAAGTGAGTGGAAGAGTGGACGGCAGAGCGCGTGAAGATTTATCTCAATGATGATACACTCGCAGAGGCTTCGAGTCACCCAAATCACCAACAGTGTTAGGAATGGGAGTTGAAAGAGTCTCCCTATGATCACTAGTGAGAAGAGGAAGGGGAGAAGCAGTATGCTCCCCCTGACTCACAAGAGGATCACAGAGGGATCGACCGTGAGGTGAAAAAAAAGGAACATCTTAAAAAAAGGTTACATCGGTAGAGATATATTTCTTACGAGTCAAGGGGTCATAACACTTATACCCTTTCTGGCTCCGAGTGTACCCTAAGAAAACACATTTAGTTGCCCTGGGACTAAGTTTATCATTACGACCATCCAAAATTTGAACGAAGCATGTGCAACAAAAAACTTTAGGGGGCAAAGGAAATGGATTATCATTAGGATACAACATATTAAATGAGATTTTAGAAGATTATACGTGAGGGAATATGATTAATAAGGAAAGTGGAAGTAAGAAGAGCGTCACCCAAAAAATGCTTAGGTAGATGCATACCAAGAAGAAGGGTACGGTGTGACTTCAAGAAGGTGACGGTTCTTTCGTTCTGCGATATCATTTTGTCGTGGAGTGTGAACACATGATGTCCGAGACAAAATATCATGTTCCTGCAAGAAGGACAAAAAAATAATGGACATGTACTCCCCCCATTATCAGAATGGAGGGTTTTGATTGAGCATTGAAATTGAGTGCATACTTCACGATAAAACACTTTAAACACATCAAACACTTCACTCTTTGATTTCAAAAGGTAAACCCAGGTCATGCGAGAATAATCATCAATAAAGGTGACAAAATATTTAAAACCAAAAGTTTAAGTAACCGGGGCTGGTCCCCAGACATCTGAGTGAACCAGATCAAAAGGTTGAGATTTTCTTCCTGAAACACTTGGAGGAAACGTAGTACGATGATGTTTTGATAATTTACAAATATCACTACACAAAGGTTTAGTAATCGAGAAGGAAGGAAACAAAAGTCTCAATCGAGCTAAGGAAGGATGTCCTAAGCGGCAATGCCACCGTGTGATGGAGTCTCGATTAAGAGATAGAGGTACTTGAAGCAGCAACAGGTGTATCATTGAGAAGATAAACGCCTCCTCGCTCATGCCCCCTCACCAATCACTCTCTTCGTCTGTAGGTCCTGAAAAAGACAATGAGATGGGTAAAAGGTAATCGAACAATTCAATGAGTTAGTAAGGGAGCTAATAGACAGTAAGTTTAATGGAAAACGTGGTACATGCAAGACTGAGGATAATGGCAAGGAAGGGGAAAGGGAGATGGAACTAATCCCAAAAATGGGGGCATGTGTTCCATCTGCGACTGTAACATATTGAGAGTGGGAGGAAGGAGAATAAGAGGAAAAGAGATGTGACTTACCAGTCATGTGGGAGGAAGCTCCAGAGTCAAATGACCCAGGAGGTGGTAGAATAAGACGCTAGAAGAGCGGTACCTGACTGGGCTGAAGTTGCATGAGAAGGCTCATGAACATCACGAATATGAAGCCAATCTGGGCATCATAAGCTGCTCGAGAAATAATGAGAGACTCCCTTGAAGAAGGCTGCTCAGTTGCCAGGGTGGAAGGTTGTCCCTTAGGAGCAACAGTAGCTGTAATAGAGGCAGCAGCACACGTAGGACGACCATGGAGCTGCCAACAGTAATCAATAGTGTGAATGTGTGATTAGTTCCGCCGCAATTCGAACAAATGCGGGAACTATCACGTCTTCGTCCACGTCCACCACGACCTCGAAGTTGACGACCGACACGTCTCCGATCTCCCTCTCGGTCTTTGCCACGACCAGTGTTCGAAGTTTCGGTATCGCTACAAGTTTCGCTAGCCGGGGATACGGAAACAATATCGATATCGCCGATAATATCGTTGATAACCGGAAATGCGGGGAAAATGGGAAAAACAGTGGAATTTTTCAATGAAACCTCAGGAGTTGATAAAATACACATAATTACATATTTAGGAATAAAAAATTTGCATAAAGAATGCATACATAATAGGTTTCTATTTAATGGAGGCCTAAAAGCATGTGCTGCCGTAAGAACTCAGTCCAATCATCTCATCCATCCAAAATCTGAACTTCCATCCAAACATCCATTGATATTTCAGAATATCGGCAACACATGAAATATCCAAACAAATCGTTAACAACTAAAAAAAAAGCTAAAAATTGTGGTCTCGTTATTGTCATGTTGCGATAATGATAATATTATGATATTATCAATGTTATCGTCAACAAATTGAGTGCTGCATACAACCATGCACCCATAAAAAATATGAAATGGGAATTTTTTAAATATATAGATTTTTTGTGATATTATCGATACATTAGTGATATTATCGAAATATTGCAAATAAATTGACGATACAAGCGACACTTGGAATTTACAAAATAAAAAATATTGGCGATACACCGACGGGATCAATGTATTGACAATACAAACGACGCCTGGAATTTACACAATTGAAAATATTGACGATATCGATACATTGGCAATATTTAGTGATACATCACCGATATCAAGAATTTTTAATACTATCAGTGTTATCGGTATCGCTACTAGTGTTATCGGTGTCGCTGAGCTAGAAATAGAGATAATATCGGGGATGTTTCGATAATATCGGAGACAATGCAAACACTGGCCACGACCACCATAACCAAAAGTGCGCCCTGAACTCAAGGATGGTGCGCGAGATCCAGGAAAAATGGAAAATGGATCGCCAGCAAGGTGTGCTGAGCGCTTTGGTGGTACAAAAGGATGCGAAGGAAGAGCTGATATAGTAGCGCGCTAGCACATGGCATAGACTGTTGTCAACGGAGGAAGGGGATCATTAACAACCACTTGATCCCGAACACTAAGGTAGACGGAGTTCAACCCTGCGAGGAATTGCATAACACGAGTGTCATCCCGTTGCTTACCGAGCATGCTCATGATCGTCTAGACATTTCGAAGGAAGAGGTTGATACAAGTCTAGCTCATCCCACATGCCTCGAAGTGTCGAATAGTAATCTTTCAATGATCTTGAGTCTTGCTGGAACCGACCAATTTCTTGAATAAGCTGAAATACCCGCGAAATTTTTTTAGACTCGGGAGTACATATCATGAAGGGAGCCCCAAATGCCTTTAGCCGAGGGCAAAAACATCACGGAGTGGCTAACCGAAGAATCCATACTGTTCAACAACCATGCAATGACTTGATAGTTCTCCTTTGTCCAAGTCTTGTAGGTGTCTTCTGTAGAGCTTGGGGGATCATTCAGAATATACGACAACTTCTCACGGCCCCCAAAGAACACTTTTACAGATTGTGCCCATTGAAGATAGTTATCATCATTCAACTTAATCGAGGTGATTTGGAGTGGGTTGGGTTCAAGCGAACCCATGCCAAGATGAGATTGCCCTTTGTCCTCCATAAGAATGAGGGGTTCAAGTAAAATGTATTTCAACAAAGTTTCTAACCTTTGAGGAGATGAGAGACTAACCCCAATCAACCAGAAAACTCTGAAAATACCACCCAAAATACTCTAATCCGACGCAAACAGCCCAAAAACGACATGGCCGCACCTTTATTTGGAGTTAAAACCCACTCAAATCTTAATATCAGCTAAAAAGTCCTCCAATATTAGCTTGGGTGAGAGATACTAGTCCATCTAGAGGAAAGAAACAAGAGAAAAGCTTACCGATTTGAGAAAAATTGACGAAACACTGATTCGGGGCCCGATTTTCGAATTTCACTATTTCAGCCAAATCACCATCAAGAAGGCTCTAAAAAATTCTCAAAAAATCATGGCAAATCATCTAAAATAGAGATTTATCAAACCCCTAAACTTTCAGCTCAAGCGGGGTCCATTTGACCGTACATTGCTGACGTCAGCCATACGCCCACTGATGTCAGCAATCTGATGTGTCGCCTCTCAACTCCCTTAATGCGGATTGGTTTGATCTTAGCTCTGATGCCAAGTAGAAGAAGATTAGATGATTTGGGTGGAAGAAGAGGAGAGAAGAAAGGGAAGAGGAGGAGAGAGAGTGAGAGAGAGTTTCAGGGTGAATGTTGTGTGTGTGTGCCACATGCCCACCACTCAAGGCTTTATTAGAATAAGCATATAGTACAATGTAGGAGAAGAGAAAAGATGTGCACATGCACTTACAATAAAAGAGCCACATACTAACACACATATATACTAATACTCTCTAGAGATCCTAGGCATGGAGATAAGCAGAGTCAGAGAGTCTGGGAAGCTATGGCTTTCTCAGAAGGGTTATGTGCAGAAGGTGCCAGAGAGGTTGATGTAGGACACATGATTTAATGCTATCACGCAACGTGTAGATTATGAAAGAGCCCATAAAGTAATTCAATTAACAAAAGATATTAACCCATCACGTAATTAAGAGTAAACAATAGGAAATAAAATTTGATTTAACCTAAATCACATGCCCGCATGCTATGAAATCACATAAATCAATTAAAACTGGGCCCGATGGAGGGATATAACTTCCAATTTAGCATAAGCACATTCCACACTCAAGGGGTTGACTTGTAGGTTCTAGGATTAGGGTTAGAAAGGGGAAAATATGAAATTTGGGAAATTAGGGTTTATGAGAATTCGGGATTTTGGAATTAGGGTTCTTATAAATTTGGGGAAAATAGGAATTGGGGATCTAAGGTTTAGGGTAGGGTTAGAGATGGGAAATCAAGGGGTTTTGATGGGTGAAGTAAGGGAAAATCAAGGGGATTGAGGGGTTGTCCATACGGTCAGCCTAGGGGCTTGCACGTGTGACTGTACGATCACACATGTGAGTCGTTGGCTAGGGTTTTGTGGTCCTCAATGGTCAGGTTCGGTAGGGGTTGAAGTTGGATGATGGAAATTTGAAGGAAAAGATGATTTGGATGGGAAGGGAAGAAGAAAGATAAAGTTTTTGAGAAAATACCTCTTTTGGATGGAAAGGAAGAGAGAACGAAGATAATAGATGGAAGCCTTGCACCTCCGTTGAATGGGAATGGAATCACACTACACCCAAGCTCCAAATCACATAAGAGTATTCTTCAAATCACACGAAGAAGAGAAAAAACACAGTTTTTTTTTCTTCAAAATAAAGGCATTAGGGCTCCACACGCTCCCCGTTTGCTTTTATAATTTCTATAAATGGAAATTACAAAAATAGCCCCACTTATTGCCACTTTCACAAATTAACCCCTAAAACTAGAGGAACATAATATAAAGCTTGTAAAAAGGTTCAAACTATAAATAAACTAAATCCTAATAAAAACTAAAACATCTTAGTCCTAAAGTGCCCACGATCGAGGCAGGCCACGATCAAAAGTGGTCAAATGGCCCAGTATGCGCAATCCAACGGTTCGAGCGATGCGTGCGCTTGATCCAATGGTCAAAACTCCTTAAGAATGCAACCCACATGCATCTTCCTAGTTTAGGGTCTTCGATGATGCATCAAATGCATTGGGGGTCTTCTAAACGGTCCACTCGGCCCACTCAAGCCCACGTAGTGGTCATCCATCCAGAAGAAAACTGGTGATGATCTCCTCCTCCTCTGGTAAAGTCTCAATGGTGCTCTAATGTCCTCATTAGAGGTTCCACATGGAAGGTGCTAATCCAGTTAGCACACCTCTAGCATATCATTTCAAGTTGTCAGCCAGGTTGTGTCTAAGTACAGAAGAAGAGATTTCAGAAATGTCATGGGTGCCGTACTCGAGTGCTGTGGGGAGTTTCATGTATGCTATGGTTTGCATGAGTCTGAATATCTTATAGGCAGTCAGCGTAGTCAGTAAGTATATGACGAATCCAGGGAAAGAGCATTGGAATGTTGTTAAGTGGATTCTCAGATATCTCAGGGGTACGGTCGACATTGGAATCATGTTCGGGGGACATGGAGCCTTAGGAGGAGTTGTAGGCTAAGTGTATTCGGATTATGCGGGTGATCTGGACAACAGGAGGTCCACTACGGGATATGTTTTTACATTAGCAGGCGGACCTATATGTTGGAGATCTGCGCTACAGTCTACGATAGCGTTGTCTACAACTGAGGCGAAATACATGGCTGCAACAGAGGCGTCAAAGGAGGCATTGTGGTTGAAAGGTCTGATAGGAGAACTCGGGTTGACGCAGGTGGCGATTCAGTTGCATTGCGATAGTCTGAGTGCTATCCATCTAGCGATGAATCAAGTGTATCACACACGAACCAAGCACATCGATGTGAGGTTCCACAAGATACAAGAGTTTATTACTTTAAGGGAGACCCATTTTCAGAAGATTCATACGGATGAGAATGCTGCAGACATGTTGACAAAGCCGGTGACCACAAAGAAGTTCAAGCATTACTTGGGCTTGATCCTTCTCACTATTCATTGATGAGATTGGGCACCCTTGCACAGAGGTGCGGATGGAGTTGCGTTCTAGGTGGAGCGATGAAGGGAGCGATCTGCGCTTAAGGTGGAGGCTAGCATGGGAGGTCTTCTAGGTGACTTGGTAGAATGCAAGTAAAGGTGGAGATTGTTGTGTAGTCTGACTTGGATTTTGCCAATTTGCTGGGCAGAGGAGGCACTTTTCGGTTCGATTGAAAAAGGGGTTCAGCTCGACCGAATTTCGTTAGAAATCACAAATTACTTGCAGTGATGTTTTGGCCGATTTCAATCCGATCGAACAGGGGGGTTAGTCCGACTGAATTATGGTGATTTTTGCAGTTTGCTTGCTGTGAAGATTTAGTGGTTTTTGGTTCGACCGAAGGTCGAATCAAAAGCCTTTTGTGGCTTTGTGTAAGTTCGGGTAGTTAAGTCCAATTTTGAGTTAGGGCTCAGTACGATGATTCTTACGAGTTTTCTCTCTAAGGGCAATGGTTTTCAAGAGATGAGAGAGGGCTTCCAATACTTATAAGGGGTTGGGAAGGATTTCTCAAGGGGTTGTGCATGGCAAGGAGCGATCAAATTACAGATCGAGTACATCTGTAATTGAAGAAGGTGAGTTTGTAAAACTCTAAGGTCTTGATTATAGTGGATCTTAGTTGCTTTGTGCTATGATTTTTTTTTTTTTCCGCGAGGGTTTTCCACGTAAAATATCTTGTGTCTGTGTGGTTGCTTGTTTATTATTTGGTTATTCTTTTTTTATTATATTGTTCCATCTTCATTGAAACGTGCTTCCGCAAAGTGCACGGATTAATGGTGGTGTTAGATCTGAATTTCGAACACCTAAGATTGATCTAGGTTTGTTGTTGGCTCAAGATTAGAGCCGGTTCAACTCACAACACAAAACTTGTTAAATGACAACCACTTTGAGAGCATAGTGAGGATAAAAGGAACCATAAACTCAAATGACCTTCGAGACTAGATACTTTCGTAGTATTAGGATATTGGAAATGGAAGAAGCTTTAAGAAAGATGAAAACAGGAAAGGCCCTCATAGAGGTTTGGAAGTGCATGGGAGATGCTAGGTTATTTTGGTTGACAAATTTGTTCAACAAGATTGTAAGATTAAAGAAAATGCCAGATGAATGGAGGAAAAGTACCATGGTACCTATTTATAAAAATAAAGGAGACATATAGAATTGCACTAACTATCGTGGGATAAAATGTATGAGCCATTTTATGAAACTATGAAAGAGAATAATTGAGTAAAGACTACGGCGTGAGATGAATATATCCGAAAATCAGTTTGGTTTCATGCCATGGAGGTCTACCACGGAAGTTGTCCTCCTATTTAGACAATTGATGGAGAAATGTAGGGAGAGGAGTATCTCACATGGTCTTTATTGATGTAAGGAAAGCATACGATAGGGTCTCTAGAGAGTTAATTTGGTTGTTGGCAAAAAAGAGGTTTTGAGAGGAAATATTGACATGATTAGAGGATATGCATGAGGAGCGGTAACAAATGTGGACCACTAGTGGAGAGACAAGTGAGTTCCCAATTGCTGTAGGTTTGCCCAAGGGGTGGTGGTTGTCACGCCCTGAACTCAACGAATGGGTTTTCCAACTTCCTGAACTCCGAATCCGGTGTTGATAGTAATTTTTTTTTAGAATGGTACCCAAGCACGACATTGGCAATAATCAAAGAACACACACACACACACACACACGCACACACACACACACACATGGGCTCTCATTGGAGCGGGTCAGATCCAAGATCCGATTCGCTTTGACTTCGTATATAGTGGATTTGGATCCTAAATTTTTTTCGATAAAATAAATGGATTGGATTCAGGTTCACCAAGAAAAATCCGAATATTATTCAGGTCGAATCTGGATCTGGATCCGACACCAAGATCTGATTGGATCCTTATTATTAGATGACTCTTCATCTTCTTTAGATCTAGACCACCTATTTTCGTTTGCCTCTTCATCTTCTTTAGATCTAGACCGTTTATTTTTGTTTGCCCTAGAATCTCTAAACTATATAATGCTGCAAGAAAAAAAACCGTAAAGAAGAAAAAAAAACCCTAAATTTTCTCTCTGCCTTTGCAACTACGCAACCTTGAATCTCTTTTAGAATCCCTGGAGAATCGGAGATGTGAGTTTCCAACTTCTTATCATCTTTATTAATAAATAAATAAATAAAATCTTCTTTCATATTATAGATTTTTCTACTAACATCTTCCTTTTTTGTTTTAAAAAAAGAGTGATTATGTGAGGCCTTGGCTTTGGGGCCCACCTTAGCGTCTATATTGTAATCCACCATAGGAAAAAGTGGTTATTGACCAACAATGGGCCACAAAGCTTTGGATCAAGCTGATATTTAGTTTTTACCTACATCCAGGCTTTTGGTCAAGGGGAGTTTTGGTCCTTGGAGGTTTTATGAGGTGAGGCATCTATTGGACGGTCCATATTTTGGACCCACGACACATGTGCAAACTTTGCATGGAGTTCGTGCAAAAAAAGTTTGCTAGAGAACATTTCTCTAATTGTATAATTTTATATGTTTTTTATATTTATTATATGGCGGATTCGGATGATGATTTGACCCGAATATGATGTTTATACGGATTTTTGGGTCGGATGTGGATCTGGCTATTTATAAATGGATCAGATATGGATTTCACCTTTCGGATCTTAGTCGGATTTGGATCTGAATTCGATAAGAGTTACAAATTTTTGGATTCGGTAAGAGTTACAGATTTCCGGATTTACTAGATCCGCTCCAGATCTGACCCATTGAGAGCCCTAACTCTATATATATGGAAATGGTACTATGAGGTTAACCTCATGGGAGCTTCCCATGAGGTTGAGCTTTGTGGTCCCCACCGTGATCTGTATCGGACATCCATGATGTGCATTTGGTGGGTCCCCTCTAGGTTATGGGATATTACAAAAATCAGCCATATCTAGAACTCAAGTGGGCCATGCCATCTGAAACAACGTGAAAGCAAGACTAAAACATCTTAAAGCACTTGTTGGGGCCTACCTGAGTTTTGGATGCGGTTGAAACTTGGTGTGACCCCTCATCCAAGTGGGACACACACAATGAATGTGCTGGATTACAGAGCCACATCTCAGTGGGCCCTATAAACGATCATGATGGTTTCAATGGGTGGATAACCACTCTAAACTGCTGTCTGTGGTGCGGCCCACCTAAGTCATGGCTTGACCTGCTTTTTAGGCTCTTACCCCACCATGGAATCGTTCATCCTTCTGATGGGGTGGATGTCTGATACACATCATGGTGGGGCCCACCATCTCTCCCCTCCTTATGCATTTTGGTTATACGTCCCCCCCCCCCCCCTCCCCCCCCCCCCCCCCCCCCCCCCCAAAAGGTCTCTTCTTTCCTGTGGCTGGCGGTTAGGAAGCGGATTTTGACGATGGATAACCTTCAGAAGAGGGGTATGATCTTGCCGAATATTTGTCTCCTTTGCATGAGCAATGTGGGTTCTGTAGACCATCTTCTTATCCATTGCCCTTTCACCAGTAAGTTTTGGCTACATTTCTTCAAGCTTTTCGAGATCTATTGGGCCATGCCCCAATCAGTCCTGCAATTCATGTGGGCTTGACATGGAGTTCTTTTGTCGAAAGAAAAGCTCGTGGTGTGGCGGCTGATCCTCATGGCTGGGATGCTGAATCTTTTGACCGAACGCAACGCTCAGTGTTTTGACAACAAGCGCATATCTCTACATCAGTTAGTGAGGAGGGTTAAAAGGGTCGTAGTTGAATGGGCTACTCGGCGCCTAAGGATAGATCTGAATATAGTTTGCTATTTTTTGGAAATGTAATCTTTTTGTTGTTTTGTATTCTGTCTTGACTTTGTCAAGCTGTTTTTCAATAATATTTATTCATAACCCTTCAAAACAAAAAACAGACCTGGACGAAGGGACCACACAAATATCATCTTGTCCTAAAACTTTTTGTGGGCCTCACTGACCATGGGCCCCACTGTGATGTTCATATGCCATCCAAACGTTCATAAGGTTATTTCTATTTTCTACTAAGCTAGACTGAAAACGCGAATATTAGTTTGATCAAAACTTTGTAGGCCACACTGTGAAACCCACTTGATATACCCATACCTTTTCGCATTGGTTACAGACAAGTTTACGAGGCATTTGTAGGAAGAGATCCCATGGTCTATATTGTTTGTAGATGATAGTTTTGATTGACAAGAAGAGGGAGGGCGTAAACTCAAAGTTAGGTTTATGTAGGGGTGCTTTGGAATATGAGGGGTTTAACATTAGTCAGATACCAATAGAGCATATAGAGTGCAATTTTAGTAATAATAGGAGTGGAGACGAAGAATTAGTTAGGATCGCTGATTAAGAAGTTTCCCAAAATGATCACATTCAATATCTTGGCTCAATAATTCATGAGTGGAGAGACTGAGAAGGATGTTGCCCATAGAATTCAAGCTGAATGGAAGAAGTGGAGATGTGCGTCAGGAGTTTTATATGATCGTAGTGTATCACTCACACTAAAGGGAAATTTTATAGGATATCTATAAGACTGGCCATTCTTTATGAGACAGAATGTTGGGCAGTTAAGGAACAACATATTGATAGGGTGAGTGCAGCTGAAATGAGGATGTTGAGATTGATGAGTTGTAAGATGAGGAAGGATAGAATTAGAAATGAATGCATTTGAGGGAACTTGGGATTAGCACCAATTGGTAATAAGATGAGGAATAGTTGACTTAGTATTAGCACCAATTGGTAATAAGATGAGGAATAGTTGACTTAGGTTGGTCGTTTGCAACGATGACCGAGAACTCAGTTGATCAACTTATGTAGGCTTGGCATGGAGGTGTAGTGGGTAAATTCTGAAAATTGATTTGGCGTCTTGTTGCAATGGGGAATATTTTGGCACATATGAAGGGCCGAAAACAGTTGTGTTTCCAGATTAAGGATCTTTCTGTTGTACAAGTCATATGCTTGATCGAAGCGGCTGTTTCGAATTGGGTTGTCTATGTAAAATCAGATTTGTTGGCTGATATTTCCAACTGGTTCTTCTCTTAGCTTTTTTGTTTTCTTTTCCGTCCTTTGGCGGTGTTCTAATAAAATTTCAGTTACTCCCCCCCCACCCCAAAAAAATAAAAATAAAAATGGAAGACTGAGAACTGTGGTGGTTAAGAGTGAGTTGGTGCAAGTTGAAGGCTCTAAACGGTAAGGGAAAGGCCCAAAAGGACATGGGTGGAGGTTGTAAGGAAACACTTGGTGACCTATGGTCTAACTGAAGTTTTGGCCCTTGATAATGGAATGGTGAAACTGGATTCATGTTGCTAACCTCAATTAGTTGGGATAAAGCTTAGATGATGATGATAATGATGAGGAGCTCAGCTGGGGTTACGCACATCCTACCAGCCTCTAAACAAAAAGGAAATGAGTATGGCCCATTATACAAGAAACCATTCTGATCATCATCAACAATGCAAAGTAAGGGATAGGTTCAAAGAAGGTTGGAGCTTGAAAGGTAGAGCTGAGTTTTCTCAATCCAGTCAACAGCTCTGTTACATTCCTGTCAACAGCTCGGCAAATGGGGTTGGAGATTTTTGATTGGAAGATTCTGCTTTGAGGTGGCAAATTATTGCAGCCAAATATGGTTGTCTTCCATGCGGTGGTGGATAAATCATTCTTCACTTTATAGATCCTCTTTCCATTGGAAAGGCATATTCAAAGCGGTCCCGAATTAGAGGAGGGTTTGGGTTTTGTTGTGGGCAATGGTACTAGAGCAGTTTTGGGATGATGTTTGGTTGGGGGAATTACTATTGAGGTCTCTGTTTCCCGCTCTTGCCACTGTATCCTCTTAATGGTAATGCCCCATTGGTGAATTTCTAATCCTCTGAAGGTCGATGATTTATCCCCTGTCGAAGGAACTTGTCGGAGATTGAGTTTGACCCACATATTTCCCTGCTCTCTTGTTTACAGGTGCACCTGTTGTTGGACGTGGCTGATGCTTTGGACTGGCGATTCGGAAAGTCGGGAGCCTTTTCAGTTAGGGGGCTATACTCTCTCTTGGCAAAGAAGGATTGCTCGGATGGTGTGACACATACCTCTGTGATTTGGAGATACAGGGCGCCTTTGCCTAGTTGGTGGGCAGAAACAGAATTCTGACTTTAGACAACTTACGGAAGCGCAATATGATTCTTCTGAATGCCTGTTTGTTATGTCTCCAGGCGGCTTAGGATATCGATCACTTATTTTTGCATTGTGCTTTTGCTGGGATTGTTTGGTCCGGTATTTTAATGAAGCCAATATTTTGTGGGTGGTGCTGGATTCGATCGATGTCTTGTTCGATGCTTGGCGCAGGGACTCTGGTGGAAGATTCGGTAAGAGAAGATGTAGAATGGCTCTGTTGTCAGTTTTGTGGCATATCTGGCTGGAGCGGAACGATCGGATCTTCAACAATCTCAGTAATGATGTTCACGAGTGTTTAGGAGGGTTTCTCGGTCTATCCAGAAGTGGAATCTTCTTGTTTCAGTGTAGTTTGGGTTGCAGGGAGGGTTTGGTTTGGGTTCTTGAGCTGGTTTGTGTTTTTGTTTTACTGTTGGGTGGGGTTTATGTAGTTTCTGCTTCCCTTTTTTGCTGCGTCTGTACAGTTTGGGTGGTGGGTTTGTTTCTTCTTTGTGCTTTTTCCTTTTTTTTTTTTCTTTCTTTCTTTGCCTTTCTTTCTTTTGTAAAGTTTTTGTTCTATTGGGGCTGCTTGCCTGTAATAATATTCATTTTTCAAAAAAAAAAAAAAAAAAAGAGTTGCTGGATGACATGCATTTGCAGGTTTAGCATCAATGTTCTGGACCTCTGGTCTTTTGAAAACTGCCATTTTGTCATCCTCTGTAAATTTTCAGTAAATTTTCAAAGATTAAATCAAGGTATTCCAAAATGATTACACAACAGTGGTAACCGTTATGCACAAAACGGTTATGCAACGGTAACGGTGGTAACCATTATGCATTAGAGGGCCATAATGGCCGTTACAGAAAAAAAGTGACCTGTATTGGCCCTGTAACAATCCATTATGGGGCGAAAACATGTTTTTATGGAATACCTTGGTTTAAGAGATTGCTCTGCTGCAGTCAACAACTTCTTCCTTGTCATACCATTTGAAATGATGCTTTTTCTCCAGGCAGACCCAAGGTATCTCTGGAACAATTACATGTTGGAGGTGCTTATAGAGAAAAAGGTGAGACATGTAGATGATCCAGTTCTTTAGAGATGTAGCATAATGATTTTGCTTTAGTGTTGCTGTATGTGTTGTTTGTACTCGAGTGGCTTCTAAAACCTTTTCATTGTGCCCTATTTATGCAGCTTGATCCGTACTTACTCCCTGTTGTCCAAGGAAGTATCCTAAAAATTTGCATACTTTAGCTTCTGTTGGCTGTTATGTGAAGCAGGTTAATGCTACCTGCTCCTTCAATCCAGCTTAAGTGTTCCTTGATCCATCCCTTAACTCCCCACCAGGTTTTCAGTACTTTCAAGCAGCAATTGGAAAAGATATCATTGATGTTACTCTGATTGCACGGAGATGCACAAGGAGAACAGGTACCAAAAAACATTTAGAACCACGATCTCTTGTATTGTTTCTTTCTTTCCTCTTGTATTGCGAGTTTCTTTCTTTCTTTCTATTTATTTTTTTGTTGTTGTTCCAATTGCTTTGATCAAGTACAGTTTTGGGCACCATCCATTCGGTCAACATGTGTTAGTCATTTCAGTATGATTTGGGACATAACTACATTATGATATTATTTGCTCCTCACAGTGCTTTCTATTGCTGTTCCACATCTGAAGCATCTTTTTTTTTTTTTGGTTGATTTTACCATATCTGTACATGATTTCATGTATTGGTGTTGGATACATCGCTTCAAGATGTCCCATCTGGTATAAATATATTAAAATACTGATTAACTAGTATATGAATTATTTGAGTAAAATATTAAGTGTTTACGTATCTGTCTATGCATGTGCACTTATTGTATAGTGCTGTACCCATATTCTTTTATGTACTAATATTGATAGTTGGCAGCCTTTGTTTTGTATTTGGAATTTGGTTCCTCTGATGTATGTAATTTTGTCCCCCCAACGCCCCCCCCCCCCCCCCCCCAAATAAAAAAATGTTGTACAGCTACATACAACACAATATTGTATTCATAATAGTAGATGTGTATAATATTTCTTGAACAATGTATCCATGCAATATGTACCTTGCCAGCACCCATGTATAACTGTTCATTTAAGAAAAACTTTCTACAGGTTTGATTAATGGTTGGGACCTGAGGAAGCTGTCAAGTTCTTCACAGCAACCGAGGTGGCAGTGCTGTACAGTTGGTGTTGTTCAGATTCATCAAGCAGATTAGACTTGAGCTTAGGAATTGAGCTAGATTTTAGGTTAGGTCATAGTTAGTATGTACAAATGAGCTAAATTGGTTTATTACTTCAAACAATTGGGAGCTGGTGATGTTCTCTGGTCTACTTATTATAGACGGTAGTTTATGATGAAGGTTTTTTTTTTTTTTTCCCCACCATTTATATTGACTTTGTTGACCTAGTATCTTTGAAGCTGATCCCATATAGCTGGGACAAGGGTATGAAGATGATGATGAGATGGTAATAAGGTGTGCCAACAGCCATTTTTTAATGGAAAAACTCCAAAAAATGTCAGAAGAATCTAGAATATCAGGAGGATTCCAAAAATGTATTCTTTTGTGGTTTTAACATGTTTATGGTGGTGTAATGGTCCAGTCTTTTGTAAGCATATTATCTCGGTCTATCTGATGATTTTATTAACCTGACAGGCTTAATTTGACCCCAAATTGGCCCAAAATTCATACAAGCTATAACACTCATCCAGTAATGCACATCTCCAAGCACTTGACATCATTCTCCCAAATTAATTTTAGGAAAAAATCAAAATTAAATTTGAATAAATAATGCCGCCAATTTGGGGGACCACTCAAATCCCCGAAATCTTTAGATGAATAGTGTCTTCAATTTGGGGGACCACTCGAATGCTCCCAAATGGCCCAAAATTCATGCAATCTATGGCACTCATATCACTAATACAATTGGCTCCAAATTATGCTTATTTCACCATCCAACTATCAGATCAATGGACATTTGTTAAACAGTGAAGAATTAAAAATATCTAGTGGTCCTATTTCAGTAAATAAGTGTCTGCAAATCAATGGTTAGGATCATCCAAACAATTTGATTGTGGGATTGTGACTTAGCAACAGTGGGCCTCACATTTTAATGGTTTGAATTTGATTTTAATACATGCCATGTGTACAAATTTCTGAGTGCAAGTGTGTCAAGCTTCATACTACACTAGAGCATCATATAAGGTAAAAAGAGGAAGTTCTCAAGTCAAATTGGTTGTACCACAAGCTACGGTCCATCCATGAAATAATTTCCAACTAGTTAAGTTCACGCGAAATGCAACCTTTCCAATAGATTAGCCCCAAAATGAGGGTCACCTAGTGCGTAAGTCATCTGTATCTACCCATTAGGTGAGCCACAACTTGGACAAAAATTTCTAGCCATTGATATGTAGCAAAAAATACAAGTGTGGTCCAATCGATGCCTGAGTTTGGCAAAAAAGTGATCCTTGTGGTGGGGCCAACTTGTTGGATGGATTGGATTTCTCACACACAAGAGATTGGAAGTTGTTTGCTCTTGGATCCTAACTTATAGTCCAACTGTTTAGACTAGGGAGGGAGGGAGGATACTCGAAATTCACTTGATCTTTAGTTGCTTTGTCTTAGCCCCTCTTTATAGTGGAGCATTTCTTGTTTACACAAGTGATTGAGATTTGAATTGAACATCAGCAAAATAATCATTTTTTAATTAAGAAATTTCTTTTTGCTATTTATTCTGATGATGCATTGCGTTGCCATGTCCTAGCAGCTCAGAGTTGCCTGGGTAGGTTTTTTAGATTTGATGTTTTGTTGTGCTTTCTCTTCCTTTTCTGAGAATGAAAGTAAACCTTAACTATAAGAAAAAAGGCAATAAACCGAGTCTTGAGCTTACTGATCATTCTGATCTGATCGTGAACTGGTTGCTTTTAAAGGTACTCGAATGTGGAGAAGAGGAGCTGATCCAGATGGCTATGTTGCAAACTTTGTGGAAACTGAACAAATTATGCACTCAAAGGGATATACAGCATCTTTTGTACAGGTACTGTTGTACTTTTTGTATAGATTGTAATGGTGCTATTGATGGCTGATTGTCTTGTTTATGAATTATTTCACCTTTCTAGGCCTATTTTCTATTTATCATTGAAGAATAAAATTTCACCAAAATAGAAAAGAAAGCAAAAGTAGAAAAAACAAACCAAATTCTCCATGGACTCTAGAGTCCAGTTGACTCCTTGGCAGTTTGGCACAACATGTACTTGAATTATGTATTATGCTCATGCTGCGGGGAAGTTCTTCAATTGCATACATGGTGCATAATCTATTTTGGCTCTGTCATCATCATAACTGTAGCCTTGTCCCAGCTGTCTGGGGCTGGCTTTTGTGAATCCTTTCTTTCCAATCACTCCTTCAAGATTCAAAACAAGACTCACGGTTTTCTTGGCCATGTGTATAATCTTTGTTGGCTATTTGTCATCATCATCACTGTAGCCTTGTCCCAGCTGTTTGGGGCTGGCTTTGTGAATCCTTTCTCTACCATCACTCCTTCAAGATCCAAAACAAGAATTCTCATTGTTTTTTGGCAAAGGTTTAATGACTTTTTTGTTTCAGATTGGTGCATCACTAGCACGACAGAGTTGTAATTGACATAGGAGCTGTGGATTTAGTGATGAAAAACCTGTGAAACTGATATGGAAATTCAAGATAAATAGCTTAAGTGGGAAGGTGGCAATTTGTAAATTATTGGTTTGATCTCAACTTTTCTTAAGCCTCACTTCTTGTTGTCTAATGTTTTGTTTGATCTCAACTTTTCTTAAGCCTCACTTCTAGTTGTCTAATGTGTTGTCCTGGTACAGAAATACGGGGCTGCGTTGAAGTTCTGTGGTTTCCTGATGTGAGGGATGGAGGGAGGGAAGGAGGGAGGGAGGGAGAAATGATAGAGACAGTGCTGCTTTCCCAAAGTTTCTATTCTAAATACGTGGTAACTGTAGGTAATTACTAGTTAGAGGAGATAAGAAGCAAAGAGAAGGTAATAAGAGAAGGGAAATCCACCCTCTCTTAGGCCTTCTTCTTACTTGCGACACATTAACCCTAGAAAATAAGAAAAATACAAAGTTACCCTTGGTATGGTATATTGCAGTTGTACACAATATATTGAGGCCACCTAATGAACTAATTTTTTTTCCATGAAAGATAGGATTAGGCACAATGAGTAACGGCTTGATTCACATTGTAAGGGAGTAGGAGTAGATAAAGGATATTGAGAGATACTTGTTAAAATTCACAACATACAATTTCAAGGAAGTATCTTAAGGGACAACAATCTTTAATATCAGAGGTATTCATAAGAAGGATTTAACATTATGTATCTTGCAATCACTGTCACCAATGCGGACAATATTATTGGCATAAACAACCAAAATGATGGTGGAACTGTGATCCATTTTTGTGAATTTAGAATGGTCTGATATACTCTATTGGAATCCCAATATTAGAAATGGCATCAATGAACTTTTCAAACCAGGTGAGTTGACTACAATTCATAAAGTGATTAATTCAACTTGTAAATCGTTCCCTTCTCTCATTGAGGATAGAAACCATGTGGTAGTGTCATATATGCCTCCTCTTGAACATCACCGTGCATAAAAGCATTCGCCACTCTAATTTATGTGGTAGCCATTTGCGGTTGGTAGCTGCTTAAAGGGGAACCAGTTTTAACTTAGCAATATGAGCAAAACTCTCCTAATAATCAATCTCATATTGGTGATTGAGCCCTTTGGCCACAAGATGGGCTTTGTATCCTTTGATCGAACCATCCGGTTTATGTTTTGGAGAGTAATTCTGTTTGTAACTTACCACATGTTTCCTTTTGGCAGGTCAACTAGATACCAAGTCTTTGATTCTCCAAGGCTTTCATACATTCCATCATAACAACCTTAGAGTGTGGATTGGCCAGGACATCTGCAACCTTGGTAGGAATAGAAATGGAAGAAAGAGAAGAAAGATATGCACAAGAGGATGAGATTTATAAGATATAGAAATTACCGATGGAATGGAAATACACGACTGTTTCGCTTTTTTTTTTTTTTCATGCAATAGGTAAATCAAGTGAGGACAAAGGATTGGATGCGTCTAATGAGTTGGGAGGGTGGCCCGACCAGCCTGATTTTTAGGATCAGGGCCTAATTTTTTATGACTCACATGATGACTGAAGTGGATTTCTCATACACATCGGGATGGGCTTGGTAAAAAATCAAGGGTGGGTGTTCCTCTCCCAACTTTTTCCCTTAGTGTGGCCCACCTGAATCACAAACTAGCCTGATTTTTGGGCCTAAGGCCTAAAGTGTGATGACGTATCTAATGGTTGGAGTGAGTTTCACATAAACATCATGGTGGGCCCTGGAAAAGCGCGCATGCTTTTCCCAACTGTTTCCATTGGTATGTGGTGTAGCTAACAAATGAAAATCGTCAACTGTACACGGTTATATTGAACTCTAGAATCAAATCATACCTAAACACACCCAATCCAAGAACAAAGATTCTTCCACTTGAAAACAAAGGAAAAATGATGTAATAACAGTGAATAATCAAAACTTTCACCAGTTTTTTTTTTTTTTTTTTTTCTGAGAAGCAACGATTACTTTATTAGGAAAACTCGCACAGAGCGAGAAAAGAATACAAAGCCCACCATGAAAAACTGAAAACAGCCAAGAGGAGGCTGAAAGGCCTACACTACACTAGCCCATTCCTCGAGGGAGGCGTTGACTCATACAGTCCTCCACTCTAGCCTGAGTACCTCTAAAGCAACTCCCATTCCTCATCCCCCAAATGGCCCAGAAGATGGCCAAAAGAAGCAGTCTCCAGAACTTCTTCTCCCCTCTCCCAATCTTGCTACCGTGCCAAATCCACAAAAGCTGATCGATTGAAGCCGGCATCACCCAACCCACCTGGAATTTAGATAGAAAATGATTCTAAACCTCCCCCAACAAAAGGGCAATGGATAAATAAATGCTCCACCGACTCTTCATTCTTCATACATAAAAGACAAACATTAGGGAGAATCATAGCTCTTTTTTGTAGATTATCGATAGTGAGAATCTTCCTGCGGCAAACTAACCAAACAAAGACTACAACTCGGGGCGGGGCACCATTAAACCAATGCTGGAACGGATGCGTAGGATTTCGCTGTGAAAGACCCCATAATGCTTGTGAAAACATGTACTGACACAAGCCCTAAACGGATGCGTAGGATTTCGCTGCGAAAGACCCCATAACGCTTTCACCAGTTTTGATGGCCTAGATCAAATAGCTCGCTTGTGAAAACATGTACTGACACAAGCCCTAAAGAGGGGTTGATGACCAAGGTTTGTAGAGAAGAGAAATGTCCCAACAGCTGCTGGACATTTTTTGTTTATTGAGTTTTTGTATGAAGGGAAACCAAAAAGAAGACCCAACATTAATTTGTGTCTTATATCAAGCATAAACTATGGGTTGAATGCATTGTTCGAAGTATCCTCGATATTATCCATGTCTTTAGCTCAGCAATACTGATAACACTAGTAGTATAAAAAATTCTACGTATCAGCGATGTATCGTTTACTTCGGCAACGTATCTTCAATATTTTAGACCCTGTAAATTCTAGGTATCACTTGTATTGCCAATGTATCGCCAATATTTTCTACTGTGTAAATTCTTGGTGTTGCTTGTATTGCTAGTGTATCAACAATATTTCGATAATATCACCAATGTATTGAAAAATCTGTTTATTAAGAAAATTTTCATTTCATCTTCTTTATAGGCGCATACTTTTATGTATTGTCCAATTTGATAATATCGCGATACTATCGATATCGCAACATGGGCGATATTAGATTTAGGACCATAGTCTTTCATTTCCTTTCCTGTTGTCGATTATTTCTCAATCAAATATCGTGTGTTGTCAATGTTTTGAAATATCGATGGATGTTTGGATGGATATATAGGATGGTTGGGTGGATAGATTGGATGGATGGGATGGTTGAACTGATTTCTTACGACATCACATACTTTTAGGATCCCCATTAAATGGAAACTTATTATGATACATTTTTTTTTTATAATTTTTTTAATTCCTCAGTATGCAAATGTGTATTTTAGCATCTCCTGAAGTTTCGTGAAAATATTCCGCCATGTTTCCTCATGTTTCTCCAGTGTTTTCCTGCATTTTCGATTATCGGCGATATCGATATTGTTTCCGTATCCTCGGTGAGTGAAACTTGTAGTGATACCATTACTTCGAACAATGATTAGATGTTATAATCTCAGCCCTACACTCTTTATTTAAAGGAAAATAACTAAAATATCCCTATCTACTTAAGCGAGACATAAGCAAAAAAAAAAAAAAAAATCAAACTTCATAAAAAAAAATCGTAACTTAAGGTAAATGCCACCAAAATACCCTTTTGTGGACCCAAAAGTGTACTATGGGTTCCACAATACGTGGTCCATTGATGGGCCTACAGATTTGGTCTATTATGGAAGATATTTGGGCCCCTTTCATTGCTCTAATCGATCCCAAAACTCCTAAGTACATCTGCCCAGTCCATCTACATTTGGTTGTCCATGCCTTCATCAATATGGCCTACCTGAATCATGTACCAGCCTGATTTTCGGGCTTTTGGCCTAACATGGGCTGACGTATCTGTCGGTTGGAGTGGATTTCACAAAGACATCACGGTTAGCCCACCTGAGCTCATCTGGACTTTTCTTACATGTAAAGTCTCTTGCGAACAGTTTGCAAGAGGCCCAGACTCTCTCTTTCTCTCTACAAACACACACTCACATACATAACTCGAGAGAAACTTACGTATAGTGCTTCATAGGAGTGCATGGATAACATACAAACAAAATTACATACATTTTCCTTCATAACTATTCTTAGGACATCTAGATTTGGAAACTAATAATACTCAAGCTAAAAAATTGTCATACAAACTTCTCGTAACCATAGTACTTAGTTGTAACTCAATTGAAATCATTTTGGGCTGAGCATGTTGACTTCTCTATATGATCCCTATTTTTGTCATAAACCTGTATCCTATTGGTAATTGGTCATAACTATTATTCTTTGTGACTGTTGTCATTGGGGTCTTAACTTGCTAAAGTCTTATTCAACTTGCACAATGTTAGGCCTGTTGGAAAGGTAACTCGATCGGCTACTTGACCAGTGTATTCAAAGGCATTCCACTGCACACCTAGGAGCCTTAGGCCTGTTGTGCCTTGCTTGGATCCTGGACAAGGTGTTAACCTCAGGTGTGCACGTAACGCCTAGTGCTTGGGCATGCCTAAGCACGCTTGAAACAACTTTTATGTTATGGAACCACCCAAGAAGGCTCTGCAATAGACAAAAAAGGGCTTTTAAGCCAATTTCAACAACTTTTCTAATTTCTTTTGAGAATAAGGCTTGGGATATTCTTTCCCCAAAGTTCAATAATTTCTCTCATTTCTTTTTCTTCTTGATTTCTTTCTTCTAGTATTGTGTCAAGTTCATCACATTGGACTTATTGAAAAATATTTGATCTTTTGTTGGTGTCATAAAAGATATTTAAGGTGAATTGGGGGTTTGGGGGGAATTAGAAAATTTAGGTTAGAGAATTTGGGAATTTTGAAAATTGGATTATAGGGTATTGAAGATATAGGGATTTTAGCAAAACTATGGTCTTGGATGGATGAATTTGGAGTTTTGGGGAAAATGGAAAATTTAGGGTTAGGATTTAGGAAATTGAGAAATTAGGATTTAAAATTGGGGACTTTGGGAAAATATTGGGCTTTAGGCTCAGTGGAATTGAATGGTATTGACTTTGATTATTAAAAAAAAAAACTTATATCCATAAATAATTAAACGTTAAATGTTTATTATATAAAACATAAAATTGCACTTGCAATCTCCAAGCACGAAAAAAGTTTTCGGGTGCTCTTGGGGCAGGTGCTCCTCGGGTGTGCCTAGAGTCTTTAACGATACTGTACCCAATGTTCAAAATATCGGTATCGCGTTATGTATCACACCCTTAGGATACGGATACGTATCGGTTATCGCATGGGATAATATCGGTTGTATCGCGTAATGTATCGTTGTTGGTGGAAACATGGGCAAACATTGGGAATTGGTCAAAATTTTCAATGAAACTTCAGTGGTTGTTAAAAAAGACATCAATGCACGCTAAGAAATCAAAACATTACAAACAACAGGTACACATAATAGGTTTTCTTTATATGGGGTCCTAATCTATGCGCTGTCTAATTGAATTGATGCAAGTATATTCAAAGTCTATTCATGTAATTTATAAATGTAAGAAGACATGTGGATACACAAGTGATATATTCAAAAGCAAAAGAAGAATCACTAGATCAGGTTACATACATGTTTGATTTTATGTTTGGACACAGATTGAAACCGATTTACGAGAAAATGGAAAAATTTTATTTTATTTTTCAATTTTCCGCAACTCGGACCATCTCCTCCAAATCTTGGAACCAAAGCTCCCAATTCATTATTTTTCATGCAAAACATGAAAAGTCATAGATTTGAACAAATTGACACTAATTTAACATGATTTTAAAAAAAAGGGATCGAAAATGCTCACTGGATCGAGCATGTGGGATATATCGCACTACTTGTGCATTTCGTATCGCATAGGTGGGATACAAGATATATCGTGGGATATATCAGTACCTGACTCTGCCCTCAAATAAATGATGTATCCATGGATGGCGAAAATAGGATTCTGTCTTGATAATCATGCTGGTTATTTATGCCTTTTGAGGTGCATGTAGGACCATATTAACACAACTAACACGTCACCATCGTCTTGTGTTCTCTCCTGATCCTTCGACATGTTTTTTTTTTGGATCCCCAAGTCCATCCGCATCAGACCACCACAAAAGGTTTTGGTGTTGTTAGCATAGTAGGAAAACCTTATCTTGCAGTGCGCGTTCAGTGCTGATG
The DNA here is from genome assembly GCA_003013855.2 of Liriodendron chinense. NCBI lineage: Eukaryota > Viridiplantae > Streptophyta > Magnoliopsida > Magnoliales > Magnoliaceae > Liriodendron > Liriodendron chinense. Next base: position 2,144,473 of record ML058441.1, on the reverse strand, counting down.
CTGATGATGCGGTCTAGATGTATGGGAACCGTGCGCCTCTTCTAGTTATATAACCCAACTGCTTAGAATTGAGTAAAACAAGATTATTCAGAGGATGAATCATCGAGTAGCACAATTTATTATAGAGTTGAAGACTTCCTGCCCTTGTGAACCTTCCCACAACTCTGCATGTTGCTACTTGAGTGGCAGCCACTCTTTTCCTCATTGTTCCTTGCTTCATTATAAACATATATAGTAAAACTTCCATGAATTGTAGGATCAGCTTCTTTCCTAATTAGTTACTTGAAGGGGTTGGAGACAGGGAAGGTGATTGGTGGTGGATAGGAATTGGGCAGATTGTATCTTGAAAAAGTTGTCTCCTGCTATTGGTTACCGTTCTGTTGTAGTGTCACCTTCTTTCCTAAATGGTTACGTCAAGGTTTGGAGACAGGAGAGGTGATTGGCGGTGGATAGGAATTGGGCAGACTTCATCTCAAAAAAGTTGTCTCCTGCTATTGATTATTTTTCAGAGTACGGTTGTTTTATGGATGTGATTTTATGGTGCTTCTAATTTGTTTGTCTGCCGCCATTTCAATAAATGACAATTCGATGGCTAAAACTCAGCATATACAGAAGCTCCTTACTTTTTTTTAGGCCGGGGGGGTGGGGGGACAATATTTCAGCATTGTATGCGAACATATTTTTATGTCAGTTCTTCTACACTTAATTACAGGTTGATCTGGAATGTTCTGAATTTTGCACTATGTGAAATTTCGGCTTGTTGATTTGTATTTTTGTTCGTAGGTTCGAGGGTCTATTCCAATATTATGGGAGCAGATAGTTGATTTGACTTACAAGCCTAAATTTGAGATTGTGAGACCTGAGGAGGGGGTGAGTCTTAATTTGTTTTTTTATGAGCTGCCATGTTCAGTTCAATAGGGATGCTATAATGCATGGAAAACTGATTGCTGTGAATGTTCCATGTTGCAGCCTCGTGTAGCTGAGCGCCACTTTTTGGACTTAAGAAAAAGATATGGTTCAGTCTTAGCTGTTGACCTTATCAATACGGTATATCTAAATCAATACGTTTCTCAAATATTGGTTTTCTTTTGCTCTATGACTTATCTAGAATAATGCACTTTTCTTTTATTGTTGAAACACTCACATGAGCAATGTTTTCCATAATGTACATCCTTCATTACATGCATACTGATCGATCTCTCTCTCTCTCTCTCTCTCTCTCTCTCTCTCTCTCTCTCTCTCTCATTTTTTTATTTCATACATATTTTCATGTTTGCATGATGCCTATCAGCATGGAAATGAAGGACGGTTGAGAGAAAAGTTTGCAAATGCAATGCAGAGCATTTTTAGTGACGATATAAGGTGACTTCTATAGTTCTTGTTAATGTTAATTAAAAAAGAAGTTCATATTCTTTTCTTACTTTGCTAATTTCTGCTGTATTATGTAGATATGTACACTTTGATTTTCATCAGATTTGTGGTCATATTCATTTCGACCGCCTTTCATTCCTCTATGATCAAATTGCAGACTTCCTTAAGAAAAATGGGTACGTTATTTAATCCTTTACAGACCAACGAAATTTTAGATTTTGACAATACATTTAAACTCAGTGGTGCTTGTGAATTAATGTGCTGCACACATTTCAGCTCAACGATATCATTGTCGCCTTATGTATTTGAAGTTTTTTTTTTCCATTAATCATTTCATCGTCATCATGACCTTTCTTTATCATATGTTAAATAAAACTATTACGAGAACTATTAAGTTTTTTGCCCCTCAGTGGTTAGTAATAGAGTTTTGATTTTTTATTTTTATTTTTGGTGGTACTGACTCCTACTTACACACTTACATTTGACATAGACACAGATTAATAGATATGGCGACCTCATGAACCTATACTCCGACACTTCCTTTATTAAGGATAATGCATTTTACAAAATAGTATAGCTAGTGGATAAAAATGTATGGGAATGTAAAACTGGATATTAGACAGGGCTTCCATAGGAACCTACACTCTGACGCTTCGTAATATAGTATGTCTCATGGATAAAAATGTATGGACAAATGGACATGTATTCAAATCTCTCTCTGTTCATTAGACAGTGTGACAAGGCCACTTCTACCATTCGGGCTTTTGCCGTGCCGGAACTTGGGGACGCGTGGACACGTCTACCTTTTGGGTGCTGGCACTTGGGAACACGTAAAAGTCTGTATGGACAGAGTTTCCTAATGATGTCATTGAATAGTGCAATGTGTTGGACACTTTAAGGGAGGTGTCTGAACATATTCTCCATAGATTTCTACTTTCATCATTTTCAAAATTTTATGCAAATTTCTTCTGGTAAGCTGAAGATTTCACTCCTAACCTGCACTGCTAGCTCCATTTTTTTGTTCTCAGAGAAACTATTCATAACTTAGGACTGCCTCTCACACTCTAGTTGTTTGGTTATTTTTTGTTATAGGTTCCATGACTAATGCAACAAAAATCAAGATCTTTTTTTTTTTTTTCTTTTCCTTTATTGTGGTTCCATAGTTCTTTTAAGATGGCGATGTTCTTAAACACTACTATTTCTTCAGTTGATTATTATTGATTTTTATGTTTTGTTAATTGAATATTTGTTAGTTCGCATTTCTAGTAATTGGTTTTATTGGAACTATGTGAATGTTCTTTTCTTCTTCTATGTTTCTTTATAGTTTCTTTTTTCTTTATCATTTAATTTGTCAGTTTGTTTAATTAATTAAAGTTATTTATTTGCTTCCAAAAGTGGCCCCATGCCTAGACTTGAGTTTGTTGTGCCACACACTTCAGGATGCTTTGACACTTGGCACACATGCCATGTTTCCAGGTAAACCTGGCAACAAATACCCATTGCGTTCACTACCATGGACTTCGGTATGAATTCATGTACATGATTTTCCATGACTTTGGATTACTCAATGTTGTCTAAGATTTTGTGAGATGCAGCTGGAAAGGTGGTACACCCATGTTTTGGATGTGATACATCTTTCTAACCTTGGTTTCATCTTCTTTTTCTTTCTTTGTGGGTCTGTTGGCTCCATTAGAATCTATTTTGTCAGAGAGTGAAAGGAAAAATGATGCAGAATAGAAAGGGTCCTTTGTGCACAATTTGCTCATAAGGAGGCTTGGGGTATGAAGTACTGAATCCAATGAAAGTTGTAATTTGGGATTCTGTGAAGGAAACCTTTTCCCATGTGGTTCAAGTGTTTGGTTCAATGCTTTTGTAGAGTTACAAAGGAAGATTTTACTTGTGTATGTTTTGGAAGTTTCTGGTGGGTATTAATGTTTGTTTGATGTTGTTAGTTTCTGTAATGAAGGGATTGCCTGCTTGAATTGTTTTTTGCTCAAAGGCACATTGAATTGACTCCTATTGAAGGCAGTTTATGCCTCTTAATGGTGCAAAATAACTTTTGTGTATTCTTCTGTGATTCAACCAAACCCAGTCCCTTATAGAGTTTGTATCTGATCTTAATAACCAAATAATGTCCATTACTAGTTTTCAATACCAAGAAGATAGATTGTTGTATCTAAACCTCGTTTAAGACAAAAAATTCAATAACTAAAACTCTTAAAATGAGGAGAGAAGATTTTCTTTGTTACAAATGGCCTAAGATTGGAGAATGTGTAGTCCTTAGGCGAGTCTTAGTGAAAGGTTGCATGCATTTAATAATTAAGGCACATAAATTGTAACGCCCCGAAACCCCAAGGGTCGAGTACAAACTCGATCCTCGACGTCCCGGGAGTTACTAATGTGTATGCAATGTGTGTCATTTAAGTGTTTGGTTAATATGGCATCAAATCATAGTGATAGGTCAAGCTAGGAAATGAAATAGGGACGTACCAGCAAATAAGTAAGTTAAACAGCAATGTACGAAGGGGTCCACTCAGCCTGTCTGATTGGGTCTCTTCTAGCTTGCTAGCTCATGAGGGACCTGCATCAATGAAAGTGCCTGGATGGTATTTTAGAACACCGTCCCAGAGTGGGAGTGAGTCATCAACTCAGTGGTTCCATTTCCCTAAGTTATTCAAAGCACTAATGTAATCAAATGGAGGTAATGAAACAACATACATATATAATAGTCATAAGTGTAGTATGTAATAAAACGAATATACATACATAGCAGTAAAACACATAAACATAGAACCTTTCTAGTCACATCTGACAGTGAGTGGTACCACCACTCTCCCGCACAGACTCAAGTCACCAATGAATGGGGCACCACCCCACCAGTCGCACAACCACATCTTATAATCTTAATGCATGAATGCATGAAGTGCAAATGCATGCCCGGACATCAGTTTTTAGTCACAGCCGCCAGTGAATGGCACTACCACCTCACCCGCACAGACAATGCATGCCATGCCGAACTATGTATGATTAGCCGAGTTATTAGTTATTCCGGTTTAACATCCAGCTGGTTGGCGAAACCACCATACCATTATTATATCACCAGGCCAATCTGGGACCATCTAGCTCCCTGTGTGGCGAATGCATCTCATCGCCAGTAACCCTTCGATCCAAGTATGGTTAGACAGTGGCCCGTCAGCCACGCCCAAGCCAAAGCAGAAGGGTCGTCACCCAACCACTAATATAAATAATTAATTCAGAAGTGTGGGCTTGTTATTTAAATTAACAATAATGCCCGGGTCGTTTAAGCGGGGCTCTGGCACGAAACCATTGGCCGGGTATTTGATAGGGCCGCTCGAACAACCCTGTGCTCAATGGTCACTACGGGGAGGCACCACCCCAGCGTAGGTCGACAGCTCGGGCATAGGTCCCATACCACCATCCCCGGCTCATGAGACTTTGGGATCGATCGCTGTGCGATTTTAAGTGGGCCCATCCAGTGGTAACAATGGTACTTAGGTTCGAATAGAAGCGATAGGTTACACACAACACGCCCAACCCGGAGTCGGGCCGACACCTTCGACTGAGATGAAGACGGGGAGGCCGGCCTTAGGCGCCCGTGGCCCGCGTGGTCCTCACACCACAGCCGGTCACCCGCATTCTACCTCCGTCGACGGTTCCAGTCCCAAAGGGGCGGTCGGCCTCATGCAGCCGTCCCTAATTCTCATCAATTTGCCGAGTTAGACAAATCATAGGAAAGCACTTCATCACAGCAAATTGTTGTATACATCAAGCATAATTTAAGAGCATGAGACATAAATATGAACGTACAAGTGATTCTAGCGTACATGGTAGCCTTAAAGAGTTCTACGCAAGGAAATTTCAGCACATGGTCATCATTTAGGCATGCTTCTAACATCTCAACAGCAATGACAGCAAAATTAATCAAAGATTTGGACATTAACTACATTTGAAGGCATTTGGTGCTAGGCAACCTAGAGGTAAATGGTCCGCACCTTAAATCTCTTAGTTATTTTCAGGAAATCCTGCAAAAGGAAGGCTGCATGTTAGAGAATTGAGGATAAAACTTAAGAGAGGCTGATGGGGGTTTAGGGATTTACTCCTAACTCACCTTTAGGGCTGACGGAATGAACTAGTGGTGAAGGTCGGCGACAACGGAGCCGTCGGAGCGATCCAAGTTTGGTGGAGTGACATGCAATGTGAGACTCTAGCTCCAATACTCTCTCTTCTCCCTTCTCTCAACTTTCCCTCACCTCTCACTCTCTCTTTCTGATATATATATATATATATATATATATATATATATATATATATATATATATATATATATATATATATATATTAGTAAATTAGTAAATTAGTAAATATAGCCCTGGTTGCTGCAGTTTTACAAAAAGGGCCCTCTGAAGGGCTGTCTTGATCATGTGTGGCCCTCCTGGCCCATCAGGACCAATCCATCCCATGGGATAGCCTCCCCATGGTGAAATCTACTACGGTTGTGATTTGGTGCAAATCGGATGCGGCGTTTATTGGATATGAGAAGAAGTTTGTTTGTCGGTCATCGATCGTCGATCGGGGCCACGGCTTTGGGGAGGGGTTAAATGTTATATTTAGACCTTAGGCTCTAAGTTTCATTGACATGTAAGGGTCCTAGTGGCCCATCCTAGAAAATGTGATTCTAGTAATGATTGCTCACTTAAGGTCTAATGCAAGTGTACTTGCACTCTCATGTGCACTTGCAGGACATCTCACTTTTTATGGTTTTGGGTGCCGATCTTGTTGTAACGCCCATCTAGGAGCGTCAAGCCCGGCCTGGGGGTTGTCTTATTCGAGTTTCGGGTTCATCGGTCTTGGAACGGGTGGTCAAACGGCCTCCTACGAGTGCGTTCGAGTTATATTTCAATGCAGCTATGGTCTTACTAGGCTAAGGGTGGTCGATTATTCAACCTAAGATGACGTGTGCAGGACGGGCCCAAGTGTGTGTTCATATCTTAGAAAAGGCGATTTTACGGGGCGTTGCATAAATGGATGGTGTTAGTGTGGTGGATACATCCATGCATCTTTTGGTTGATACATCTATGTGCTTTAGTGAAAGATGCATGTAAGTATGGTGGATACATGTACCTACATGAGGCAAGGAGGTTGGCTGCAAGAGTGGGGCTGGCGTCCATGTGGGAACATCATGAGAAGCTGGAGAAATCGTCACAAATTTCAATCTGGGATGTAACTATTGTGGTGTTGACGACAAAAGTGACAACAGCGATAGTCAGTTGTTACATCATATGGCGAGTCTTGAACATGTGGTGGAAACCATGATGGTGGGCGAGGCTTCGTTACAGAATTGAGGCAAAGAAGGAATTTCACACCCTAAAGAGAAGCAATATACATCCATTCCTCTTATAACGAGGGTAGGGATGTAACTGCTTCAACATTGAAGGATATAGTTGTCTATATCAATGATGTGAATGTAAGGAAGTAATTTCCCCAAGTTTACAAGAAAATCACCAAACGCCCCAAGTTAAATGCTAAAATATCTTTATTAACAAATGACTAAAATACCTCTTTACAACAAAACAAAGTACATATTCAATCTGTTAGCTGATAAATGTGGAGCTGGATTAAACTGTGACCATATTTGTGGTGTTCATTATGTATGTTTTCACCTGCTTATTTCCTCTATGTAACTTGTTTACTTTCTGTGTAATCTTTTAGGTACTTTATGTTGAATACAAATGGTGAGAAAGTTAAGGAGCAACTTGGTATTGTAAGGACGAACTGCATTGATTGTCTGGATCGTACAAATGCCACCCAGGTAAAAGTAACATTGCATGATTTCAATTTTTCTTATGATAAGGAAACTACATCTTCATCGCGATTATTATCATTATCAGAGCAATGTCCCAGCTATTTGGGTCTACTTTCATGACTTGCTTGCTTGGCAAAAGTTTGTCAAATACTGTCCCACCTAGTGTTCAGAGTATCTATATCATTATATGTATCAATGATCAGGGATACGGAAACATATATCTATATCGCTGATATTATTGCCGATACTCGGAAAAATATCGTCGTCTGAGGGAAACATTTGGTAAAAAGTTGGAAATTTTTAGTGAAACTTTAGGAGATGTTAGAAGACACATGTTTACACATATAGGAGTCAAAATATTGAAAGAAACCAACTATACATAATAAGTTTCTATTTTCTAAAGGCCTAACCATGTGTTGTTGATGAGGACATGGACGGGTAGATGCTGGTGGATTGGGCATATATACTTGCTGAGGAGTATTGGGATGTATTAGATCACGGAAAGGGGCACAAATTCCTTTCATAATGGGCTAGATCCGTAGAACTGTCAATGGACCACATATAATGGCACTATTGGTACACTTTATGGTCCGTAAGAGGTTCTTTTAGTGGCATTTACTCTTAAGTTATGAATTTACATTATTTATGGTCGAATTACGGTTTATTTTTCTTTGTTTACATTTCACTTAAAGTAGATAGAGGTATGGAAGTCCTTTTTCTTTTAGTTAAGATTGTAAGGCTGAGATTATAATATCTAGCCCTTAGTTTATGCTTGATGTACCAACCCCAATTAGTGTTAGGGCTTATTTTCTGTTTTCCTTATATAATGTGCAACAAAGCAGAGTCGCTCAAGGTTTTGGATGTTTTCTATTCTCCATGCATTGGACGAAAACCCCTTTTCTAGGGTTTTGTGCAAGAATGGGGCATGTGATTTAGGCTATGAATTTGGTGGGAGTTTTGATTATTCGTTTGCATTGATTTTTCCATTCTTTCATGTTGATTTTTTTTTTTGGATTGGGCATGTTTGGAGTATGATTTTTGGAGTTTGGGTTTGACATAAACCGTGTGAGTGACAAATCTGATTTGTTTGCTACATCAATTGCCAAAAAAAAAAAAGTATAAAATAGATATATAAAAAGTCAATCAATAGATCGGCCAACGCTGAATAATTATGACAAAAATTCCACATTAATTATGACAAAAAATCACATATTTTCCCAATATAAAAATGAAAAAAAAAAAGGATTTATCCAATTTCCCCCATTTTTCACTTAAATGCGATTTTCTTGCAATCCATGCTAATATTTGAAAACAAAATGAAGTTTCTCTGAAATTTTTCTTCTTGTTTGAGTTCTAGCTTGTTTTCGTTTTGAGTCAAAATTTCTCTCCAAACAAACTTTGATTTAATAAAAATAAGGAATAAAATAAAAGTAAAAACTCCAAAATATGGAGATTTTTTTTTGTGTGGAAATTTTCCTAATTTTCTGTTAATGTTTTGCCTATTTTTGGATATTTCCTTGGTATTGGGGATATTATCAATAGTATCTCCGATGCTAGGAAACTTTTATGAGGGAGTCGTTTTAAAATATCGTTGATATCGATAATATCGCCAAATTATAGAAAATATCAACAATATTTGAAAAACTTTAAATTGCCATCAATTCCGGTATTGATGACTTGGTGATACCAATAATATCGCCTTTTCAAGGTTCAATAGTCCCACCTAACATCAACCCTCCTTTACTAGGGCCTTGAGACTGGATAAAATTCCCTACTAAGGAGAATGTCATACGAAGGCCTCCCAATTTTCTTTAAAAATTGTTGAAGATGTCAGTCACATGCGTTGTTCTAAGTATCGACGATGTTATTGATAATATTGTCGGGAGCGCCAAGTTAAAATAAAAACTCAAAAAAATGGAGATTTTTTGGTTTTTGGAATTTTTCCTAATTTTCTGTTAATGTTTTGCCTATTTTTGGATATTTCCTTGGTATCGTGGATATTATCGATAGTATTGCCGATACTAGGAAACTTTTATAAGGGATTCTTTTTAAATATCGTTGATATCAATAATATCACCAAATTATAGAAAATATCAACAATATTTGGAAATTTTTTAAACTGCCATCAATTTTGGTATCGATGACTTGGTGTTACCAATAATATCGGTGATATCAATCATATCGCTTATACAAGGTTCACTAGTCCCACATAGTGTTCGAAACATATATATATATATATATATATATATATATATATATATATATATATATATATATATATCGGTTATCCCATGGGATATATCGTTTGCATCGGGTAATTTATCACACTTTTCGGGAAACATGGAGAAACATTTGGAAAATGGTTGAATTCTTCAATAAAACTTTAGGGATTGTTAAAAAAGATTGTAATACACACTTTTAAATCATAACATTTCACAAAAGAAGTGCACATAATAGGTTTCCTTTGTATAGGGTTCTAAGCTATTCGCTGTCTGACTGAACTAATGCAACTATATTTAAATTGAATGGATAACGTTTAGAGTCTATATGACAATTATTTCATCAAACACTCCTAAATACTTCGAAATTAGTCTCAATGAACAACTGGTTGAAGAGAAATTTTGAAAAAAAAAATGTAAATAATTTTTTATTAATTTTACTTAAAAATGATTTTTATTTTTCGAAAATTGACAAGGACTTAACAAATCAGTAGATCAGCCCTCATTCATGCTTGATTTCATTTTTGGAGTGCAACATTGCAAGCAATTTGGGAGATGTTGATGAAATTTTGAACTTTCCCCAAATCGAACTGCCTACACTCAAATTTCGAAATTGGAGTGTATGTGATGATCCTTTCATCAAATACTTCTAAATACTTCAAAATTTGTCTCAACTGATAGTTGGTTGAAGGAAAATTTCGAAAAAAAAATTGGAGAATATGAAGAACTAGTGGATATCAAAAGCAGAGCTCTCAACTCCATGATTTTCCATGCAAAACATAAAGAACCAATGGACTTGTAACCATTTGACTACTGATTTAACATAATTTCAACAAAAGAAAAAGGGACCGAAAATTGAAAATGATCACTGGATCGAACATATGGGATATATCGGCTCTGCTTGTGTGTTTTGTATCGCACAAGTGGGATACAGGATATATCGTGGGATCAGTGTTCGCATTGTCGGTATCGCTACAGGTTTCGCTGGCCAGAGTTAAAGATATAATATCGTTATCGTCGATAATATAGCCGATAACTGGAAATGTGGGGAAAAGGGGGGAAACATGATGAAAATTGTGGAATTTTTTAGTGAAACTTCAGGAAATGCCTAAATACACATATTTGTATATTCAGGAATAAAAAAACTGCAAAAAGAATGCATTAAATAATAAGTTTTCATTCAATGGGGCCCAAAAAAGCATGCGTTCATAAGAAATTACTCCAATAGCAACGAAAATGAGTTTATATAATACAAATGCAGTCACCATACAATAATTAAGATATAAAATTAAATGAATTAAAAAAGTATACTTTTTTGCCATATTTCATTCCCATATGGAGTAACGAGGTGGCTCGTAGTCATCATCCGGATCCCGTTACAGCTTATTTTAGGGGATGGTCCCAAAAACGAAGCAGATATAAAATTTCAGGTGGACGTGGCCCACTCCAAACAAATCAGTGGTTATTGACTGTTAAAAACCTTTTATGGGCCACAAAAATATTGGATCAACTTATCAAGCTGATATTTATTTTTTTGCCTTTCATCTAAGTCCGTATGAACTTATCAACAGGTTGGATGGTCAATGAACATTACAGTGGACCCCAGGAAGTTTTTAATGGTGGTCGTTCAACAACCATTGCTTGTGGTCCACTTGATATTTGCATCTGCTTCATTTTTTGGACCATTTCCTAAAATATTTTGTAAAAACAGATGGACGGCATAGATATGCAATGCATACTTCGAAGTGGGCCCTACAGAGTCCCACCATGAAGTAGGTTTCGGATGGTAAGGGGGAGCCGGGTGGACGAAGATTTCCTGCCAGAGGCTTTAACAGAATTCACTAGAATGTTAAGTGGAGCCCATCGTGATGTTTATGAGAAATCCACACCGTCCATCCGTTTTTAGATCTAGTTTTAGAACATGCAACAAAAAATGAGATTGATCCAAAACTCAGGTGGGCCACACGAGAGGAAATAGTAGGGGCAATAAATACGTACCATTGAAACCTTTCTGGGCTCCACCTTAATGTTTGTATTCTATCCAAACCGTTTATAAGGTCATTCCCACTGGGATGAAGTGAAAACACAAAAGCCTTAGCCTTATATAAAACTTTTGTGGCCATAAGAATGTTTCAACAGTGGTCATTGAATCCCCACTGTTGCCTCTTGTATGGCCCACTTGAGTTTTGGATATGCCTATTTTTTGGTCTCATGTACTAAAGTGAGCTCGGAAAATGGATGGACAGGTTGGATTTATCACAAACATCACGATGGGGCCCACCTATCATCCTAGCGTGAAAGGCTTTCTTAGGAAATTTGTGAGTGGAATAGGTGCGGCCGTGGACGGTGCCACACTTATGGTGGGCCCATATTGATGTATTTATTGTATATCCATGCCATCCATCCGTTTTTACAGTTCATTTTAAGGCATTAGATCAAAACTGAAGCAGATTAGAATCTTAAGTGGACCATCAAATAAGAAAGTGGTGATTGACCATTAAAACCTTCTCATGGGTAACACAAGTTTTAGATCAACCTGATATTTGTATTTTCCCCCTCATTGAGGTTTATGTGACCTTATCAACAGGTAAGATGACAAATAAACTTTACAGAAAACATTATGCTGGGCCATAGGAAGTTTTTAACGGTGGAGCTTCAACAACCAGTTCACCTGAGTCTTCGATCTACTTCATTTTTTTGGATCTTGCCCTATAATGACCTGGAAAAATTTATGGAGGGAATGGATTTACACTAAATACATCATGGTGGACCCCACAGTGAAGGCCGCACCCCCGCACCGTCTTTAGTAAACCTGCACAGACACCACTCCCTTAAAACGGGCGCGGATTTCCTGCTCGCAGGAAGTTCCTGCTGGGAACCAAGGTGGGGCCCACAGTAATGTTTTTGATGAATCCACCCCGTCCATCCGTTTTGGGAGCTCATTTTAGGACATGAGAACAAAAATGAACCGGATCCAAGAATCAAGTGGGCCTAAAACGTGAGGATTAAACATCCACAGTTGAAATATTTGTGGAGCCACAGGAGTTTCGAATCAAGATAATATTTGTATTTCCAGTTCATCCTAGTAGTAGTGACGTTATGAATGGTATGGATGCCATATAAACATCACTGTGGACCCCAGGGAGGTTTCAACGGTAGTAATTTACCTACCCACCTTTTCCTTTAGTGAGGCCCACTTGAGTTTTGGATTCGGTTCATTTTCATTTAAGCATCCAGCTCTCAAAACGGATGGACGGGGTGGATTCATCAAAAAAATCACTTTGGGCCCAAACTTGGTTCCCAGCGCAGGAAATTCCTACGCAAGGCTTTCGCAGGAAATCCGCGCCCTTAAAACAGCGAAAATCTCTGCAGAAATTTCTTTTTTTCTTTTCAAATCGGAACCCCAAATCCCCTTAAACCTTGTCAAAATTGCTTCCTTACAAATCTATTCTTTTCGAAGAAAGAAAAGGGTTTTCTTTTTAGGTTTTTCTTATCGCAGAAAATTCGACGTTGTCGACAGCGATTGGCCCACCAAATCCAGCTGAAAGCGCATGCAGATCTTGAGAAGAAGAAAGGTAAGAGAGATTTTTTCTATTTATTTCGAATTTTTGCAATGGCGGGTAGAAAATTTCGACGATAACTATTTTTTTTTCAATAAAATCGAAAATATCGCCGATATTTCGTCGACATTAGGAAGAGAAACGAAAAACTGGGGTTTTTGTATCGCCGGTTCAGCGACACCGATAATATCGACGATATTATCGATTTTTCGCCGACAATGCGAACACTGCGTGGGATATATCGACCGATATCGTCGAAATTTAAAACATTGGTCCCACTTAAAGTACCCTTTCGACGAAGCTCTAAAATACCCTTTCGACAATCCGTTAATTAGCATCGAATAAGAAGCAGAGTGAATGCAGGATTTCATCCATCCCCTCCACTTAAAGCTGCAACCCAGTCTACATGATTGTATGCTTTCTCAAAGTCGAATTTGCAGATCAGACCGCTATTCTTCTCTTTATGCTTGAAGTCAACAAACTCATGAGCTATAAGGGCTCTATCCAGAATCTGCCTATCGAGCACAAACGCCCCCTGGGAATCCGAAATAACTTTAGAGATAATTTCCCTGAATCTTGAAGCTAGAATATTCGCCTAGATCTTGTAGGACTACCTAGCAGACTTATCGGCCTGAAATTAGTTACTTGCTCGGCTCCTTTCTTTGGTATTAAAGCTATAAATGAAGCACCAAATTTGGAAGATAATCTGCCATTATCGAAGAACTCCGTGAGGAAATCCATCAAATCCTTCTTGATTACATGTCAAATCCTTTGAAAAAAGAAGATAGGAAAACCATCTGGGCCTGACGCCTTCTCCCCACCCATAGAAGTAAGCACGAATTTCACTTCCTCTTCCAAAAAAGGTCTTTCCAAAGAGGACGCATCCTCCAGTGAAAGACGAGAAAAGCAAAGGTTGTCCAGTTTTGGCCCGCACCAAGTATCCCTAAAGTATAACTTCTTGAAAAACGCAACAATTGCTGCAGTAATACGATTCTTATCCGTAACCTGCACTCCATCAATAATCAGACTCGAATTCTGTTACCGCGAGTGCATGCTGGCAATATTGTGAAAGAATCGGGTATTCTTATCACCTTCTTTTAGCCATATTGCTTTAGATCGTTTGGCTCCATTTGATCTCCTCTTCCTTTACCCTATCTCGTACTTGTGAGAGAGATCCGGCCTTTTCAATCTATCTGATTCTGAACTATTGTCCTCTTCTAGCTGGTCTAGCGCGTGAATATCCTCAACTATTTTATCGAATTCCAGTTCTCTTGTACCTGAGAACTCTTTTTTTCCAAACTTTGATATTCTCCTTCAACGACTTAAGCTTTCTGAGAAGCCGAAAACCTGTGAAACCTTCTGACTCAAAGGACGACCACCAATCTACGATCCACGCTTTCTTGAATCTGAAAGTGGGCCCCAATTATCTTTTGATACCTCTGAAACAATGGGTCTGTGATCTGAAGTGACCTTGGGCAAGCCCCGTTGATTAACGAGAGGGAATCTATCAATCTAGTTTGAGGGTATGAATCTACCATCTTCTAATGACACTTTCAAATTTTGTTTTACAAGTGCATGGTTGTATGATGAAATGCATGTTTATATGTATGCATCAATGTTGTTGAATCGCATATGCGATCATGTGCGATCGCATATGCTTGTGCGCATATGCGATCGCATATTTAAAAAAAAAAAAAAAATTTTTTGAAAATTTTATAAAAAATAAGAAAAATAAGAAAAAAATTAGAAAAAATGAAAAAAAAATATGAAAATAGTGGGAGTGGGACCTTTCATTACTCCTAAGTTATTAGATAATAAGTTAATAAGTAATTAATAATTATACAGTAGTTAGTATACTAGTCTAATACTATACATGTTTAAAGTTTAATTATAATTTTATAAGTTTATAACTTATAAGTTAATAAGTAATCCACTAATCCTACTAGTCTACTAGTCTACTAGACTACTACTAAGTAAGAACTAAGAAGTAAGAAGTAAGAACTAGTAAGAAACTAACTACTAAGAAAGAAGTCAAGTAACAAAAAACTAAGACAAAATGAAGAAGCTATTTACTTATTATTGATTGTAGAAAATGGAAATATAATTTGCAAGTTACAACTTACAAGTCTAGGTAAAAATAAAACGAACAATCTAAATAGACTAATAGTAAAATAAAGACTAAAGACATTGATCTATTTGCCATTGTGGCAATTGATCACCACCACCATCACAATCATCATCGTCATCGGAGTCATCTCCTTATTCCACATACACTTCTTCATCTTCAGTTTCTTCATCATCTGTACGTACTAATACTTCATCAACATCCAATGGTGGTTCTTCAACTTGATCATCATCTCCTCCTTCTATCTCCTCAATCTCTTCTACCACAGGCTGACTGCTACTACCCGCCTCCCCTCTCCTTTGTCTTCGAGCAGCAGTTTCTCCAGGCGTCGATCCATATACAACATCTTCAACTTGCGCCCATGTCAAGTCCTCGCCAGCAAAGACCGGCTCCTCTGTCTCTACGAGCCACTCGTTATCTGCCTCCAGCTCATCCAAGTAGATAGGGTCATAGAAACCAGGCTTTTCTTTCCTAGTCTGGAATCGATCTCGTAATTTTTTATTATATTGGACAAAGACCAAGTCGTTGAGCTTCTTTTGCTCAAGGCGATTTCTTTTCTTGGTGTGAATCTGCATGAAAGAAAGTGCATTCGGCATTAGCTTTACAATTATCCCAAACTGAAACTGTAAGTCTATAATAACATACTAGGTTATTATTTAGTATACTATTTACTAACATTAACACATTATCATGTTCATTTTTTCCAAACTTACCGCCTCGAACGTGCTCCAGTTGCGCTCGCAATCGTTAGCAGAACACGTGAGTCCAAGAATCCTCATGGCCAACTTTTTAAAAGCTGGATCCTTCCTGTTCGGGTCCACTCCATAGGCAGCCCACCAGTCGCTGAGAAAAACATTTGAAATAAGTTAGACTTTACTTTATAGATTACTATAATGTAAAAAACTATTTGTAAGAAACATTTTCATACTACTTACAGGGCATTTTCATTGTTCTATGCCTGACGACGATATCCCTTGAGAATATACCATCACTCTTTGTATAAAAGTCCAGCAAAGCTGAGATCCTGTCCTGTTCTTCTCTATCTGGAACCATTCCTCCAACACATCAATAAATCCGACCACATGTACTTCAATTGCTGCAATTGGGTTGGGAGAAGAGAACAAACAGGCCGGGTTAAGGATGTAGGCAGCCGAATACAATGGAGATGACATTTGGTTGCCCCATCTTTTATCTATAATATCTATAATGGGCTTGTAAGCACTGTCTCTATAATTAAAATGGTCCATGATCTTCACTTTTGCCATCTCCATCGCATCATAAATATAACCCATTGCCGGCTTTTCATCACCGCCCACCAGTCGCAACACAGTGACTAAAAGCTCAAATGCTTTTAGCGCCTTTACCACTTGTGTCCAAAATTTTTGTGAAAAGATTGTTTATTGAACCTGTTTCCCTTCAACCTTCTTTGACCAAGGCCCACTTGTAAAATTGGCCGACACTACAAAGCTTCTAAGTTCTGTTTTTTTGCATTTAATCTTTGTAGCGTTAAGAAAGCTGTAGTGAAATGGGTGACTGCTGGACGTAGCAAGTTGCCCCCAATGTGTTTTCTCATTCAATTGAGAAGAATGGCACGTTTGTACATAAAGATTGTGATTCTTCTTACCCTTGCAATCACTTGTAAAAATAACCTACCTACATCTTCTAACATCAGATCAATACAATGGGCTGCACAAGGAGTCCAAAATAAATGACGCCTGTTTTCCATAAGTAGACGACCGACGACTACATATGAGGCTGCATTGTCTGTAATTTTACTTGAACGACATATTCTTCACCTATTTCCTCAACTACACTATCTAGTAATTCAAATAAGTAGTTTGTAGTATGAGAATCGCCCGATGCATTCACAGACTTCAAAAACATTGTTCCAGTTGGACAATTCACTAGAAAGTTAATGAGAGACCGACCGGATCTATTGGTCCATCCATCGGCCATGAGTGAACACCCATAAAATTTTCACGATTCCTTATATTCGGTTATAAAGGATCGTGTATGCTCAACTTTGGCTTTGAGGCACGTCTCCCTCATTTCATGATATGAAGGAGGTTTAAGCAAGGTGTCCCGTAGCGGTATCGGTGGGCATAACGGTGCCCATTGTTACCGGTACGACCCCCGTATCGGCCAATACGCCCCCTGTATCGGACCCCATATTGCGTAACGGGCCGGATCGTTTCCAATACGTATCGGCCGATATATATCTGTTTTGGGATACCTTGAGTTTAAGCCCAGGTCCAAATTGACCTATTGCCTCGACGAATACTTTGAAACTTTTTGATTTTACCGCGTTGAAAGTAACACCAGTTTGGTAAAACCACTTAGCAATATATTGAATAGTGGTTTTCCTATCTTTTTGTTTATACTGGTTTTCTAAAGTTGTTTGAGCTGGCCCTTTGCCCCTACCCCTTTGGTCTACCACATCCTCGGGGTGTAGTCTACACCATCTATCCATGAGCCCATGCCCACGAGCTCTTTTTGAGGCCGGTGGTGGTGGTCTAGACCGACCTGTCGACAATGGGGGAGTAGGGCTAGCTTCATCTACGCTTATATCTTCATATGCATCTTGTTCCATATATTCTTCTTCACATAGGGCACTATCGCATTTTTTTCTCGATTGTTTATCCATATACTCCTTGATCTCCCTTTGGATTTATGAAGTAATTTTGTCGCATGCTCTTGCATTTGACCCCGGTGTATGTGCAAGGTGTTGCTTATGTCGAGCAATACCACCGGAGCCCACATGCCCCATATAACTCACATACTATGTGAGTTTTATCTGTAGTACTACGATAGTACCCATACTTCCAACCCGGGTCATTCAACTTGGGTTTCAAAGAGGAAGGTTGGGAAGCAGATATGATTAAGTAATGTAACTAACTTGTAATTTGTAAATAAAAACTAAAGTAAAATGAGAGAATGAGAGAGAGAGAGAGAGAGAGCTACACTTACACACTTGACGCTTCCACTAGGCACACACACACACACACACACACACACACACACACCCCACCACTACACTACACTAGTATGTAGAAAGAGAGATAGAGTGTAGAGACTAGAGAGTAGAGATAGGGAGGGAATGACAAAAGAGAGAGAAAGAGAATACACAGTTACACCACTTACAATTTTAAGAAAAGAGAAGTAGAGAACAAAACAAAAGAAAAAAGAAAAAAGAAAAAAGAAAAAAGAGAGAGACTTGAAACTTGAGACTTGAGAGTAGACTTCTTCACTCTTTTTCTTCCTTCAATATTGATTCTTGAATCTTGAGTCTTGACTCTTGTCTCTTGACTCTTGAGTCTTCATAGGTAGTTAGGCTTGTAGTTGTTGTAGATTGTGGCCTACACACTTGAAACAAAATGTAAGAAAAAGATGGGGAAAAAATGTAAAATATATGTGTAGTACTAGTACTAGTATGTAACTATGTAAGTGAGCAAGATTAGAAAAATTGATTGAACTTGAATCTTGGATTCTTGATTCCTTGAATCTTGGATTCTTGATTCCTTGAATCTTCCTTGGAAAGAAAGATTAGAAGCTGAAGAAATGAAGAATGTATGAGAGAGAGTGCTTGAATGTTCAACACTTGAAGTCTTGAACTAGAATGAATCTTCCTTGAATCTTGAAAGTTGAAAGTGAAACTTGAAAAGTGCTTGAACGATGTAATTTTGATTCTTGAATCTTGATTTAAGAGACCACTTAGAAGTTGGAACTTGGAACTTGTAAGAGAAGAGGAGAGTAAGAGAGTTTGGGGTGAGAGTTTAGGATAAAAATGAGTTAAATAGGTGAGTTAGGAGCCTTGTTTATAGAGAAAAAGTAGTATTTTTGCAAAAAAAATAAAATAAAATAAAAAATAATGTGCCAACGGTCAGATTTCTGACCGTTGGCCAATATGCGATCGCATATGCTGTATGCGATCGCGTACATTGCATATGTGATTGCATTTTATCGCATGTAAAAATATGCGATCGCATATTTTAAAAAAAACGCATATGCCATGGTTGCATATGCGAATTTTTGGCATATATGCGAATATGCGATCGCATATTCGCATATTGGATCGCACATTACAACACTGGTATGCATGCATGGATGGATGGATGGATCATGGATGCATGCATGAATGTATGGACGAATGGACAATTGGATGGTTGATTGGATAGATGGATGTATGTATTTGTATATATGTTTGTGTGTGTACATGAACGCATGGATGGATGGATGGACCATGCAATGTATGTGTCATTGTATGTATGCATGCATGCATGGATGGATGGTTGAATGGATGGATTGTGCATGTTTGTTTGTATTTATGTATGTGCATGCATGGATGGATGGATGGATCTACCATTTCCCCAATGTTTCTCAAAGTTAACAATGCATGCTTTTAGGCACCTATTAAAGGGAAAATTATTGTTTGATCCCTATATATGCAAACATACGTCTTTTTTGCTATTATTTGATTCTTAAGTATGCAAAGATGAGTATTTTAGCATCTCCTGAAGTGTCATTGAAAAATTCCTCCCCATGTTTCCCCAATGTTTCCCGACTCAGCATTACATTCTTTTAAGCCTCCATTAAAGGGAAACTTATTATGTATGTGTCTTTTTTCTTCTTCTTCAATTATTTGATTCTTAAATATATAAATATGTGTATTTCAGCATCTCCTGAAGTTTCATTGAGAAATTCCACCATTTCCCCCATGCTTTCCTAATGTTTCTCTCAATTAACGATACATTTCTGGGTATAAGCAATAATATTAGTGATATCGATACTTCTTATAGCCTTTGGTTTTTTTCTTATGGGCTGTTTCTCCTCTTCCATTTTCGCGTTGGACAACTGGGGCATTAAGTTTATAACCCAACTTAAACCAAGAGGCATATCTTTGTAACTAGTATTCGGAATATCGGTATCGCGTTATGTTTCGCATCCTTGAGATACAGATACGTATTGGTTATCGCATAGGATATGCCATTTGTATTGGGTGATTTATTGCACTTTTTGGGAAACATGGGGAAACATTGGGAAAATGGTTGAGTTTTTCAATGAAACTTTAGGCATTGTTAAGAACGACCTCAATACACACTTTTAAATCATAACATCTCAAAAAAGAAGTGCACATAATAGGTTTCCTTTGTATAGGGTCCTAAGCTATGCGCTGTCTGACTGAACTAATGCAACTATATTAAAATTGAATGCATAACATGTAGAGTGTATGTGATGATCATTTCATCAAACACTCAAAAACATTTCGAAATTAGCTTCAATTGACAGCTGGTTGAAGGGAAATTTTGAAAAAAATTAATATTTTAATAAAATTTTATTATTTTTTTAGTAAAAAATATTTTTATTTTCCGAAAATTGACAAGGACTTAACAAATCAGTAGATCAGCCCTCATAGGTGCTTGATTTCATGTTTGGAGTGCAACATTGCAAGCAATTTTGGGAGAAATTGGGAAAATTTCGTATTTCCCCCAATTTCCCCAAATTGGACCCCTTGCACTCAAATTTCAAAATTAGAGTGTATCAATGTGATGATCATTTCATCAAATACTCCTAAATACTACGAAATTAGTCTCAACTGATAGCTGGTTGAAGGAAGATTTAGAAAAAAAAAAACATGGTGAACATGAAGAACTAATGGATATCGAAATCAAAGGTCCCGCTCCATAATTTTCCATGCAAAACATGAAGAACCAATGGATTTGTATCCATTTGACACTGATTTAACATAATTTTGGAAAAAAAGGGGATCGGAAATTGAAAATGCTTACCGGATCGAACATGTGAGATATATTGGTACTACCTGTGTTTCGTATCTCACAGGTGGGGGATACAAGATATATCGTGGGATATATCGGCCGATATCGTCAATGTTTAAAACATTGCTTGTAACTATGCTTGCTTAGAGGCTCCTCCCTCTGTGCATCAGTATTGGTGCTGATATGTATCATGTTTGCTATTATTGTTGTAGTTATTTGCTACATTTGGTCGCCACATCTTGTACATATTATTGTAGCACCAGCGTCCAATGCAGCAGTAAATCTTCCTATTAATACTAAACTGTGGCCAGCAGAGCATGATCGGAAGAAAAATGCTGGAAAGTCAACTTCAACAGATAGGAATTTTTGAAGCTGATGAAACTATTGGCACACATCCAAATTTTGATGAAAGCTTTAAAATATGTGAGTATTTTGAAAATGTAGTTTTAAAGACATTGTTTGAGTTCGTGTTTCCATCATGTCAAATCTAATTTCATGCCAGCCTTAACTGTAAAGCAGAATTTACAGGGTTTCCCACAAGCAAACTCTACAGCCTTAATTTAAATATTTTCACATTTACTGATTTCAGTATGGGCAAATCATGGAGATGACATAAGCCTTCAGTACTCTGGTACACCTGCATTAAAAAGAGACTTGGTCAGGTATCTTTCACATCAGTTCCTTTTTTTTTTTTTTTTTTATAATCTTGATCAATTTATTGCTAGCCACAGTGGATAGTAAACATGTTGAGGATTCTGAATTTTAAAGTTAGTCTTGATAAACCTGTTCAGGATTCTGAATTTAACAGTTAGTCTAGATAGCAAATGTTGTTTGCAGCAGTGATTGCAAACATGTTGAGGATTCTGAATTTAACAGTTAGTCTCAATAAATATTTTCTGGAATGACGGTGCTGAGGTATTCCAATGAAATGCCAAATATTGAAACTCCATCTTCTAGTAGATGTTTTTTGTTGATGAGGTTGTGTTCCATTGTCGACTATTTAGCTGGTAAGCACTGCAACCATTAGTCTAATCACTCACGCTGGATTATTGTGAAAGACGAACTTATATACTCTGACAGTGTGATGGATGATACGCATGCACTCAGAAATTAGTTAGTGGCTTACAATTTAGTCAAATTAAACTGCTCAAATTATGGTGCCCAGTTTAAATGTATCATCAACCAAAAATTGTTTGATTCTCTGACTGTCGGATTGGTAGACATTTGTTGGACCGTTAAAACTGAAAAATAGCCGATGATCCTATTTCTGAAAACAAGTGTCCATGAATCAAAGGTTAGGATTGTTCAACCAATCTGATTTTGGGACTGCAACTTAGTGACAGTGAGTACCACAATTTAGTTTGTTTAATTTGAGTTAGTGCATGCCATGTGTGCATTTTCTGAATGCCTGTGTATCAAGCATTGTATGCTGGCCTGAGTGTCATATAACTCTCCTTATTGTCACACATCTAACATGGGAAGTGTCAGATCTCATTAAATCTCAAGAACTTTGGTAATCTAGCAGAGTGTGATGGATGATACTCTGGCACTTAGAATTACTTAGAAATCTCATACATGGCATATAAGTAATTCAATAAAAGTCCAAATTATTGGTCCTTGTCTTGATTTATCATGAACCAAAAATTTTGCTTGTTTGATTGTCTGCCTCTCAGCTTGGTGGTCATTTATTGGACAGTTATGAATGAAAAATATGCAGTGGTCCTATTTCAACAAACAAGTGCCCATAAATGGACGTTACTGTTACTCAAATCAGATTTTGGGACTAGGACTTGGAGAAAGTGAGCTTCCCAATTTAACCGCTTTAGCTTGTGTTGGTGTATGCCACGTGTACAATTTCAAGTATTATGAGCTGCCAGAGTATCAAATAACTCCCTTTAATTCATTCCTAGTGTTTTTAATAGTGCCGTAGCGTAGCGTAGCAAAAACGCTACGTAGCGCCCTCAAATAGCATATGTAGTGTTCTTGGGTACCCAATGAGGGAGAAAAAAAAACCAAAAAAAAAAAAAACTACTTACCTCCTCCTCCTCCTCCTCCTCTTCTTCTCTTCTTCTTCTTCTTCTGCTGCTGCAGCTGCCGGCAGCTCTCTCTCTCTCTCTCTCTCTCTCTCTCTCTCTCTCTCTCTCTCTCTAAACGAGAAGGCTACGTGGCCTTCTCTCTTCCATGTCTTAGTTTTTACTCCAGTGGTTTATAGTGCGTGCGATGCACATGCACTGTTACGTGAGGCGCACCTTAATACATGTGTTGTATATCCACGCTGTCCATAGTTTTTCCATATCTTTTTAGGGCATGGTCCCTAAAATGAAGCAAATCCAAATCTCAAGTGGACCACAGAGTAAGGATTGAATGCTCGCCATTAAAACTTTCTAGAGCCCACTGTAATGTTTATTTGCCATCTAACCTGTTGATAAGCTCATAGACACAAATATCAGCTTGATCCAAAACTTTTGTGGCCCATAGAAGCTTTTAATGGTGGACGTTCAATCACAACTGTTTCTTGTCGTGTGGTCCACCTGAGATTTGGATCTGCTGCATGAGATCATGCACTAAAATGAGCTGCCAAAACAGATGGACGGCATGAATATACAACACATACGTTGAGGTGGGCCCCATGTTAAGGGACTCACCCAATCAAATTGCATGGTACGTAGCAAAGTTTTGTGGGCTGATGTGCATTGTTTTCTATGGTGTGGCCCTGTGTGTGCATGGGTGGATTTCGATTGTTTTCTATGGTGTGGCCCACGTGGAGACCACTGTGGTGTGCATATGTGTGGGATTTTCATGGTACATAATGCTCTTACTTGTGGGGTTTTTATTTTGAAGAATGTGACATTTTTATTTTATTTTACTTTTTTCTTACTATTTATCATATTTTTCTTATTTTTAAATTAAAAAATAGAAGTATCATGTAGCTTACGCTACACTATTTCGCTACATGCTACGAAGGGTTGAACACAACGCCACACGCTACCGCTATTTAAAACACTGATCATTCCAAGTGGTGGACGTGAATTTCCTACAACAGTTATTGCAAGGAGCCCATGCAATGAAAAGCACTGTGGGGTCCATTGCGATGTGTGTGTTACATCCACTTTGTCCATCATTTGCGTCAGCTTACATTGGAACATGAGCCCAAAAATCATGCCAATCCAAAACTCAAGTGGGCCACAACACCAGAAATGCTGGGGTAGGGGAGCCCATCTTTGAAACCTTTTGAGGCCCACCAAAGTTCAAGAAATTGATTACTTATTTCACACTTGGTTTCGTCATTTTTCCCATGTCCACAGGAAAGGAAACTCTTCAGTAAATAGATTAGCCAACATGCAACAATTGTGGAATCTGTAAATATTTAGTTTTTGGTGACCGTTTGCCTGATGCAGGACTCTTTACCATGATTCGGGTCTCCTTCTATCTTTTTGTTTCTCTTTAATTACGCCCATTTCTCACTTGTTCATACAAAAAGAAAAAAATTCGGGGTAGGAAAAAGAAGTGATATCCAACCGGTGAAGTTGACATGTCAGAATTCAGAATGAATTCCTCTTTGACGTCAGTGGTGATCCTCATCAATATGTTCTTAACTTTTGCGGCCTTGTTTCCAAAATGAAGCAATCTGAATTGTCTTCTTTTCCAAAATATGGGCGCCTGCAAGGAGGTTGGTGGAGTAGGGATTGTCTGCATACAAAGTGTCTGCTTTATGGAAAGGTGTCTCCTCTGTGAAGCCCTTTTTTGGAGGGGAACGGATTCTCATTGGGGAATGGTTAAAGGATTCGAGTTTGGGAGTATGTGTGGGTGGGATCATCTCCTCTGAAAGTCGCGTTCCCTAATATATTCTGTGTTGCCCCGAGTCCTTTGGTGGTGGCGGCGGATTGTTTCTCTCGTATTGGTGGGGTGGTTGTTTGGGAACATCCTTGCAGGCAATCTCATCGCGATGATGAAGTTGAGGGATTTCTGGCTATTCTTGATTGTATTCAGCTCTGTGTCCCGTCCCCTTCCGATCCATAATTGATTTTGTGGAAGATTGATAAATCCAGAACTTTTTCGGTCAAATCTTTCTACTCTTTCTTGCAAGGAAGTTCTCATCAAGGGGAGTCGGAGGTCACCAAATTGGTTTGGAGTTTTAATGCTTCAAAGTTTGTCGCTTTTAGATGGTTGGTAGGAAGAAAGAAAGTCCTCACTATTGACAACCTCTGGAAAAGACCGATGGTGA
Source organism: Liriodendron chinense (assembly GCA_003013855.2). Taxonomy (NCBI): domain Eukaryota; kingdom Viridiplantae; phylum Streptophyta; class Magnoliopsida; order Magnoliales; family Magnoliaceae; genus Liriodendron; species Liriodendron chinense. The sequence goes on along the minus strand of ML058441.1, from coordinate 2,119,375 downwards.
TTCCTAACATGTGCTCTTTGCGCAAGATATGAGGAGACTATGGATCATCTTTCGTGCATTGCCCTTATGTGGGCCAGATTTGGGCAGACATTCTGGGCTGTTTTCATCTTTCGTGGGTTGTTCCGGAATCGGTTGATCTTCTCTTGGGTACTTGGCATGGGGTGTTCCTCGGAAAGGAGAAGAAAATGCTGTGGAGAATGGCTTTGTTGGCAATTTGGTGGGCTGTTTTGGAAGAAAGGAATGTTAGATGTTTTGGTAACTCTAGCAAACCGGCTCATAGCACTTTGCATGGGGATAGATTGTTGGTTATTGAATGGGCTTCTTGTGCCCCCAAAATTGAAGAATTGCAATTTTATCTTTCTTGGGATGTAGGAGGGTTGCTTGCTCGGTGCCTCTGTTGCTTTTGTTTTTATTCCATTTTTTAATAAAATCCCGCAATCTTTCAAATATATATATATATATATATATATATATATATATATATATATATATAGAGAGAGAGAGAGAGAGAGAGAGAGAGAGAGAGAGAGAGAGAGAGAGAGAGAGAGAGAGAGAGGCATGCACACCTTTGCACACGTTGCATGGGCCCAAAATCCGAACGGTCCATGTGATGCGGCACCCCATGAAACCTCTAGGGCCCAATTTTCAACTTGATCCAAAACTCTGGTGGGCCGTAGCAAAGAGAGAAGCGAATCAAGGGGGGAAACTGTTTCCTTTTGCGATGGCCCACTAAAACTTTGGATCAGCATAAAAGTTGGGCCTTGGTGGTTTCACGGGGTGCTGCATCACGTGGACGGTTCAGATTTTTGGCTTACATCACATGAGATGAGTTTTGAAAAAGTTCTCACGAATTCTCATGAGCACTGGTGCACAGGTGAGCATTCACTACACACACACACACACACACACACACACAGAGAGAGAGAGCATGGTTGGCATCTATTTTTGCAGGTCTGTAATGTTACTTCCTGAGAGAGACATTAAGGAAATTGAATATCTATTCCCCCATCATTAGATGCATTAGATTTACTGATGTATCATCCAGTTGACATGATTAAGACCAATGGACCATGAGATAAGAGGTGAAATGCTCATTCATTCTGAACAGTATCAGTGTGACTTCTCAAAGCATAATATATGGCGTTTCAACTTACAAGTGTCTAGTGATCCAAACTAAAGCTTATTGCTGAAATTACAATGCCATGACCAAGAACTATGATTACTTTCATTCTGCGAAGGAAAGATGCTTCACAAACAGCTAATGAAATGTCTGATGATTTATATATTATTTGTCAATGATTGTATTGCACAAGGAAATCTTTCATCCTCAGTTAGACGTTCAGTATTTCTGGCAAAATTGTGGTTTGCAGTGAAATTCAGAAGTCGTGAACTGTCTTTTACTCAAGTGCATGTCAAATTGGCAATTGAGGTGCTGATTGCTTTGATGCTTTATTTTATTAGGTTGTGCTATTTAGTACTTATTTCATTCTTTCCTTCCTTTGTTGCAACTCCCAAGGCATATTTCTGGGACTCATTCAAGGATATATATTTCACGTGCCAATGTGCCATTCTGAATTTCAACTGCGTGAAGAGAAAAAAAGACTATTACCACTCTTTATGGATCAATTTTCTAATTCCCATGAGCATCTCAGTCTACATAATGAAAAGAATATGCCAAGATTTATTTTGGAAACTTATGTATCTTGAATATTCCATTTTGTTGGGTTGCTAGATATGGAAAGCAGACGGTCCCTGGATTGCTGATGGATGGTTGGAATGCCATGTCCCGTTATTACCTCAACAATTTCATTGATGGAACAAAACAGGTCCACAAGCTTCTCATTTTATAGATTTGACCTCGAATCTAAAAATTACTTGCAGCGATTGTGCTTTTATCTTGAAGTCATTTATCTTTTGTTAACAATCTCATACTTCATGGTAGATAAAGTTATGCACTGTGGGAATCTTCTGTTGATAGAGATGTTCCTCATGTGGCCTCTTGACCTTCTTGTGCATCCAATATGTAATAATATCCAAATTTCTGTTATCAATAAAAAAAAAAAGGAAAAAAGAAAAGAAAAAGAACACAATTCAGAAGCTCTTGTGGTTACTGGAGCTGGTCAATTTATATTTGTTATCATTTGTGCGTTGTGCAAACTATGCATTTTGGCATCAGGACAATTCTGATGGTTCTTTCTGACTATATATCTACACTTGTCATCATTTTGTCATGCACTTTTTTAAGTGCTGTGTCTCTCTCACCTTTTTTTTTTTTTTTTTAATTGTCTTAGCACTTTTTTTCTTGTGAAAATGGTTCATTTATCTGTCTCCTTGAAAATTTTAAATAAACTGCATTCATCTTTATTTGCTGAAATTTTATGGAGGTTGTATAAGTGTTTTTAGTAGCCTTCGTAGTGTCATGTATGCAAATAGCTCAACTCCCAAGTAGCGTACACTACACGTAGCATATGTGGCGTAAGTTATGGAGAAAAATTGGAATTTTGAAGTTTTCATTTTATTTTTTTGTTCCCTATTAGTTTAATACATCTTTAAAAATGGTGGTGACTCATCCTCATCACACGTGACACCACAATACATCAATCCAGACCATCCAAATTGTAGGTCCTATTGTGGATGGAGGATATCTCTATAATCACACCCATCAGACAATTGTAACTATCTGTACAGGGACATGCAAATGTATGGCTGGAGAGTTATTACGATTTTAGATGGTATAAAATTAACAAGTGCTCCCCTTTATAAAACAAAAGGTTTTGAAAAGAGGGCTTTCCAAATCCCTACTATTCCAACAAAAAGACGCCTTTGGCCCCAAAATTCCATTGATTCGATTCACTATTTGAAAAGAAATTTTAGGGGCTTGACTAACCTTGTGAGAGGATCCTCTTGCTAAATTTAATGGGCATTGGAGCCCCCACAAAGGAGAAATCAAGATTTCCCCATTTCACTTATGTATGACTGTGGAGCTTGAGATTTGCATTTTTTGGTTGATTTGAAAATTAGAGGTATGTTTCTAACTCTTAATATCTGTTGATAAATGTTATTTTTATTTTGATTGATTTAGGGTATAATTTATTTTTATTTTGATTGATTTAGGGTATAGTTTGACTCTCTCTCTCTCTCTCTCTCTCTCTCTCTCTCTCTCTCTCTTTCCTTGGGAAGCCAATTCAATGCAAAGTTGTAAAAGAAGCTTGTTCAACAACCATTTGTCGTGTGGTGCCTACTATGGTGTGTTTATGGCATGACATCCAACCTGTCATGTCCATCTTGTGGGCCACCATGCCACATGATGATTTGATATGCATGAAGCTTTTTTCTCTATGGTGGTTGTCCATTGTTTTCTATTTGTGGCCTTTTATCCTACTCATACAGTCCACCATGGTTGATCGAACCATTATATGGGCAACCATGAATACAGTGGAGCATGGTTATTACTGTTTTCTATATTATGGCCCAACTGATGATTAGATAGACCTAATTTTGTGACATCCGATCATCACAACTAAGCTCTTGTTACATTTTGTGGGCCCATGAGTTTGGTCATCTATTTGCTACTAGTTATTTTTGATTGAACTGCAAAAATTGTGCAAGTTTGTTAGATGTTATTCGTTATCTGTTATGACTTGTAAATCTATGATTTTCTAGTAAATTAGAAGATGTCTAAAGGCAAAGGGAAAGAGAGATTTTACATTGAAATATGTGGCTAACAATCCTTGTTCATAGGCAAGATCTAATGGAAACTATTTTTTTATAATTTTTGTGTATAAAGTTGTACGGGAGATGCGACTCGCGTAAATTATCACTTGGCATGAATCCACATTAGGATGAAGTTGTGCCTAAGAGTAATAGAAGAACCAAAGAGGGAGTGTGCAGAGGGTCTTAAAGAGCATCATTAAGACAATAAAATAATAAAAGAAATGAGGCATTCTGTGACATAGGGAAACTAGGTTCAACCTATTGTATTGAGTTTGGTAGCGTGGGGAGCGATGATGATGATATATATGAGATTGGTAGTGGTTCTGGCTCTAGTTGTAGTTCGTGTATGCAAGTAACCCAATTGTCGGTAAGAGCACGGGTGCACTAGTTTGTGAGTAGTGAATGATGATAGGTGACGATAAATTCAATGTGGAAGAATGAAGAGAGAAGAAGTTTGTAGGGTGGTTAGGATTTTTTTTTTTTTAATTTCGTTTATTGGAATGCGTTGTAGTTCAATTTGTGCAATAAGCCCATAGTTTCTGGCTATGTGTGAGGCTATTGGAAAATTTGGACTTGATTTTAAGCCACCATCTATGCATGAGATGAGAACACGAATACGTAAGAATGAAGTTAGTAATTTTGACAATTTAATGAAAGTGTACAAGGAATCTTGGGAAGTATAAGGGTGCATAATTATGTCAAATGGTTGAACAAATGGGAAAAGCAGAAGCATCATCAATTTCTAAGTAGCCCAGCTGGAATTATTTTGTATAAGTCCATCGATGCTTCATATTCTATAAAGGATTGATATTTGTTGTTTAAGTCTCTTTATGACATCATGGTGGAAATTGAGGAAGAAAATTTGGTTCAGGTTATTATAGATAACCATCTAAGCCATGTGAGTACTGGGAAGAAGTTGGTGGAGAAGAGAAAAATACAATGTTGAGTAGAAAAATAAAACGAAAGAAGAAATATAGAGAAGAAAGGGAGAGAGAAAGGGGAGAAGAGGAGAGACGGTTGATAGGGCAACTGTGTTGTGTTGCTTGGTTTGAAGACCAACACACAAATTACATATATTTCTACACTCCCCATCAAGCTGGAACATGTATATTGATCATGCCCAGCTTGGAATACATATAAAGATAATGGAGATGATGAGTATGGATCATAGCTCCCCCTCACGCGTAACATGGCAGAACATGGTCATAACAAAACTCGACAACAATTGAGTCAATAACATTCTCTTAGAAATATGACTGTGCATCACGTGCAACACTCGAGAGAACAAACACAAGATGAGGGTGCATCATGTGTAACTACACTTGCAACAAACAACAAGGTGGAGGGACACTCACACCATTAACACCCCTTATAAAAGGAAGAGAAGATGAACAAAGAAGGAAGGATCTACCATTTGTAAACAACTCCCATGTAAAGTTGGGTGAAGCATTTCATCGAACACCTGGTGTGCATAATATACTTCTAGGCACGGAAGAAGAATTTCAGCTTTGCAATCCCAACAACATGACTCTACACGCAGCCCCATAACATAAACAAGAATAATAAAAAAAGAAATCCCAATAAAAGATCTAAAAACAAAGGGCCGACGGCATCCGCTTCTCATGAAACACGCCTAGCATGCTCAAATCTTGGCAAACCTTTGTGATACTTATATCTAGAGATTGCTCTTGAACAACCGCACCTACCCCATGTGGAACATCTGCCTAAAACTCCTTTAGAAAAATGCTACAACAGAAAGGGCGAAATCTAGACTTTTATGATTTTTCTTCATTTTCTGTAGAAAGTGCCAGAAACACTACAAAACCTGCTCCAAACTATGCAGCAAAATCTTCATTATTCTTCTAAAATCCGGATCTACCAGATCCTAAACTTCTACTTCAAGAAGACTTCATGGCCTTGCACTGCTGACGTCATGCAGGTTGTGTTCAAGTCTCAGATCGGACGCTTTGATACTAGGAGCAATCTCCTCTTCTCCCTTGGTATCCCCTGCTAGCATCCGTCTCTCCTCTTCTCCCTTTTCTCCTTCTCTCCTTCTCTCCTTCTTACATATTTCTTTATTTTATATTTTTACTTGGTATAAGAGCGTCCGATCCAGGACTTGACCGCAACCAGTGGTAGTGGGGCCCATTGCTGACGTCGTTCCTACCCACAGATGATGCAAACAATGTACGGCCGATAGTTCTTTTTGAAGCAGAAGTTTGGGATCTAGTAGATCTAAATTTTAGAAGAATAATGAAGATTTTTTTTACATTGTTTGCAGTAGTTTTTTGTGGATTTCTGCATATTTCTCCTTCTCTCCTTCTTCCATATTTCGTTATTTTATATTTTTACTTGGTATAAGAGCGTCCGATTCAGCACTAGACTGCAACCAGTGGTAGTGGGGCCCATTGCTGACGTCGTTCATACCCACGAATGACGCAAACAATGTACGGCCGGTAGTTCTTTTTGAAGCAGAAGTTTGGGATCTAGTAGATCCAAATTTTAGAAGAATAATATATATATATATATTTTTTTTGCATAGTTTGGAGTAGTTTTTTGTGGATTTCTGTAGAAAATGAAGAAAAATCGAAAAGTCAAGATTTTGTAATTTCTGCTGTAGTGTTTTTTTGAAGGGTTTTTGAGTAGTTGTTCCACATGGAAAAGGTACAATTGATCAAGAAAAATTTCTAGCAACAAGTATCATGAAGTTTCTTCAAGTTTTGAGTTACGACGACGTCTTTTGCGAGATATTGGTGTCGTCGGCCCTTGCTCTTTGTTTTTGTTTTTGTTGTTTTTTGTTTTTGCTGGATTTTCTTTATTTCTTCATAATCTGATACGTAGATGGTGATTGGAAAGTTGAAGTTTTGTATTATGCCTAGATGTATCCTACGCACATAAGGTGTTCGATGAATTGCTTCACCCAACCTTACATGGGGTTGTTCACAAATGGTGGATCATTCCTTCTCAGTTCATCTTCTTTTCCTTTTATTAGGCCTGTTTATGGTGTGAGTGTCCCTTCACCCTGTTGTTTGTTGTGAGTGTAGTTGCACGTGATGCACCCTCATCCCGTGTTTGTTCTCTCGAGTATTGCACGTGATGCACCCTCACCCTGTGTTTGTTCTCTCGAGTGTTGCACGTGATGCACACTCATATTTTTGAGAGAATATTATTGATTCGATTGTTGTCAAGTTTTGTTATGGCCGTGTACTTGAAGAGAAGATTCTACGGATGAAGGAAGTGCAAGCTTCAGTCTATGTTTTGCGTGAAGGGGAGCTATGATTCATACTTATCATCTCCATTATCTTTGTATGTATTCCAAGCTGGGCATGATCAATATACATGCTTCATCTTGAGGGGGAGTGTGGAAATATATGTAATTTGTTTGCGTGTGTATGCTTGTATGTACCTGATGCAGGACGGCCTAATTATGATGCATGTGTATGAACATATATAATCCAGCGAAAAGAAAAGACAATAATAATCTAAAAATTCAACATCAACCATCATAAACTAAGAAAACCATAAAGAGACATGCAATGGAGCGGGCCATCATCACAACTACGAAGTAAGAAATTCAAATAATGCATAAGTTGGATCCGGCGAGGGATGGAACCTCCCGATCTTGCATGGTCTTAATCCAAATACCCAATGTGAATCACTAGTCCGAGGGATCGAGGGATTTCTCGGATTAGGGATTTTGGAATTTGAGGAATAGGGATTTTGGATCAAATCTCAAATCTAGGATCTAGAAGTTATGAGAGAATAGAAATAGAGAAAGAGGAAATAACAAGTTTACCTTAGAAGAAGTTGGAGGGGCACAAGAAGAAAAGAGAAGAAGGAGATCAAGGAAGAAGAAGAAGCATCATGAGAGAGAGAGAAGAAGGAGGCAACCAAGGGTTTACTCTTTTTCATTAATCAACAATTAATCTCGTTTTTAGGGCTGAGCCCTCATAAATAACCAATAAGAAAACATGAAAAATACCAAAATACCTTTAAAAATTAAGTAAAAAACGGAACTTAAAACAAATTGCGCAAAAGTTCGGGCGCCCGAGCACCCGAAGACATTAAAAAACGTCCAAAAATTTCATACACATGTGTCCTCCCATTGTGGGGTCTTCAATGTGTCAAATCACGTGTGTAGGGTCTTCAATGCTCCTCACTAGTCGCCTAGCCACAAGGAAGATGCTTGTGGTGGGTGTTCGCTTCCCCAAGTGTAGGGTTGCGATGTAGTAATAAACTCGGTAAGACCGAGGTCGATCCACAGGGACTGTAGGATCTCACAAATTCATCCACAAGTGTCTATTTAAGTCTACTAATCAGATTGTTGTATGAAGTTGATGTGAGTAACAAAAGCTGAATTAAATCGAAAGTAATTAATTATAAGAAGGCACTAGGGGTTCAAGGATCCACTTGTAGCAATCCTTGATGTTCAATCCGCTGTGGTTTCTTATTCTCTCAACTAGAATGGACATTCCTGTCTGTCTAGTCGGATAATAGAGCTGTTAAAACAGTCTGTAATATGTAAGTTCTATGCATAAGATTCACTCAATGTAGGCTGAGCTGAGCATGCTCAATTGCATAGGTCATTCCCCTTTCCTATAGGTCCAGTTCTCAATCATAACCATCCCCAAGTCCTCTCACAAGACAAGGCTAGATTAGGATTTGAACTAAATTCAAATCACAAGCACAGTCCTTACATATTCCAGAAAATCAACTAAAATAGAACTTTGGCATGAAGTCCCTTCATAAAGAGCTTAGTACTAGAGCGCACTCCGATTCCTCAGATCATACAGGTCTAGACCGTTACAAACAAATTAAGAAGATAAGTAATTCATCCAAACATCCATGAGTCATCACAAGACTAAGAAAAATTACTTAAAAACTTGTATAAACTTCAAACCTTAGTTGATAATCATGAATTCCACACTTAAACCACTTAACTACGAATTAAAACATCTTGGATTCACTACAAGCTTCACCTCTTAGCCCTAGCTAAGAGGTTTAGCTGCTCATGATCCAAGGAAACATGAAACAACTACAAAAAGCATGAAAATAGCAAAGCAAACCAAAAGGAGTTGTGAAACTCCAATCTCCACTTCCACAGTCTCCAACCTCGCTTGAACCCTTCTAGGATACCCTAGGAATGATCCCTAGGTGTCCTTTTATAGTCTGGAAGCTCCCCAACTTCGGAAAAATCGAGAAAGTGCGTAACACTTACGCAGCGCAGAGAAAATCGGGATGCAATTAGAACTTTCTAAGTCTTCGCGCACAGCCGACCGGCCACGACCGGTCGGCCTCAATAACTGACCACTTCAGCAAGTATGCCCGACCGGTCAAGACCGGTCGGGCCTGTCTATCTTCAGTCCAGCAATGATGTCCGACCGGTCATGACCGGTCGGACGTTTCCACCTTTCCTTCAGCAGCTGTGGCCGACCGGTCAAGACCGGTCGGGCCTATTCATTAGAGCTTTCATGTGTATGGCTGACCGGTCACGACCGGTCAGCTTCATTTCCTTCTATGCTTCGGCCCTCCTTTGGGTCTTCATCCAAGGTCCTAAAAATGCTCTTTTCAACTTCAAATGAGTGGAGTTCACTCTCAATCCTGTAGTCACAAAACATGCATTATATTAGCCTATAAACCATGCAAACCATGCACAATGAGTGATGAATTGGGGTTAGAATATACACAATTAGGAGCTCAACACACCCCCCAACCAGCATTTTGCTAGACCCGAGCAAAACATGCGTGAAACGATTCTCATTCTTCAAAACTCAACTCTCTTTCAGAAACCATCCTTCTATTCATTCCAAGGTTCATAAGCTTAAGATTCAGAAACATTAGGCGACAGAGGTTGAAACCGTAAACCCTCGAAACATCATAAGCTTTCATATGAAATTCCCGCTGATTGGTTGATAAATAGAAAGACTTGAACAAATTCAACCTAGTGTGGGCAGTGAAAATTCATCTCACGAGTTTCTAGGATTATCTTCTTCATAGATCAATTAGACTATAGAACTCAAGGTACATAGAGCCACATCAAGCCAATGACAGGAATTTGCCTTACCGTCCTTCCGACGACTTTCACACTACGTTCCATATCCGGCTTTGGTTACGGGTAGACCATCCCCCGGTTGGTAGTAGGTAGCCCTAATCGGAATTTTCCACCGTTTTTTCCACATTCCTAATTTCATCATTTCCTTTTCCTTTTTCTTTTTAAATTAGATAGGATTTTTAAAAATCCATATCTTTCATTATTTTCCCATGGACAAGGATGGACAAAGTACCCCGGCCTGATTTCTCAACACCTTAATTCAAAGTCTAGCTAATCCATAAATCACATAATCCCTTCAACTCATGAAAATCGTGTAATGTGAACTAGGTGTAAAAGTGTTCAGATTTTCTATCAATCACAAAATAGGGGAGTTCACATATAAAAACCATTATGCTATGAGGAATTCCAGACATCCAGCCCCATACACTGCATATCTCTTCCTCTTATGCTCATATCATCTTGAATGCATAGAACCGGTGTTTTCCAAAAGAGTTTCGAATGTTTGACAAATCGAAAAATTTCCACATAATTGCTTGAAATGTTGCAAACTGCTGGATTCATCCAAGTGATCCTACACCCCCCAACCAAATCTTGCATTGTCCTCAATGTAAAAGATGTGCAATGAGCAAAACATGAGAGCAATTTGAAAATAAAAGGGAGTGAGGACTGATAGTACCTGAGAGAGTGAAAAGTAGAAATCTTCCTCCTTCTAACAAACCTATGAAAAAGAAAACAAAGGCAGCAAAATCCTAATCCTAACTACTCTATACCTCCCTCAGACTAGGAGATCAATCATCCTGATACACAGGATCATTCAGAGGTATGGACATACCTTCTGAAGGAAATTTCTCAAAGAACGGCTTTAATCGCTGCCCATTTGCTTTAAAAATGTTGCCGTTCCTTGGATTCAACAGCTCGACAGTCCCGTACGGATAGACAGTTTGCACAATGTAGGGACCGGTCCACCGAGATCTTAATTTTCCCGGAAATAGATGTAAGCGAGAATTATACATGAGGACTTTTTGATTTATCGTGAATGTCTTGCGAAGAATATTCTTATCATGGAATATCTTCGTCTTGTCCTTGTAAATTCTCGCATTCTCATAAGCTTCATTCCGGATTTCTGCAAGTTCATTCAATTGTAGTTTGCGTAGCGAGCTTGCCTTGTCAGAATTGAAATTCATCTTCTTAATAGCCCAATATGCCTAATGTTCCAACTCTACAGGCAAGTGACAAGCCTTCCCATAGACAAGTCTATAGGGGGACATTCCAATAGGAGTTTTGAAAGCTGTACGGTAAGCCCAAAGCGCATCGGTAAGCCGAAGTGACCAATCCTTGCGATCGGGGTTCACCGTTTTCTCTAAAATGTGTTTAATTTCCCGATTGGATATCTCAGCTTGTCCACTAGTTTGTGGGTGATAGGGAGTGCTCACTTTGTGTGTTACGCCATATTTCTTCATTAGGGCTTTAAAAGTGCGATTGCAAAAGTGAGACCCTCTATCACTTATGATGACTCGAGGCGTTCCAAACCGGGAAAGAATATTTTCTTTTAAAAATCTAATGACCGTTTTATGGTCATTATTCCGGCAAGGGATAGCCTCGACCCATTTGGAAACATAGTCGACGGCAAGCAAGATGTATAGGTTTCCAAAAGAAGATGGGAATGGGCCCATGAAATCGATGCCCCAACAATAAAAAATTTCGATAATTAAGATGGGATTGAGTGGCATCATGTTTCTGCGGGAGATTCCCCCTAATTTCTGACAAGGTTCACATGCTTTGCAAAACTCATGTGTGTCTTTGAACATAGTGGGCCAATAAAACCCACATTGCAGAATTTTCGCTGTGGTCTTTTTAGCCGAAAAATGGCCACCACATGCTTGAGAATGACAGAAGGAGATGATGCTTTGTTGCTCATCATCTGGAACACATCTCCTTATGATTTGATCGGGACAATACTTGAATAAGTATGGGTCGTCCCATAGGAATTTCCGCACCTCCGAGAAGAATCTATCCTTATCTTGCTTTTTCCAATATGTAGGAATTGTACCTGTAGCAAGATAGTTAGCAATGTTCGCATACCATGGTAATTGGGAAACAGCAAAGAGTTGTTCATCAGGGAACATGTCATTGATTGCAGTCGTTTCAGGGGAATCAGTGAGGACAAGTCGAGAGAGGTGGTCAGCTACTACATTCTCTACTCCTTTCTTATCACGTATTTCTATGTCGAATTCCTGGAGTAGAAGGATCCATCTTAACAACCATGGTTTAGCATCCTTTTTAGAGAGAAGATACTTAAGCGCAGCATGGTCAGTGAATACAATGATCTTGGATCCAATCAAGTAGGATCTAAACTTCTCCAAGGCAAAAACTACAGCTAAAAGTTCCTTTTCAGTAGTGGTGTAGTTTGCCTGGGCTGAGTTTAGGGTTCTACTTGCATAGTAGATGACACATGGCTTTTTATCTTTTCTTTGGCCTAACACGGCCCCAATAGCATAGTCGCTAGCATCGCACATAATCTCAAAAGGAAGGCTCCAATCAGGTGGTTGCATTATTGGGGCACATGTCAACATACCTTTAAGGGTGGTAAAGGCCTTTTGACATTCTTCATTCCACTCGAATGAATTTTCCTTTTGAAGTAGGTTACATAAAGGACGAGAGAGTGAACTGAAATCCTTTATGAACCTTCTGTAAAATCCTGCGTGTCCTAAAAAGGATCGTATATCTCGTATGCTTTTGGGTAGTGGAAGGTTAGAGATGAGATCAATTTTCGCCTTGTCCACCTCAATTCCATTTTGTGAAATGATGTGACCAAGTACAATTCCCTTTTGAACCATGAAGTGACACTTTTCCCAATTGAGCACAAGGTTCTTCTCTTCACATCTTTTTAGCACAGATTTCAAGTGCTCAAGGCACTCATCAAAGCTACAACCGAATACGGAAAAATCATCCATGAAGACTTCGAGAATGGTCCCCACCATGTCAGAAAAGATGCTCATCATACAACGCTGAAAAGTGGCAGGGGCATTACATAGTCCAAACGGCATCCGTCAATAGGCGAAAGTGCCGAATGGACATGTGAATGTAGTCTTTTCTTGGTCTTCACGGGCAATTTCTATTTGGTTGTACCCTGAATAGCCATCAAGGAAGCAAAAGTGGGAATGACCCGCCAACCGTTCTAAAATCTGATCAACAAACGGTAGGGGGAAGTGGTCTTTCCTCGTGATAGTGTTTAACTTCCTGTAGTCAATGCACATTCTCCAACCGGTAGTGACTCTAGTTGGTACGAGTTCATTATTGGCATTGGCTACGATGGTTATTCCGGATTTCTTAGGCACCACTTGAGTTGGGCTTACCCATTGGCTATCAGATATTGGGTAAATGATACCTACATCCAATAGTTTCACCACCTCGGCCTTAACCACATCCTTCATGTTTGGATTTAGTCGTCTTTGTGGTTGCCGGGATGTCTTCGCATTTTCCTCAAGGTGTATGCGGTGAGTACAAATCAGTGGGTCTATGCCTTTGAGATCCGCAATTGACCATCCAATGGCGCTCTTGTGCTCTAATAGAGTGGCTATTAGCCTGCTCTCTTGTTCCTCATCTAAGTGGGAAGAAATCACCACTGGATATGTCTCATCTCGACCTAAATAAACATATTTTAGCTCACTTGGCAATGGTTTTAGGTCGAGTGTAGGTGCCTTGATGTTAGATGGGAGAGCCTTGTTTTCATTTACAGGCAAAGGTTCAATTGGGGCCCTCCATCTTTTATTGTCAAGTACTGGCATCATCTCTAGAATGGCATCCATCTCTTGTATTGTGTAATCATTTGTCTCATGAGAATGGGCCATACATGCCTCCAAAGGGTTGGAAAATAGTGATAAGGGGACTGTATTCTCCACGAATGATTCGATCATGTTTAATTCGTGGACATCATCATCAACTTCCCGTGGTTGTTTGCATAACTCAAATATGTTAAGCTCAAGGGTCATATTTCCAAAGGACATTTGTACAAGTCCATTTCTACAATTGATAATGGCGTTTGAGGTAGCTAGAAACGGTCGTCCAAGTATGACGGGAATTTGAGTACCGGTACCTATCACGGGATGTGTGTCCAAGACAATAAAATCTACTGGGTAGTAGAATTTGTCAACTTGGACTAGGACATCCTCTATCATTCCTCTCGGTATCCGGATGGATCTATCAGCAAGTTGGAGTGTGGTTTTAGTGGGTTTCAATTCACCTAACCAAGTTGTTCATAGACCGAGTATGGAATGAGATTCACACTTGCCCCCAAGTCGAGTAGAGCCTGTTTAATCTGGTAGTCTCCTATGATGCATGAGATGGTTGGACTACCTGGATCCTTATATTTTTGGGGCACCTCTTGTTTGATGATGGCGCTCAAATTCTCAGCCAAAAGAACTTTGTTGTGAACGTTATGTTTCCTTTTGACTGTACACAATTCCTTTAGAAATTTGGCATAAGATGGTATTTGTTTTATTGCATCCAACAGCGGGATGTTGATCTTCACCTGCTTGAAAACTTCCAGAATCTCCAGATTTTTATCTAAAGGTTTAGGTGAAATCAACCTTTGTGGAAATGGGGCAACCGGCTTGTATTGTCTCTCCGGTTCTTTCTCTTGTGGAGTATTGTTTGAGTTATCATCCTCTTTGAGAATTTCGGATCCTTAGGCTTTGGAGCCTTCACCGGATTAGATTTGTCAATTTCTTTCCCACTTCTCAAAGTGGTGATAGCTTGAACATGTTCCGTATGGTGGGAGGATGAGCTTGCATCTTGTATCTCATACTGGGTCCTTGGGTTAGGAAGAGGTTGAGCAGGAAGTGTGCCCTTCTCTCTACCACTAAGGTGAGCTTCAACTCTAGCCAGAGATGTTTTCAATTCATTAATGGCTTGGTTTGAATTTTGATTGAATTTCAATTGCTCTTGCATGAACCCATCTATTTTTAGAGAATTTGTCTTGTTATACTCATTCTGGACCGATACGAGTGCACCTAACATCTCTTCTAGTGATACTTTTGGAGTGTTGTTTGCATTTGCAGTGGGTCCATTCCTCCAACTGAAGTTGGGATGGTTCTTCCAATTAGGGTTAAACGTGTTTGAGTTTGGAGCATATATTGCTGTTGATAACTGTTTATGGCATTTGTTTGTTCTTGTAAGATGCCTTGGACTGCTGAAATTGTGGGACAATCTGGTGTAGCATGTTGATTTCCAGCACAAATTCCACTAACAGTTTCAACGTCAGTGGAGTTGATTGTTTCTCCTTTCCTTAATTCCATGGCTTCGACCTTTCTTGTGAGGCTAGCCAACCGTGCACTTATGCTATCTTCTTCTGATAAGACATACATTCCTCCCTTTTCCTTTTGTTGGCCAGTCTTAGAACTTGTTGGTTTAGATGTGTCCCAAGACTCTGCACTCTCAGCCAATTCTTCCAAATAATCCCATGCTTCATCAGCTTCCTTATTCATGAACTCTCCATTACACATCATCTCTACAAATTGGCGCATGGATGAAGTCAGTCCTTCATAGAAAAAACTTATAATCCGCCAAATTTCATAGCCATGATGTGGGCATGCGTTTAATAGATCCTTAAACCTCTCCCAACATTGGGAAAAAGTTTCATCTTCCTTTTGGGCAAAGTTCATGATAAGGCGCTTAAGCATGTTCGTTTTGTGAGTAGGGAAGAATTTTTTAATGAATTCTCTGTGCATATCAGTCCATGAACCAATTGATCTTGGCCTCAATGCATAAAGCCAACCCTTGGCTTTATCCTTAAGAGTGAAAGGGAAGAATTTAAGTCTTACTACATCTTCAGTCACATTTGCAAAGTGCATGGTGGTGATTACCTCATCAAACTCCCTAAGGTGTTGATAGGCACTTTCACTGTCTAGACCATGGAATTTAGGGAGAAGATTGATCACTCCCGGTTTCAAATCCACGTTCCCTGCATTTAGTGGAAATACTATGCATGAGGGAGTGCTCGTTCTTGCAGGTTGCAAGAAATCACGTAAAGTCCTTGGTCGGGGAACATCCTCAACCACATTCTCCCTTGTTTCAGTTTGATTTTGGATCGGGTTAGGTTGATTTGCAGCCATATTTTCAGATAAAATTGGAGAATCTAGCCGTCTCCTAGCACGTGGCTCTTTATCAATTCCTTCTACTATCCCCCCTTCACTTATGAGTCGGTTATTGGAATCCCGAGCCCAATGTGGCATGCAAAACCAAAAATAAGAAACAAAAAGAAAGAAGAATTCTTCCTCCCTTTTCTTTACTCTTCTCTAAGACCGAAGCACAAGGTGTCTTGCAATGGCTAGGCCAGAAGCAAGAATAGAGACCGATTTCTCGTGGTCAATAGGGGTTCAGAGAACTCCCCACCCACTCTTTGAATCTTTTGAGAAAAAAGTGCAGAAAAAGGAAAAAGAGGAGTAGAGATGAGAAAAGAAATCTCTGAGCACAAGGTGATCCAAGGCGGCTGAGCCGACCAATAGGAATCCAGGTGGCAAAAAGGCCGACCTTTTAGAGATCCAAAATGAATCTCCACCCACTCTACAAGAGATGAATAGGAATGAATAGGAGAAGGAGAAGAGTAAGGTTTTAGAAGGATAGAACCTGATTCGCACTTGAAATCCTTGAATCTTCTTCAGCTTCCTAGAAATCCCTGAAAAGAAAAATCAATTAAACAAATTAAGTTAGTCTAAAAATCTAAAAAAAAAAATTCTTAAATAGATACTAATTTCAGAAATTTGTGAAAACCGTCAAGGTCCCCGGCAACGGCGCCAAAAACTTGTTCGCTTCCTCACGTGTAGGGTTGCGATGTAGTAATAAACTCGGTAAGACCGAGGTCGATCCACAGGGACTATGTAGGATCTCACAAATTCATCCACAAGTGTCTATTTAAGTCTACTAATCAGATTGTTGTATGAAGTTGATGTGAGTAACAAAAGCTGAATTAAATCGAAAGTAATTAATTATAAGAAGGCACTAGGGGTTCAAGGATCCACTTGTAGCAATCCTTGATGTTCAATCCGCTGTGGTTTCTTATTCTCTCAACTAGAATGGACATTCCTGTTTGTCTAGTCGGATAATAGAGCTGTTAAAACAGTCTGTAATATGTAAGTTCTATGCATAAGATTCACTCAATGTAGGCTGAGCTGAGCATGCTCAATTGCATAGGTCATTCCCCTTTCCTATAGGTCCAGTTCTCAATCATAACCATCCCCAAGTCCTCTCACAAGACAAGGCTAGATTAGGATTTGAACTAAATTCAAATCACAAGCACAGTCCTTACATATTCCAGAAAATCAACTAAAATAGAACTTTGGCATGAAGTCCCTTCATAAAGAGCTTAGTACTAGAGCGCACTCCGATTCCTCAGATCATACAGGTCTAGACCGTTACAAACAAATTAAGAAGATAAGTAATTCATCCAAACATCCATGAGTCATCACAAGACTAAGAAAAATTACTTAAAAACTTGTATAAACTTCAAACCTTAGTTGATAATCATGAATTCCACACTTAAACCACTTAACTACGAATTAAAACATCTTGGATTCACTACAAGCTTCACCTCTTAGCCCTAGCTAAGAGGTTTAGCTGCTCATGATCCAAGGAAACATGAAACAACTACAAAAAGCATGAAAATAGCAAAGCAAACCAAAAGGAGTTGTGAAACTCCAATCTCCACTTCCACAGTCTCCAACCTCGCTTGAACCCTTCTAGGATACCCTAGGAACGATCCCTAGGTGTCCTTTTATAGTCTGGAAGCTCCCCAACTTCGGAAAAATCGAGAAAGTGCGTAACGCTTACGCAGCGCAGAGAAAATCGGGATGCAATTAGAACTTTCTAAGTCTTCGCGCACAGCCGACCGGCCACGACCGGTCGGCCTCAATAACTGACCACTCCAGCAAGTATGCCCGACCGGTCAAGACCGGTCGGGCTTGTCTATCTTCAGTCCAGCAATGATGTCCGACCGGTCATGACCGGTCGGACGTTTCCACCTTTCCTTCAGCAGCTGTGGCCGACCGGTCAAGACCGGTCGGGCCTATTCATTAGAGCTTTCATGTGTATGGCTGACCGGTCTTGACCGGTCAGGCTTCCTTGGCCGACCGGTCACGACCAGTCAGCTTCATTTCCTTCTATGCTTCGGCCCTCCTTTGGGTCTTCATCCAAGGTCCTAAACATGCTCTTTTCAACTTCAAATGAGTGGAGTTCACTCTCAATCCTGTAGTCACAAAACATGCATTATATTAGCCTATAAACCATGCAAACCATGCACAATGAGTGATGAATTGGGGTTAGAATATACACAATTAGGAGCTCAACAGTGGGCGCTTTCTTCGTTGGTAGACTTTAGAAGGTCTTGTGTCCTCATCAGTACCCTAGTGGAGTACTGTAACATTTCCTTTATATAAATGTGTGTGTGTGTGTGTGTGTGTGTGTGTGTGTGTGTGTGTGTGTTAATCTTTTGATATACACAACACAACAAGTTGTTGCCTCAACCGATGACGGTTGGGAATGCTTGGGAACCTTTTCTTCTTCTTTTTTCTTTTCTTTTCCTTGTATTCTTTTCTTGCGGTGCTCTTTGTCTGTAGGCCTTTAATAAATTTCCCTATTATTCTTTAAAAAAAAAAAAAAAAAAATTTGTTGCTGCCCTAGCCATTTCTCTCCCTCTCTTCTCCTCCTCTCTCCTTTCTACTCCACATTTCTTCTCTATTAAATTTCTACTTGTTGGACTCCATGTGCTGCACATTGCATAGGCTTAATGTTGGAAGATTTTATAAACGTGAAGATGTATTCCAAGACACTTGAAAGGTAAGAGATTATCAAGTTCAGTTATGGGCTTGGGATTCTTTCTTAGCATGATGAAAAGCTTCACAAAAAATACTGGGCTTCTATGGTTAGTAGCAACATGCTTTGCGATTGTGTACCTCACTCTTTGAAGTCTTTATAGGTAAAAATAATGCTTCGAGCCATGCTTGCATCGAACAAGTGATTGTCTTTTGCTTACGCTAAAAAGATAGAATGAGTAAAAATACGGGCCATCCATAATGTTTGGTTCGAAGTTTTGGCCACAGGTTGCCTTATACGTTAAGAGCACCATGCCATTCGGGAGCATTTTAAGAAAAGTGGATTGGAGGAGAGGCCTATAATGGGCTTTATTTATGAACTGATGGAGTCTTGCAGAGGAAAAGATTGCATTCAATTGCAAATTTGCAATCATGTAAAAGAGAAGATAGATGAAAGATGAATTCCACAATTTCAATTTGGACTATCTTAATTGGAACAAGAGAGATGAAAGATGGATTCCATAATTTCATCACCCTTTACATGAAGGTAGGTACTATTTGAAATCTCAGTTATGGTATTCAAACAAGTTCTTTACACACCCTGGGGTAAAAATAAGGTTATTGGAGTGCATGGATAGGATAATCGTTGATAGGAAAGATCGTGTTAATGTCAATATATGATTAGATGAATATGAATATAGAAGAGGGGATTTTGGCTTTCAATTAACAATTAATACGATGAAGAAGTGTTCCCCAAGTGATTTTATGTTTGCAATTTTGCATTTTTCATGTAATATATATTTTTGTATTTGATGAAAGCATTTTTTTTTTAATGGCTTTGTATAACTGATTGGTGGGCATGCATTAGTGATAGAACACCATATCTTATGAGGTTTGCAATCCGAGTTTTAAGTCTCACATGTAGTGCTTCTGACTATGAGAGAAACTATTGTACTTTTGGCAAGTATTATTTTTTACTTTGATATTTTACATTAGGTCTTTTGTAGATTAGCTAGTTTTTAACATGAATCATTATATGGTAGGTCCATACAAAGAGGAATAGGTTGGGGCAACAAAAGTTAAATTCCTTGGTTTATGTCATGTACAATATGAAGTCAAGGGAAATAAGTATGAAGATAAGAGTTAAAGTGGATCCTATATTGGTTGACTATATTGCTTCTGATAATGAGTGAGTTGCTATGAAAGAAGACCCTACTCTTCCTAGATATATATCTAGGCACGAGTATAGAGACAATATTTTGAGAATAGTGTTGTGGCCACTATTCTAAAGTTTGATGATCCAGCTAGTAGCAATGCGCCATTGGCTAGTGTTTCTAATCCCCTACCTCTCCAAATCTTCCCTCGTCCTCCAATGAAAGAAAGGTAGGCTACAAACTCCCTTGAGTATTTTTTGTTCTAGCTTCCAGGATGAAGTTTTACATTTACACTTTTCAAAAGAAATTCAAATGAATCTCTTTCTTTAATTTGTAGATGGTCCTATGAGACAATTTCTTGCTCCTGTAATAGAAGAGAGATGAGGGTAATAATATACATGAGGTGAATGATGCAGATGGGGATAGTGATGATGAAAGGCATGGTGGCAAAATGGATGAGGATGAAAATGATGATCTATTAAACGAGGAAGATGACTTCTAGAGTTTAAAGTCTACTAGATTGATCATTTATAGTGTGGTTCATGGTTTATATTCCTTGTGGAATTTGTACTTGACATTCTTGTGACTTGTGAAAATGTATAATCTCTTCTTATCCATTTGTTTGTGACCAATTAGGAACTTGAGACTGTTTTATTGTTTTGTTTGTGTTTGGTATTTCCATTTAGACATTAACTAATGTAATTTTTTTAGAAATTTGTTGATGTGATTGATTTAGCTTGCATAGAAGTGAAAGTTAGCTTTAATTTTTTTTTTTTTTAACATTCATTTATTGAAAAATAATATATTTTTTTCTACTTTTTTTTTTTGCTATTTTTATATTTATCTTTACTATTTATCATATTTTTCAATTATTTTAATTTAAAAATAGAAGTGTTGTGTAGTGTAAAGAGTCTGAATAGTACACTATATGCTACATGCTATTTAAAATACTGGGTTGTATAGAAACATGGAATAAAATATTGACACAGAATAAACTAATGTTATTAAATGAAAATTGCATAATGTTTCAAGGTTTAGTGGGGGCGTAATGGCTGTTACAGCTCGTAACATAATGGTAACAGAGGAGGTTATTACAGCCGCCATTACCATTATAGAATACCTTGGCATAAACAAGACAATATAGCTCCCTAAATAACCAAGGGCTCACTCTGAAGTAATAAGTTGTATTTTTTGAGAAAGAGACTTCACTTGAGCCATGTGCTTCTAAAAAACAGGGAAGGACCATGTATCTGGACAGAACTAAATGCTGCTATTCAATAGAATTCTTGTTTTTTAACTTTCTGTATGCAGACTGGATCAGAGTTTGTGATTTATTTCTACCTTTAATCAACATATCTTTCCGTGATTATAAATTGTCTATTGGGAGTCAACTCGGTTGATGGAGAACGAAATTGGTTGCCTCCCTGAAATGTGAATTGATGCCTATTGAATTTGAATGGTTTGAGTCCTTGGATAAGTTGTACTCCAAAACCAAGTTTGATTCCTTGTCCCTTGCAAAACCTTCATCTATGCAAACCTCATGGAAATAGGATTATGTTGTCTGATTTTTCCTATATCTTACCTTTGTAGTAAAGATACCTTTCCATGGTTATAAATTTTGTATGGGGAATTGATTCTGGTCAATGGAGAAAGAAATGAGTTGCCCCCCTGAAACATGCACTGGAAACAATTGAGTTTGAATGGTTTGAGTGCGTGGATAAGTTGCGCCCCAAAACCAAGTTTGATTCCTGTCTCTTAGAAAACCTTAATCTTTGAGAACCATATTGAAGTAGGATTGTGTTGTCTGATTTTTTTTCTACATCTTCTCTTGGTAGTAAAGATGGAATATTCTGGATGCCATGCTCTGATCAATCAGTTCCTTTTTTTGTGTTACTTGACTTGAAAAATGGATGTTTAGATACTGTTTGATCTTTCTACTATTACTTTTGCTCGATGCTCTGAGATTAGTCCTTAACGGAAGTTTTTGTTGTTGGGAAAAGGATGCTATTGATCTCATACATGGGCACTACATTGTTTCCGTCAACCGTGATATGACATCTCCATCACAAACAGAAAGTCTTGATCCTGTTGTGGTGAGTACACAGCTCCATGTTAGTTGTAAACATAATTCATTGGAAAATCTCAATGCTTTTAGTGTATCTGCTGATGAAAGCTCTAGCTAGGTATGTTATGTTCACTACAGTTAGACCTACTTCATTTACCAAATTCTTGATTTTCCTATTTTGTGATAAAATATTTACTTCCTTTGGAGTGTAGGATTCCCACTTCCATCATGAATCTGAACTACTTGGAGTTTAAAGCCTGCAGTGCCTTTTGGGTACTGCATATGAAAACATTTTTCCCACTTAGCTCATGAAGGCATTTCCTATTATGAAAGGGGTAGGAACCTCAAATTATTTGCATCATAAAGGCATAATCAAAGAACAAGGCAACAAAACAGCAGACTTAACTGTGTTACCTGAAAGTAGCAAACAGAATAAGAAAACATTTTTCCCACTTAGCTCATGAAAGCATTTCCTATTATGAAAGGGGAAGGAACCTCAAATTATTTGCGTCATAAAGGCATAATCAAAGTACAAGGCAATAAAACAGCAGACTTAAATGTGTGTTACCTGAAAGTAGCAAACAGAATAAGAAAATCGATGTGATCTTTTATCCCATGGCTCTGGTTAAATGTCCTAAGTCCTCTGAAGCAGCAAGCATTTGCATCCAGTTTTTTCATGTATCTGTTTAAATAAGGGCTGTTCGCCTTTTTACTTACCAATGTAATTCTTGGTAAATAAGCCATGATTATTTACACTTGTAATTCTGGCATCATTTCCAATGTTGATGTTGACAGGAAGCTTGTTTGCAAAGCTTCCGACTACGTTAGTACGATTTGGATTTGGGCATGTATAAACTGTGGGGTCCACTGCGATGTATGTCTTACATGCCGTCCATCAGTTCTGCGGGCTCAATTTAGGTCATGAGCCCAAAAATGAGGTAGATCCAAATCTCATGTGAATCACACCATAGGAAACAGTGGGATTTGAATGCCCACTGTTGAAAACATATTTAGGGCCACAAGTTTTGGATCAAGCTGATATTTGTGTTTTACCTTTATTCATGTCTGTACAACCTTATGAACAGGTTGGATGGCAAATAAACATCACTGTGAGACCCACAGATGGCTTCAGCTTTCAACAGTGGACGTCACTAGGTCCAATTTTTCCTGTGGTGTGGTCTACTTGAGCTTTGGATCTAGCTCATTTTAGGCTTGTGCCCTAAAATGAGTAGGTAAAAGGGATGGATGGTGTAGATAAGACGCATCAAGGTGTGACCCACAGATTTCACTGCATTTCGTCCTGATTTTCAAGGAAGAAGTACTCCCTATTTTCCCTTCCTTCCAAAGTGAAGCAAGTCATTATGATGCTTTTATCAATATTTATATGTATTTATTAACAAAAAAAAAAAAAAAACCACCCCTAAGGGAATCCTAATAGTAATAATTGTGTCGTCATGAATTTATGTAATATAAAGTTTTGGTTAATGGTTATTGAGAATGAGAAGATCTATTACAAGAGCTGACAGATGGCCACACCAAGAAGAATCCGGATCTCTGTTGGCTCCAAGCAGGAAAACCCTGCTTGGAGCCTTTTTATTGGTCCATGTCATCACAGTCTCCAACCATGTCACATCCTCAGTGCAACCTGATCACACTGACGTAATGCAGTGTGATGTGGACCAATGAAAAGGCCCCAAGCAGAGATTTCCTGCTCGGCAGCCAACAGAGGATCCGGGCTCCACCAAGAACGAGAAAGCAAACAAACTAGCACAATAATGAAAGTCCACTGAGACTTCAGGTCCAATACTACCATTCTATCATGCTGGTTCCAGTAGACTTAGTTCAGTCTATTGGATAATCCGTTTAAACTTTCTGATTAATAAGCAGGCTTGTTCCTAAAGAATCAGAAGGGGAAATCAAGCCTGTCTCTAGAAGGGGCAATCAGAAAGCGAAGGGGGCTTTCTTGATGCTCCATGTGGGGCAGTTCTCAGGGGAATGGTAGGAAATAGACTTTCAGGATTTCCACAAGATTCGACAAGGTAATGGAGGTTGCCGTTCCTGGGCCCAAGAGATTTGCCCTCATTCGTGGTTTTGCATTCATTAGGTTCAATTGAACCACTCAAGCAGAGGCACCCATGTCAGAGATGAACAACAACTGGCTTGCTGCTAGGAGAATCTTGGTCCACAAGGCCAAAATGATCCTGAAATTCTCAAGAGGGTGCATGTACGGCCAACAAGGTTTCCTGGTTCGTACTTTCACCATGATCAGGAGGTCCAAACTCTTTTAGAAATGTTGTTTTTTTTTTTTTTTTGTGTGTGTGTGCGCCATACTCGAGGGAGTTGTGACATATCACTGATCCTTCACTCAAACAACAAAGATTCGCAAGAGAGTGATCTGGTAGGCGTAGGGCTAGATAAAATCATTGAAGCTAGTGGGAAAAGAACGGCATGGATTGTGAAAAAGATAGATGCTCCTTAAGGGTCTTTTCAGAGCTGTCTCAAGTGCTGCGACACAGCATTCAGTGGAGCTTGGTTGCAATGGTGGTAGCTGGCACACCAATCCGAGTACCAGCAGAATGGTTGTCTCTATGGTATAGGCTATTGGAAGGCATCTGAAAGGTTAATGAGATAAATAACTTGGAGCTTTGGATACGTCCCAATTTTGATATTAAAGTGCTGATGCATGTGGTGTGGCTTTTCATCAACGGGCCAATCAAATCCATGTGAAGGTGGTCTGAATGGCCAATGCTCAGTTCAGAAGATATATGGATCCAGATGAGTGGGGTTCTGCTGGAGATCTAGGTGGGTTTGTTTGATGAGGTATTTTGGATTGGTTAATGACTGTGAATTGCTCTGGCACAAGGTTTCTTTGCTTGAAATTTACAAGGGGGAAAGGTTCGCCATTTTCAGAGAAAATGGATGCCAGGATTGTTGATTTATGTTTTTCTTGAAAGATGAAATTTTATTGCAAAAAGAGAGAAACAGGGACAAACTACAATAGAAAAAGGAAAAGCAACAGAAAAGCAGATAAACAAACAAAAAAAACAGAAAAAAGGAAACCTTTCGAAAAATACAACAACTGTCCCCCGACAGAAGGAACCAAGGAACACCAAAAACCAAGGTGTTCCATATCCGTTACGATATGGCCGTAAAGGCCGATGTGTATAGGTAACAGCCATGACCGTTACGCGATACGGGGATGAAAAGGGGCAGTTGACTTTTTGGGACCGTATCGGCCATTATATGGGCCGTAACGGCCGTTATTGGGCATAATGACCGTTATCCCCACAACGGTCGTAAAACAGCTACTTTTTTCTTTGTAAATCCATTTTTTCCTTTCTTTTTTTTTTCACTTTTCTCATTCCAAAAAACTTTTCTACATCATTCTACAGCAGATTTTGACCACTTGTATCATAGTTTTAGGATTAAAATAGTAGATTGAAGCAATTTGGGCGAATAGAAGCTCCGAGGGCCATTTTTTCAAAAAATCGAAAAAGTGGCATATATGCATTTTTTTCCAATTTCTAATTCTAATGCTTGATTGTGATGTGTAAACAGTAGAGATGCATAACTATATTCATAAATTCACCAGACAACCCAATATAGCACTCTTACCAAAGAGGGGACTGTTACACTACCACAAACATGTTCAAAACAAACAATGAATATAGATTTGGAGTATTTACATTATTCTAGATTTTCTAGATATTTTTCCAGAATGTTTTGGGCAAATTTTTTTTTTAAACCGTTGCGGGGGGTCGTAATGGTCAAAACGCCCCCATATCGACCGTTACGACCGATACTTGTATCGATAACGGTGGTGACCGTTACGACCACCGTTATACGGAATACCTTGCCAAAAACACTACGGAGTCCTAGTCCCGAAACATGACAAGAACCTGAGAGAATACTCTAGCCGTTGCAATGGAGCGATTTCTGAAACAGCAGTTGTTTCTTTCCAACCAAATAGCCCAAATAAGAAGGAAAATGATCCTTGTTTCTTTCCAACCCAATCTGAACCGAACTTTGTGGTAATTCCTAGTGATAGGAGGTATCAATAGAAGTCATAAGAAAAGCATTCACATGTTATTGGGATTGATTAATGCGTTTGGTAGGTGATATATCTCGTCTAATTACTGCATTCATTGTAAGATGCTCCACATTTTCTTTCTAGCATACCAGACTGTAACAAGAAATCCTTCTTCCTTTTGTAGTCACTATCGGTGGCATCGGCGATAGTCTTGGCTGGTGTCATTTTTGCAACCATGTCGCTGAGGCAAGGTGAGTTGATTTCCTTTCTTCTAGACTATTGAGTCTTCCAATTTGATCAGTCTTGCAGTTGAAACTATTCTTGATGGCCCATTAGAAAAAAACATTGAACAAAAAACTATTCTTGATGTTGGCTGCAGTGTCAAATTAGAAGGGAAAGTAACATGTCTTTTTTGCAGGAGTAAATTTTAGCTGTCATTTTTTGCAAAATACATTGAGACAAGTGAACTTCTTTGAATCTTTTTACACCATAGTTCTAGAACTCAGTGAGTCAAATCTCAGCCTAGTTGATTCAGTTCTACGAGATTCAAGCCAAGCAATGAGGCAACCTGCTGTGTAGTCTGGCTCGGTCGAGACCTGTTGAGTCATCTTGCTGACTCGGTCAACTCACTGTGGCAAGTGGAGACTTGAAGCTAGCCACTGAGTTTATGAAACCATGGTCAACTGGTGGTTCTACCTTTTTGTTGATAAAAAGCTTGGGGGTGGGGAGGCATAACTTGAACCATGGTCTCCCCTACGAAAGAGAACATTATGACTGGGATAACAACTGCTGCTAATTTGCTTATTCTAAGAACTTTAATTACTCACAAATATTTAAAAAGTATTTTATTTATTTATTAAAATGTTGAATCAAGCGAAGACCTGGTTGCTCTTCAAGTTGACTCGACAAGACTCGATCCAGCTGGACATCGAGTTGAGTTTTTGGGTTTTATTTTTTACTTGTTTTTATTTTTTTATTTTTATTTGTTTTTATTTTTTAATGATCTGGAGTAGGGATTGTTAGTTTTTATTTTCTAAAAAAGTTTCTTGAAGATAAAATAGTAGCGAAGATTAGAGAAAACTGATCAGTATTGGGCATTCCTATATACTGTGCATCTAGTTGCATGCCATCATTTCTCTACTCACCCACACACACTTAGGGCCTGTTTGGATTCATGAAAAGGAAAGGAAACATTTTCCCATGAAATTCACTTTTCATTGTTTGTCAAGCCTTTCCTTGTGGGAATTTATAGGAAACACCATTTCACACTTTCGATCTTTATTGGAAAATAACCTCCACCCCTACGAAATGCATTTTCCCATGGTGGAATGAAAATGGTTTTCTTAAGGGCTAAGCCCAAATGTGCCAAATGGTGGCTCATGTGCCACCATGCCACCTATGCCACCATCCATCCATGTCTCGCTTTGCGCCCCACATGTGCTAATGTACCACATGTATCACCATTAATCTTACCTTGTGACCCACATGTCCAAAGCACTCCACATGTGCCAATGTGCCGCATGTGCTACATGTGCCACCATCCATCTTCAATCGCACCAAATATGCCACATGCGCCAATGGTGCCAATGTTCACAAGTGCTGCCATCTAGCTTCAAGTGCCCATGTGACAAATGTGCCAATGCGTATCTTGTGCCACATGATGCTCTACCGTACAATTTCAAGCACCTCATATCTACCACGTGTGCCATAATTCAGCTTCAAGTGCCCACATATAACATTCTTTGCCCACAAATGCAAAGAAGAAGGTTGAATTAAGGATGTAGGCAGCCAAGTACAATGAGGATGACATTTGGCTGCCTCATCTAACATCTATAATATCTAAAATGGGTTGATAATCATGTTATTTATAGTTAAAGTGATCCATCATTTTGTTTCTAGTTATTTCCATTGTATCCTAGATATAGCCCATGGGTGGCTTTACATCACCATCCACCACTCGCAACACACTTACTAAGGGTTCCGATGATTTTAAGGCTTTTACCACTTGATTCCAACATGATTGGGAATGGGAGAGAATGGTTTGTTGGACTAACTTGCCTTTAGCCTTCTTTAACCCCATTATTTTAATCGGTTGACACTACAAAGCTTTTAAGTTTAGCTTTCTTTGAATGTAACCTTTGTATTGTTAAGAAAATCGGGTGATGGCCGGACGAAGCAAATTACACCCAAGATGACTTCTCATGTAATGGAGAAGAATGGCATGCCACGGTCCAATTGGCAAACGCAAAGAATAAGGTTGAATTAAGGATGTAGGCAGCCAAGTACAATGGGGATGACATTTGGCTACCCCATCTAACATCTATAATATCTAAAATGGGTTGATAATCACGTTCTTTATAGTTAAAGTTGTCCATGATTTTGTTTCTAGCCCTCTCCATTGTATCCTAGACATTGCCCATGGGTGGCTTTTCATCACCATCCACCACTCGCAACACACTTACAAAGGGTTCGAATGATTGGGAATGGGAAAGAATGGTTTGTTGGATTAACTTGCCTTTAGCCTTCTTTAACCCCATTATTTTAATCGGTCGACACTACAAAGCTTTTAAGTTTAGCTTTCTTTGAATGTAACTTTTTTATTGTTAAGAAAGCTATTGTGAATCGGGTGATGGCCGGGCGAAGCAAATTACACCCAAGATTACTTCTCATGTAATGGAGAAGAATAAAATGCTTGTGCATAAAAACTGTGATTCTCTTAACCCTAACAATTACCTTAAGATACAACCTACCTACGTCTTCTAACATTAGATTAATACAGTGTGCCGTGCATAGAGTCCAAAATAAACGCTGCCTCTTCTTCGTAAAAAGGCGACCTGCGGCTACATAACTAGCTGCATTGTCTGTGATAACTTTGGCAATATATTTCTCTCCTACCTCTTCAACTACACTATCTAACAATATGAATAAAAAATAGGCCGTGTGGGAATGGGTTATGCATCCACGGATTTTAAAACCCAGTTGGACAATTAAGAAAGTTTATCAATGTTCGACATGATCTATTGGTCCATCAATCAGCCATTAGTGTACAACTATAGATTTTCCAACTTTCTTTGTATAAGTTTCTAGTAAATTGAACCTTATTTTTTATGTAACTCTCCCTCACTTCATGATAGGAATTAGATTTCAAGTCAAGTCCAAATTTACCAATAGCTTTAATCATTACCTTAAAACTCTTAATCTTTATTATGTTGAAAGCTACACCAACTTTATACAACCAATTTGCAATGTAATGAATCGTGGTTTTTCTTTACTTTTGTTTATGGCAGTTTTCTAAAGTGGTTTGGGCGGGTCCTTTGCCCTTGCCCCTTTAATCAACAACATCTTCTGGATATGGTCTACACCACCTATCCATAGGCCTTCTTTTGGCTGCTGGTCTAAATTGCCCTGTGAATGTAGGTGGTATAGAAGCATCCGAATCTACAACATCAATGTCTTCATAAGCTTCTCTCTATAAATTCTTCTTGAATACCCGCCGTGTCATGTCTTTTTCGAGCATTCTTATCCATGTACTCCGTGATTTCCTAGCAGATTTTTGGAGTAACATTAGGACATGCTCTTGCATTTGATTCCGATGCGTGCACATGGTGTTGTTTATGCCTCACCAAAGCTTATGAATCCGCACAAATCACACACTATCAGGGACTTTTTACCGGCACTTTGATAGTGTTCGTACTTTCAACCTGGGTCATTTGACTTCGGTTTCAAAGAAGAAGACATGATGATGACACTAAGCAATGTACTAGTGTATGAATAAGTGTATTAGACAAACAATGAAACAAATAAACTATACGTATAAGTTTATTAGACAAACAATGAAACAAATAAGCTATATTCTAGCTACTAGTCAAGTACTATATAACTAGTAACTACTAAATGCCAAATTACTAAATAGTAAATACTAATGTAGATGCCTACTATTAGTCTATTATTATTAGGCTATAACTAATTTACTATATGAGAGAGAGAGAGAGAGAGAGAGAGAGAGAGAGAGAGAGAGAGTCTCACTATAGTGATGGAGTTGCAATTTACAACAGGGGGGGGGGGGGGGGGGGGGGGGGGGGGGGGTGGGTGGGTGATTGAGAGTTGAATCTTCAAATGAGGTCTTGAACTTGAACCTCTCTCTTGAAATCTTCTAATCTAGTGTTCAATACTTAAATGTCTTGAATCTTGATAAAAGAAATGAATATGAATGAATGAATGATACAATACACAATACAATTATACAATTACAATTTACAATAAAACAAAATAATGTTGATTGTTGGGTGACTCTCGAGTCTTGAGTTGACTTGTCACTTGAGTCTTGAGAATGCTAATGAAAGAAATAGATAAAAGTTAAGAGTAGAGATTAGAAATAAAATGCTAATGAAGGAAAGATTGAGATTAGATTAGAGATGAGATAAAGAAAGTGAAAGCAAGAAGATAGAGATATGAGATGAAACTTGTATGTGATTGCATAATGCGATATGCGATCGCACATTGTGTACGTGGCATATGCGACCATCGCATATGCCATGTGCACAGTTCTATGCTTACGCAATCGCTTTCGACAACACGGTTTGATGCAGGATGACCGAATTATGATGCATGTTTATAGACACAATTATTCAGCGGAAATAAAAGGCAATAATAATCTAAAATTCTAGCATTAATCATCATAATTGAGAAAATCATAAAGGAAACATGCAATGGAGCAGGCCATCATCACAACCATGGGGTATGGAATTCAATTATTACTTAGGTTGGATCCGGCAAGGGATGAGACCTCCCAATCTTGCATGGTCATACCCAATCGATCAATGAAGATCACTAGTCCAAAGAATCAGGAAGTTTCTTGGATTAGGGATTTGAGAATTTGGGGGTTTAGGGTTTAGATCGATTCTCAAGGTTTGATCGAGGAAGGATTAGCGAAACTAGAAAATAATTACCTTGAAGAATTTGGAGAGGCACACGAAGAAGTTAGAAGAAGAAGATCAAGGAAAGAGAAGAAGCACCATGAGAGAGAGAAGAGAGAAGCCACCAAAGAGGTTTGCCTTTTCATTAATAATCAACTAATTCTCATTTTTAGGGCTTAGCCCACTTAAATAAGCAATAAGAAAACTTAAAAATACAAAAATACCCCTAAAAATCAAGTAAAACAAATCCAAAAAAAAAAAAAGTTTGTGCGGAGGCCGGGCGCCCGGTGACCAATTTGGCCGAGCGCCCGGTCAGAACAAAAAACGTCCAGCAATAAAATCTTAAAAATCTCAGAATTTCGGGCGCCCAGCGACAAATTCGGCCGGGCGCCTGGCCACCTTCAGTCAGGCATTCCTTCATTCCTTCAGTCGGGTCTTCTTCCATCCTACACACGTGTCTTCTATGTGCTAAATCACGTGCGTAGGGTCTTCAATGCTCCTCAATCATCGCCTAACCACAAGGGAGATGCTTGCGGTGGGCGCTTTCTTCGCCGATGGACTTTGAAGGGTAGATGTCCGCATTATTCTCCTCGTCAGAGAAGAACTTGACTCCGACGAGTTAAAACTCTTGTGGCGCTCTAGTAAATCTGGGTTAACGCTCTGTAACTCCACTTCTATCAACTATGTAGATTCTGACGGCGGCTTGTTCTTCCATTTGACAAGGTATCTTTGGAAACCTCCGTCTCTCGTAAAAACGATCTCTTCATGCACGATTTCCTCAATTTCCTCTTTACGAATAATGGGTGGAGGAAGGGGTGAGGTAGGTTGCGAAGAAAACTCAGAGAAATGTCATGAAAGGGACGAGGGATCAATGGTATGATTAGGGGAACGGACTAGATCCTCCACATTAAACGTTGGATTAATGCCCATTTTAGGTGGAAGGTCGATCTGGTACGCGTTGGACTAAATTTTCTGCAATATCTTGAATGGTCCAGCACTATGCGCTTGTAATTTCTTAACAGAACCCTATGAGAACCACTCTGGCCTTATCCTCACCATTACAGTCTCCTTGTAAATCTTGTGATCTACGATTATTATCAGTTGAAAACTTATAATTATCATTGCTTTGATTATTCCGCTGTTTAATATGTGTATGCAAATTATGGATGTGTCGTGTAAATGCATCAGTTGACTCTGAAGATCTTTGGGTGACAGACATGGGTGAAACTAAAGGACTCTTTGAAAAAGCAACAAACTCGAAATAAACAATCTTATGACCTAGAACTTGAAAAACTGAAACGAAAGGACACTTCTTATGGGTGACACATAATTTCTCACTATAAGTATTATAAACAAGAATGATTTTCAAGTATCCCAACACTTGAGAACACACACTATTAATACCAAGTCTTGAGCAGATCTTGGCCTCAGCCATTATGTCCAAAATGTCATCAATATGCGGGATAGGGACTCTGACCATCATATCTACCATGATGTGAATACGTCGCACGATGGCATGACACTTGACTGAAGCTTTGTGGACGGTCAGGATATGCCCACATGTGTGCTATATGCCATTGTTCTTGGAAGTGAAAAGGGTAGACATGACACATAGAACAAAACTCCAACTCAAGCTTTCCTTATTGAATTCTTCCCCGAGAAGTTTATTAAATTGACGCTGCATTTCTGTATTTTCTACGGGGTTCACCTGGTATGAAGGAAAGCTTGACAAGACCAACCTAGGGACAAGATCGATTGTGTGTTGAATGTCCCATATGGGTGAAAATGTATCCCATAAATCATCTGGTGGGATATCACAAGTCATGTGGGCGTCCACCATCATATCCTCACTAGTCTCCTTTTCAAATTCATTCATATGCATTATGGTAAGAGACTTAGATTGGAATCTACATCACTTAAGTCGCACATGACATCTGGAAGTGGTGCGGTCTCAATTCCTTCGACCTTTTCATCACTAGCACACACTTCGTCATCCTCAACGATGACGAGCGATGCCTCAATTTTTTCCATTTCATCACTAGTGACGTTAGGCATGTACTCTTCCACTTCATAAACATCATGTTTGGACCCATCCAACTTGCCGTTCACCAAAGCATAATGTTGATCATCTTTTCCATAGTTAGGGCTAGTCTGGTTGAATGCCTCTAATCTGTCGTTGAGATTCTGGAAGGATTTTCTAAAATGGTTTTCAATGTTGTCCAGACATCGAAATATGGCGGCCAAAGCCTCCAGAATCTGATCCTGATTCATGGTAGTGATGCGTAATCCAAAACCATGACCAAAACGAATGGGCACATAACGGAGGACTTGTCCAAAGTTCTTTCTAAACTCGACTCTATGGATTGGATGACTCACAATATGAATGCGATGAATTTAAACTGCAATGAACTAACACTAATTAATTCTAAATCATGCGACTCAAATCTGAAAATTTTCGAAATTAGGAAACTTTCTAAAATTGAAAAGTTTCTAAAATCGGAAACTTTCTAAATCTGGAACTTTCCTAAATTAGACCTAAAAATCAAAACCCTAATTTGATAATTCGATCTAGACAAAACCATGCAAGCCTATTCTCTGATACCAAATTTGGTGCAGGATGACCTAATTATGATGCATGTTTATAGACATAATTATTCAGCGGAAATAAAAGGCAATAATAATCTAAAATTCTAGCATTAATCATCATAACTGAGAAAATCATAAAGGAAACATGCAATGGAGCGGGCCATTATCACAACCATGGAGTATGGAATTCAATTATTACTTAGGTTGGATCCGGCGAAGGATGAGACCTCCCGATCTTGCATGATCATACCCAATCGATCAATGAAGATCACTAGTCCGAAGAATCAGGAAGTTTCTCGGATTAGGGATTTGAGAATTTGGGGGTTTAGGGTTTAGATCGATTCTCAAGGTTTGATCGAGGAAGGATTAGCAAAACTGGAAAATAGAAAGAAGAAAATAATTACCTTGAAGAATTTGGAGAGGCACACGAAGAAGTTAGAAGAAGAAGATCAAGGAAAGAGAAGAAGCACCATGAGAGAGAGAGAGAGAGAGAGAGAGAGAGAGAGAGAGAGAGAGAAGAAGAAGAAGAAGAAGAAGCAACATGAAAAACAAAGCGGCCACCTTCAGTCAGGCATTCTTCCATTCTTTCAGTCAGGTCTTCTTCCATCCTACACACGTGTCTTCTATGTGCCAAATCACGTGCGTAGGGTCTTCAATGCTCCTCAATCATCGCCTAACCACAAGGAAGATGCCTGTGGTGGGCGCTTTCTTCGCCGATAGACTTTGAAGGCTAGATGTCCACATCACTGTTTCTAACCCCTTTAATGGAATTTTATCTGGACATTTCCCCATAACTTTAATGATCCAGATCAAAACTTCATCAAATGAGCAGTTTGAAGCATCGAATCAGTGCAGATTTAGGACATGATCATCCAAGAGTTGACTAATCAATTGCGAATTCCAAGATCAATGATAAAAGCTGCTAATTCTAGCACAGTCACTCAGTCCATTTCATGAATAAAGTGCCAGTTGCATTTAAACATGAGATTGATAAAATGTGTAGGATTCTCCAATTGTCCCAAGAGATGATCCATTGATCAGATGTCTTGGATTGATGAGCATAACCATTGATCATGTTGTGTTTCTGTCATGTTAAAGATAACCCTATTAACATGCATAGTTAATGACTGAAAAGGAGAGTCCCGGGCCTTGCCTCAGGAGAGCGGGTACGTTACAAACTCAGCTACTGAGCTGGGTGTTAAAAAAATGTTTTCAGGATCTTTGTTAAGCCCACACGCACATGCAATTAAACTCATGTACACACCACGCACGTGCCAGAATGGCATATGAGTCCGAGATCCAATCCACCTATAAAAAAAGGCACCACTACGTTGATGCCCTAGCCTGAGAGTCGGATTTGATCCACTGGTCATGTTTTTCAGCTCTGCTAAGCCCACATGTGTGTGCAATAAAGCTAATTTACACGCCACACTTGTGCCTGAATGGCATGATAGGTCTGAGATCCAATCCATCCATTAGAATGGCACCACTGCATTGATTGCATCATCCCGAGAATCAGGTTGATCCACTGGTCAGGTGGGCTGCTGTTTGCAAAACAAAATATACGGCTGTGAAAAAAATAGGCTGAAGTTTTCTTACCCATCCACCTGTTTTCAATATTGGAGCCCACTTGCTGGTTGAATCAGATTTATTTTTTGGCAAAAATGTGTACAAGGTCCGACCAACCTGATGGGATGCATTATATCTCACACCTATGTGCCATGCTAGCACGTGTGGTGTGGTGTGTACACGAACTTCATAGCCTTTATTGCACATGCATATGCACTAGGCAAAGTTCGAATTTCAGTCATAGTAACTTTTCTCATTATTTTCCTTAATACTTTCCAGGGGTGTGTAGAAGATCCATGCATATGAACTGAATCGGTTGCCATTTCTTTTGCAGCTAGATACGACCTTCGACATCTATTGCTTTCAGCTGTTTTTGCTGGTGTGAGTTTCAGCATTGCCTCATTCGTGAAAGCCAATGGGCGGAAGTTCTGCAATCGGCCTCGCCTTAACAAGCCTCGAAGTTGATTTTATAGTATGGAAACATGTCGGTAAGTCGCGCTGCATATGGGCCGGTATAGCAGCATTTTCATTTTATTTGTTTCTTTTTTTCCCCTCGTATATTTATTAATTTTCTTTGGACAGTTTAGCTTCGCGTTGTGCTATTTAAAACCTTTATTTGGCTAAAGCATTCTTGTATTCCATTGGATTTGGGACACTGGCTTCCCAACAGTTTCAAAATAAGAAGCTTTTTTTCCTGCATTTGTGATGGGCCATTTTGTTTTATTGTTATTACTACTATTTGTAATATGACATGCTTGCTATCCCACATGACCCTTTAGATGTGGCCCACATGCCATATAGGCATTTTGGTGAGATATCTGATCCTTGCATATATGGTATGCCCCACCATGCAGATGGCCTAGCACAAAAATGTGTGGTCCGCTGCACAGGCAAGCTGCAATGTTTAAAAACAATGTGCGGTTTAAATTGCGAAAGGTCTGCATTTGATGGACAGCTGGCCAGCCTGATTGGTGGACTGTGTTACTTTGCGCTAGGTCTTCCTAATGGCGGGACCCACCCAATGCAAGATCAGATGTACCCCACATTGCAGGTTGGTGCCTGCCGTGTAAAGTGTCGTGTGGGGCCAGCAAGCATGTGTGAAATGGACACGGATTGCGTACTACCCCCACTAAGATCTAGCAAGAGATTTATGTGTTTTATCCGCACCATACGTCCATTTTGACAGATCATTTTAGGGCATGAGCCCAAAAAGGAGTTAGATCTAAGGCTCAAGTGGACCACACCACAGAAAACAGTGGGGATGGAAGGCCTATAGTAGAAAACCTCATGGGGTTCACAAGTATTGGATCAATCTGATATTTATCATCCAGGTCAGTCTGACCTTATCAACGGGTGGGCAAGGAAACCTCACGGTGGGCCCTTGGAAGGTTTCAACAGTGGGTGTCATTGTCACTACTACTTGTGGTGTGGTCCACTCAAGACTTTGGTCCCGGTGGGCCCCACAGAGCACCTGCCAGGATCGTCCTCTCTAGCTAGGTACTGTTGGGGGGAGCATGCAATCCATGTCCATGTAAGATTTGAATGGGTGGGTGGCGGTACATGTGTACGACATCCAGACCACTCATCAGGTGGGCCTTGTTACGGTTGAGCCGTGCCCCAAGAGTATTTTTGGATAATATTAGTGGACCGTTTCTTAATGATCCCTGGTTGCCTCTCAACACTCTCAGAGGATTGTCCTCATCTAGGATATAGACCACATCAATGATGGGGCCTTCCAGATGAGCGGTCTGGATGATGTACATGTGCCCCGTGTCTTTATGGAGTGGAGGCAACATTTATTCTCAGACGTGATATTGCAAATGATTCCATCTTTCCTCTATCAAACAGAAGTGCAGTGACGCCCCGACATCATCCATAGCTCAAGTGATAGACGAGAGATAACCTTGTTTCAACAAGGTCATCGCAGAAATTTAAGTCAATGGACTTCAAACCGGTAGTTTCTCCTTCGACAACAACAGTAAGTTGATCCATTTCTCACTCATATGTCCTGTGATGTCATAATTGACCATTCACCCCAGTTGATGCAACTGTGAGTGGATTATATGTGCCAAAAGTCATATACAAGGTACATTCTTTTTTTCCCATGCTATCACTAAAGCATCCTTTATGACCTTCAATGAATCTCCTGTGAATGTCGCCACATGTCCAGTGTCGGTGACCTGCCCAATTGAGATCAAGTTTCTTCTCAGGTTTGGGATGTGTCGAATGTCCCTCAACTTCAAGATTGTGTCGTCTTTCTTATTTATTTGAACATCTTCCTTTCCAATAATCCTGCATGACTCATCATACCTCAGGTAGACTCTCCCAAAGTCACCTAACACACAGTCTTGAAGAACATCTTTCGATGAAGTGGCATGAAACGAAGCACTCGAGTCTATAACTCAAGACTCATTCCGTGCATCAAGAGACAAGATCAAGACTTCTGTATCACTCTCCTCAGATAGATTCATCGAATCCTTCCCACTTTGAGAGCTTCTTTTTTGTTTCTTGAGTACCTTGCAATCACGCTTCATGTGCCCCCTATTTCCGTTATACCAGCAATTATCCTTGCCTTGCGTCCCTTTGGATGATCTATTCTTCCTCGACTTCGACCGCCTGTGTGGCTTGCTTCTTCTACTCAACGATCTTCCTCTTTCTTCAACATTTAGAGCATTTCTGGATCCGTCTCCTGAAATTCCTAAAGCTTCCCACCGAGGTTCTTCATTGAGAATCAAACCTACTACATCGTCGTATTTCAGTTTTTTCCGATCCTATAGAATTGCTCACGACAACCACCAAATCATCCCAACTGTTTGGCAAACTTGACAAAATCAACAACGCCTTGACCTCATCATCAAACGTGATGTTGATGGATTTCAACTGGCTCGTGATCGTGTTGAACTCGTTTAGATGCTTTGTCACGCTCCCACCGTCACACATTTTCATGTTGAATAGCCGCTTCATGAGATGAACCTTGTTGGATGCAAAGGGTTTCTCATACATCTTTGCTAGTGCACTCATCAAGCCCCTTGTGGTCGTCTCCTTGGATATGTTGAAAGCGACGCTCTTTGATAGAGAGAGTCGTATCGTTCCTAAGTGCATTTCGATCCAATATATTCCAATTTTCATCGGTTATCTTCTCCGGTTTCTTCTCTTTTCCTTTTAGAGGAAGGTAGATGTCCTTCTGGTACCCATTGCTCCCACTTGAACTAGACTAATAGTTTTGATACCAGTTGTTGCGCAGGGGCAACCAACTCCGGTGAACCAAAATCTAGCCTCCGAAATCACCCACAAAACGATAAACAAGAAGAAGAATAGAAACTAAACAAGCAAACCAAACTAATCACCACTGCAAGACAAATTTTACATGCAACAAGGGTAAAAAACCACGAATGCAATCTCTACTATGCAAATAAGAACTTTTTATAACTTGATTTCTCACCTTCTATGCAATTTGTCGCTTAGAAAACCCTAGCTCACGTATCTCTCTCATAACCCCATTTTTGCAAGTTCATTTTATATATATATAAAAAAAAAGGTCCAAAAATGGAAACCACATGAGTGGTCTCTGACTTCCATGCTGGCCTCTGATCAAGCTCAATTGCCTCAACAATATTAACTTATTAGCATACTGCAGCGATGCATTGAACAGTAGAAAAACTAAGCTAAAAACTAATAGCTCAGGACTTATTGCAGCATGGCTAGACAAAAGTGGAGGCAACAAAGCTAAAAAGATAAACTAATATGTGTCCATGAAGGATGAAAGGGATAAGCAACTTAGGGCTAAAAAGGATATTGATTGATTTGCATGGTGAGGATTTGAAACTCTTCTTTGAGCATTGCTTTTATAAATTTGAAGAGGCGGTAGCTTTGTGTATGATTTAGCAACAAGATAGATTTGGATGGTTGGTTGTGCAAATCTCCTTCATTCTCCACATAAGTATAACTCATTGTTTTAAGACACATATATTAAAGATCACGCACACCTTTTGTTATTCTGATCATGTATAAGAAAGTTTATTGAAGTCTCTATGTCCCTGGACTTTTGCATAGAAAACTTTATTAAAGTCTTCGTCTTATAGAAAAGTTTTCTATAGTCCTAAAATCATTGGACTTTTGCATAGAAAACTTTATTAAATTCTTTACCTTACTGAACTCTTGCATATAAAACTTTGTTAGAGTTTTCACAATGAGTAAATGATTCACAATTTAGGTTAATTTTTAATATTCGATAATAATAAAAAGTCCAAAGAAACTCATATGATTTTTCGGCAAACTCGTAGAGTTTTTTCGTCAACTCGATTCAACCAGGTTTCCAGCCCAGTAGAGCTTCCGCGATTTTAAGCCATGGGCCAAATTGCGACTCTCCCCAATCTCCACACTTGGCAAGCCCCATTCTATGCTTCGGATCATTATGGATGGACCACGCTTTGAATTTAGACTATTAGCCATTTTTGTTTGAACCGCCTATTCCTAGGCCACCAATGGTTAGAATGGTCCAGTCAGCATAATTATTGCATTGGGGCCTATCAACAGTGATGCACGTGGGTGGACCGTTCAAATCCCCAAAGGTGGGCCTGGGTAGCGAACATGGGATAGAAAGGCGCCACCATATATCAGCTCAACGGTCCTCAAATATTATGGTCAAAAAAGTTCAGCAGGGTTTTCTTTATTTCTTTTTTTTATTATTATTATTAGTAAGCGAGGATGGGGAGCGTGTGGGGACATCCAGAGGGCGTCCCACTTGAATTTACCGGTCAAAATCTACTCTGGCCGTCCACATGCGGTGTCACACCACATCAAAGTTCAGGCGACCTCTTCAAGGTAATGTTCGGATTCGGATTCGGATTCGGATACGGTAGTGATCCCTCCGGTACCAGGTCTGTCCTGGTCGGTGCTGTGGGCCGCACAATGATGTATGTGTTTTATCTATGCCGTCCATTCATTTTGCGATCCAAATCTCAGGTGGACCACACCACAGGAAACAGTGTGATTGAATTCTTATCATTAAAAAATTCTTAGGGGCACGAAAATTTCGTATCAAGCTAATATTTGTGTCTTCCCTTCATCTTGGTCTTTGTGACCTAACCAACAGTTTAAATCGCAAATAAACATTATAGTGAGTCCTGGGAAGTTTTTAATGGTGGTCGTTCAATCACCACTGTTTCCTCTGGTGTGGTCCACTTGGGATTTGGATCTACCTCATTTTTGGGCTCATGCCCTAAAATGAATTGGAAAATGGATGGACGACATGGATAAAACAAATACAGTGGGGGCCACAGACCACGGTACTGGTGGGGTCAGTACCGAATCGGAGTCCGGAACGTTCTTATACTTCGTTGTAAGAAAAGTCCGGACCCACTTCAAATCTTTCTAGAATTGACTTGTGGGTCCCACATTGACGTTTAATTGACATCAAGCTATCCATCATGTGTGGCCCCATTGTTATCTTTGTTTCCTAAAATCCCGGCTGATCGCAAGCTTAAGTTGGGCCACACCACAGGGAACAGTTGGGATGGGACAACCACCGTTAAAAAAAAAAAAAAAAAATTCATATTCTATGTGTGGCCCACCACGCGTGTTTTTTACATGCCATCTAAACCATTCAACTAAAGATGGACACTAGAATAATCAGACCATTCCAATACTCAGGTGGGCCACAAAACGTGATTTTACAAGTTTTAGGCATGATTTTGCATGGCATTGACCAGCTGAGTCTTGGGATCCAAGGAAAATATCATGGGGCACACATGATGGATGAATTGGATTTCATTAAAACATCACGGTGGGCCCCACAAGTTCATTTGTATTTTAAGCTTATACTAGAAACGGTTATATTGATCCCAACTATTCGGATGGTTCCACGTGTGCCTCTGATGAGATTACTTTCCTCCAGTTGTTTTGAAAAGTAAGCTGCCGCATACGCCAACTTGGTGCACAAGTAAGAAATTCAGACCATTGGCAAAGGAACAATATGAACACTAGTAGGCCCAAAGTCTCGACTGGTGGATGGGTAGGCCACATATATATATATATATAATGAATTTAGACTGTCGGCTAATATTTTCTAATCGTAAGCTTTACGCATGCTCATCTGGCCCCCCATTAGTGGAAATTAATGCCTGATTTTTCAAACAAGGCGTCTTCACGGTGTTTGCTTTGATTCATACATACGATACCGGAAACGAAAGCGGTGCTTGGCTTGAATTTAGTTGCTCGTGTGACGGGTCTGTGAGTGTGTCAAGCATATCAGAGTGAAATACAGTTAAAATTGAATCCAACGCCTTGTGATACCAAGTTCCAAAATAAACTGACTTGGGTTGAATTTGTGAAGATCAACTGTCTATCCAGCCATCAATTGTGCTACGATTGGCCAAGGGGAGGGTTCATTGTTATGATGAATTCTATCTAGCCATCAATTGTGCTATGATTGGCCAAGGGGAGGGTTCATTGTTATGATGAATTCTTTCTGCCTTTAGAGGAAGGACTTTCAATTGAGCACGTGATAGTTTGCAATGTTTAATACTACTAAAGTCCCTTGATAATACAGCTCGAGCTTTTAGAGTAAGTGGTTATTTAAAATAATATCAGAGCAAAAGGTTAAGTTAAACGAGTTAAACAATGAGCCGTTTATGGTCTTCAGAACGAGTTAAACAAGCAATAGGGAAAGAAAGATTCAAGCACACAGAGAATGCAGAGATTTTTACATGGAAAACTCCTATGGGAAAAAATCATGGCACAAAATGACAACCAATCCACTATATAAGAAGGTTACAAGAGATGGAAATAATTTACAGTATAGAAACTCGAGCATCTACCATCAAAACCCTAAAAATCATGAAGGCTCTCCTTATTACACCAAGTATCACCCTAATCGTAATTACAAATATTATATATATATATATATATATATATATATATATATATATATATATATATATATATATATATAGAGTCACTCTCAAGTCCAACTGGTTGGACCACAATTTGCAGTCCACCCATTAGATTTCTTCCAACCGGTTAAGTGCTTGTGAAATCCAATCCTCCTATTAGGTTGGCCCCACCACGAGGATTCCCTAGTGCAAAAATCAGCCCTATCCAATCATTAAGTGAGCTACAATATAGAAAACAGTGTACAGCCATTGATTAATAGCAAAATACAAGTGTGGTACGCTGGGTTAGTGGATGCAGCTGATTTTTGTATGAATTGTTCCTTGTGGTGGGGCCAACTTATTAGGAGGATTGGATTTCAAAAGCACCTAACAGGTTGGAAGCAATCCACTGGGTGGACTGCAAATTGTGGTCCAACCGGTTGGACTTGAGAGTGCCTCATATATATATATATATATATATATATATATATATATATATATATATATATATATATATATATATATATATATATATATATACTCTCGCATGGATTAGGAAACAAAACTTGCACTTTCTAAAATTAATGCATTCCATCAGTCACACATTCGGTCAACTGAGATATCAACAGAGTCTGTTAGTCAATCAAAACATACTTCAATCAACCGAGAACATCACAGCATGCTTCGGTCGACCCAATTGCACTGCACTAAACCACCAGGGGAGAGTGTTAAAGTCCCTTGCTATGTATTGATACACCATCCTCTAACAAC
The DNA here is from genome assembly GCA_003013855.2 of Liriodendron chinense. Lineage (NCBI taxonomy): Eukaryota > Viridiplantae > Streptophyta > Magnoliopsida > Magnoliales > Magnoliaceae > Liriodendron > Liriodendron chinense. The sequence continues at coordinate 2,076,839 of ML058441.1, read as the reverse complement.
TCGAGCTTTTAGAGTAAATGGTTATTTAACAAACACTAGGAAAATAAAACTTCAAAGAATAAAATTCAGTTAAAGCCGATGAAATTAATAATCTAAATTTATCTACAATTGGCTAAAAGGATAATTAAAGACAATCCATTCGTTGTTTGGTGGAATACCAAGCTTCGTAGGCAAGAGGGTCATTGGACAAAATAAAGTTAAATAATCTACTAATCTACTTCGTGGTAAGACAGTTGGTGGAAACAATAGTCCATTCGTTGTATGGTTAAGCTTCGTTATGTGAAACAGTCATAATTCACAAGAGGGCGTTCACGTCTTTTGTCACATGATTGGCTTTGTGGTTAAATAATTGTGATGACGACTATTTGTTCGACATACAAGACCAGGTTTCATGGCAAGACAATCAATGTTAGGTGGATTTTCAACAATCCATTCGTCACATGGCTGGACTTTTTAGCAAGACGATCATTAAAAAATGAAAGTTTATTCATTACCCCACATGATTGAGCTTCTTAGGCGAGTTTGTCGTAATTAGATCATTAATTGTTCATCACTTAGCCATGTACTTCGTGATGGGAAGGTCAGTGGGGTAACAGTTTGTTTGTTGCTTTGGGTCCTTAATTTATAACGAGATAGTCGTGGGAACAACTATCTGTTTATTGCTTGAAACGTCACTCCATGGGCAAGGCTATCATGTAATGACTATCTATTCATCACGTGACCGGGCTTCATGCCAAGGCAGCGGTAATAAAATGATACATGTTCATTACTTTGATCAAACTTTGTGGTGAGATGGTCGAGAGAAATTTCTAGGCGTGTAGCACGATTGCCCTACTCACCATCCATTCGAGGCTGAGAGATCTTCCTAGGTCTAACGACGTGAACACGGACATAGGGTGCCTAACTAATATATTTTAATATAATCTATCCGAGTTGGTTCGCAGCATTGCGTTGGTTGACAGTGGAGAAGTTAAATTGAAGAATAATAATGATGATGATAAGTGTCCATGACAAGCTAATGATCGGCAACGTTGCGCTAAAAAGAGTTGTGTTATGTTGTATTGGAGTCGCATGAGCACTAAGCTTTTTATTTTCTATTGAATTTATAGAATTGTAAGGCAACTTTTTGAAGATGCGTATTGGAATTGGCCTGACACGATCTTCTCTGCGTTAATTAGCCAATTAGTAATGTGGTCTATTGTACTTAACTCAAGATAAGTCTTTAAGATCTTTCTTTGATCAGTCAATCATTTAACAAGCGTAATTAATCGTAATTCTATTATGAGAAGTGTCTTCATGATATTTGCGCAATCAACTTACTTTCAAATATTTGTGACTAATCATGTTCTATCATATGCCGTTATTGATCATTGCCTTAGCTAATTGTACATATAAGAGCATTTCACTTATAACTCCTTGTATGTTCAACCATTTGACTTCTGCTATGTATTGTGAGCATAATCACAGCTAGCTAAAACAACAGTCTTGACTCCCTTATTAAGCCATTATGGAGCCTATGCCACTCTTGCTTTACCATGTGTCATGTAATAGCTTTTACTCAAGCGTGTTGCCACGTGTATCGTGGCGACAACTTATGCTTCATGATCCCCTCCTATCGATCACATCGGTTGTAAGGATTTCATTTTGATCTTTTGTACAATGGCGTGGCCACGTGTCGACTTTCAAGATTGGGTGTAAACATATGATGTGATTCATTTAGGGCATGTTTGATTTTTTGGGTTGACCGTAATTACCTTGTAAATGGGTAATAATTATTTACCTAAGTAATTACCGCATCTTTCCCGATACAGACAGCAACCGTTACTTTTTTAACACTAAAAATAAGGACTTTGTGAGCTAAATGTGGAGCCCATCGTGATGTATGTGTCGCATATCCACATCGTCCATTTACTATGACAGCTGAATTTAGGGCATGAGCCAAAAAATGAGGTAGTTCCAAAGTTCAAGTGGACCACACCACTAAAAATAGTGGGAATAGAGCGCCTACTGTTAATAACTTCTTGGGGCCCATAGAAATGGATCAAGCTAATATTTGTGTTTACCCTTATCCATGTCTAGGTGACCTTATGAACCGGTTAGATGACAAATAAACATCAATGTGGGCCCCATGAAGGAAACAACTTTCAATAGTGGACATATTGTTGCCACTTATTTTGTTGGTATTGACCACTTGAACATTGGATCTACTTCATTTTTCATCTCATCCCTCAAAATGTTATGATAAAATGGATGGACGGCACATATATGGCATATACATCACGGTGGGACCCACAAATTTAAGCTAAGGTTGTGCACGGTTCGGTTGGTTTGGTTTTGAGAGGCGATACCCAATCGAACCGACTGAGTCGGTTTTGAATATTTAACAACCGAACCGAACCGATGAAGCCTCACTAACCGAACTGAACCGGATAAATTCGAGTCAGTTCGGTTTTGTCGATTTCATGATAAAATTCAAAAAATTAAGAAGATCCAAATCTCTGGTGGACTACACCAATGTAAAAACTAATAAATGCCCATTAAAAGTTTTTATAATTATTGACCACAAAAGTTTTGGATCAAGCTGAAAGTAAAATTTGACTTTTCCCTTCATCCAGGTCAATTTGACCTTATCAATAGGTTGGATGGCAAATACACATTGCAAATCTTCTTCAAGTGGGCCCGAGGACATTTTTAATGGCAAGAGCTCAATCAACATTGTTTCCTGTGGTGTGGTCCACTTAAGATTTAGATCTGAACACATCCTAAAATGGGTTGAGAAAACCATGGGACAGCATGGATATATAAGAAATTATCAAGGTGGGCCATACAGTAGGGGTAACATTAATAAATATAATTCAAATAGATATATAGTCGGTTCAGTTCGGTTGAAAACGGGTTTATAATTTTCACAAACTGACATTCTCGATTTTTAATATAAAAAAATCGAATTGACCGGTTCGGTCGTTTTTATCGGTTTGGTCGATTTTTTGAACAGCCTTAATTTGAGCCACTACTTTTAGACCAATTTTCAAAACAGAAATGCACACGCATTTTCAAACCAAGTGAAAAAGTAATGATTACTTATTTACAAAGATTTACAAGTAACATGAAAAATCAAACAAGCTCGTAATGAATTGGCTAGATGACGCATGTTGTTAGTGGCATATAGTGTTATTTGGAAGCATATAAAATCCTCTAGTTAAAAAGGTTACAGGCATGTACTTCATTTTTTAAATTCTTTAATTAGAAAGGGTTCACAAATAAATACTCATTTTTTTCAGAAAAAAATGTTTAGAATTATAGGTAAAGGGATAATACTTACAAAGGTATCTCTACCATATATAACATTATAGCTTTTGAACATTTTTACCTCCTCACTTAGCTTTTTTGCACTAAATCATCATCTATAACACTATAACTCTTAAACATTTTTACCTACATACTATACCTTCTAGACATTTTTAATTCCACATTTACCATCAAACCACCGATTACGCTAAATCAAGCAATTGACCAAGGATGGGGTTTATCCATCTGATGAGCTCTTTTTGCCTTTGGATAAAGGATTTTTAATCAAGCACATGATAGTTTATGTTGTTCAATACTATGAAATATAACTTTGAATAATAAAACTCTATTGAAGTCAATGAAACTAATAATCTAAATATATCTACAATTAGCTGAAAATGAAATTAAAAAAAAATTAAAAGGGATCACTAAAGACAATTCATTTGTTGTTTAGTAGAATACGAAGCTTCGTAGGAAAAATGTTCATTAGACATGAAAGTTAAATCATCTGGTTAGCTGCTTCGTGACAAGACAATTGTTAGAAATGATAGCTCATTCGTTGTGTGGCTAGGCTTCGTTATGTGAAAGAGTCGTAGTTTTGGGAGGGAGTGCACATCTATTCAGCACATGGCTAGCTTTGTGGCTGGAAAATCGTGATGACGATTGCTTGTTTGATGAGTGAGACCAAGTTCCATGACAAGACAACCAATGGTGGGTGGATTTTCAATAGTTTGTTCATCTCATGACTAGGCTTTATGAAGAGACAATCGTTCAAAAATGATAGTCCATTCATTACCCTACACGGCGAAGCCACGTACTTTATGGTAAGAAGGTCTCTTGGATACTTTTTCCTCCACATTAAGTTTTCTTAAGCTAAACTGCCATCTATAACAATATAGCTTCTAGACATTTTTACCACTACATTCATTATCCAACCATCGATTGCGCTAAATCAAGTGATTAGCTAAAGGTAGGATACATCCTTCTGATCGGTTCTTTTTGCCTTTGGAGAAAAGACTTTCAATTAAGTATATGATAGTTTATACTTCAATACTAAGAAAATATAACTTCAAAGAATAAATCTCAGTTAAAGCTGATGAAACTAATAATCTAAATGTATCTACAATCGATTGAAAAGAAAATAAAAAGGATAACTAACAACAATTCGTTCATCGTTTAGTATAATATCGGGCTTCATAGGCAAGAGGCTCATTAAACACGAAAGTTAGATCACCTGCTTAGCTATTTCGTGCTAAGACATTCGTTGAATCCATTTTTCATGTGGCTAGGCATCATTATGAGAAATAATCATGGTTTTGTGGGAGGGGGAGGGGGTGTACATCTATTCGTCACACGACTGGCTTCATGACTAGATAATTGTGATGACAATTGCTTATTCATCGCATAAGACCACATTCCATGGAAAGACAACCAATGGCGAAAGGATTTTCAACAATTCATTTGTCATATGACTGGGCTTTGTGGGGACATGGTTGTTGAAAAATAATAGTTTGTTTATTACCCTACACAGTTGAACTTCTTGGGCGAGTCGATCATGGTTAGACAATCAATCGTTCGTTACTCAACCCCGTACTTCATAGCAAGAAGGTCGGTGAAGTGACAACCTGTGGTGAGATGTATCTATTCATTGATTAGAACCTCACTCCATAGGCAATGTGTTGGGATTGGATGCCTCAAATCTTCATGTATAGAGGCCATCGACCAGTCGTCCGACTGGTCGGTCATGGTGGAGATCAAGACAGCAAGCGTTGGAACGTTTTGGGGCATTACTAACCGGTCGGTAGGTTTCCTTTTTGGAGTTGGTTTTTTGCGCGGTTTTGTGCAAGGAGTTTCTAATCTCGGTTTTCTCCTATTTAAGGGGATGTAATCCGGGATTAGGGTTGTCACCAATGGGGCCAATGTTTCCTAGAGGGATTGAGAGAGTTCTAAGGCAAGAGAAAGAGCCATGAGGAAGCTTGGAGTTCTCTGGGATGAGGGAAAGGGCTGTGTTTGTCCTTCTCATGTGAGAATTAGCTTTGTTAGCTTGGGATTTCTCTTGTGGGCTGTGATCCGGGTTTTGTTTCTTCTATCTCTTATAACTTCTGAGATCATAGTGGATTGGTGTCGCCTTGTGCCGTATTTTTTTATCTGGGAGGGGTTTTTCCATGTCAAATTTGGATTGCCTCTTGTGTGTGTCGATTTGCTTGTGTGATTGCTATTGTGGCGTGTTCCTTGCTGCTTTGATTGCTTCCGCTGTGGGGCTCCTAACCCCAACAAGTGGTATCAAAGCTAAAGTTAGGAAGGAGGTAGAAAGAATCTGAGGCAAGGCATCAATGACATCTTCTAGCATGAGATTCGATGTGGAGAAGAATTCTGTGAAAGAAAAACATGAAAAGCGATTGGCATCTATGAAAGAAGAAGAGTTGAAGAAGGTGGATTGGTACGCCAATATCTCAATCAGGTTCATCGACTGCGATCGGGTTTGATCGAGAGCATTATCCATGGTGGAGCTGTAGGATCCACGGTTGCTTGTGTGTGGTGTGCGCACAAGGGCCACATGAGTGAGCAGGTGGTGAAGTTGCAAGAATGAAGTCGATGAGGCATGAGAAGTGGTGGAGCTATGATGATGACGGAGTAAAGATTGAAGATGGTGTGTGGCAAGGTTCTGCATGAAGATTAGAGTCGTGGTGGAGTTTGTTGGGATTGGATGCCTCAAATCTCCATGTATAGAGGCCACCAACCAGTCCTCTGATCGGTCGGTCACAGGTGGAGATCAAGACAGCAAGCGCTGGAACGTTTTTGGGCATTACCGATCGGTCGACAGGTTTCCTTTTCGGAGTTGGTTTCTTGCGCGATTTTACGCAAGGAGTCTTTAATGTCAGTTTTCTCCTATTTAGGGGGATGTAATCCAGGATTAGGGTTGCCACCAATGGGGCCAAGGTTTCTTAGATGGATTAAGAGAGTTCTAAGGCAAGAGAAAGAGCTACGAGGAAGATTAGAGTTCTCTAGGATGAGGGAAATGGCTGTGTTTGTCCTTCTCATGTGAGAATTAGCTTCGTTAGCTTGGGATTTCTCTTGTGGGCTGTGATCCGGGTTTTGTTTCTTCTATCTCTTGTAACTTCTGAGATCATAGTAGATTGGTGTCGCTTTGTGCCATGGTTTTTTACTCGTGAGGGATTTTTCCACGTAAAATTCGGATTGTCTCTTGTGTGTGTCGATTTGCTTATGTGATTGCTATTGTGGTGTGTTCCTCGCTGCTTTGATTGCTTCCTGTTTTAAGGCTCCTAACCCCAACACAATGTTATCGTAGAATGACCACCTGTTTATTACTCGATTAAGCTTCACGGCATGACAAGCATAATTAAACGATGACCTATTTGTTATTTTGATCAAACTTAGTGGTGAGATGGTCGAGAGGAATCTCTAGGCATGTGGCACGATAGCCCTGTTCATCATCCGTTCAAGACCTATAGATCTTCTTAAGTCCAACAACGTGATCACGGACATATGGTGCCTTGCTAACATATTCTAATCTAATCGATTTAGGTTGGTTTGCAACATTATATTAGCTAATAGTGGAGGAGTTAAATTGATGAACAATAATAATGATGATAAGTGTCCTTAATAGACAAAGGATAGGTAGCATTACGTTGAAAGAGTTGTATTGTATTGTATTGTATTAGAGTGGCGTGGTGTCACGCCCCAAAATCCAGACTCAGAGTGTGCACCCTCCGGCCCAGTTTACTGGGTATAACTGGTGCATTAAATGCATTTATAATGTTAAGCCACTTTAAGAGGTATAAAATAATGAAATACTAAATTACCATTTGTTCATGAAATATTCAACTATAAACTAAGTCCACCCATTTGGGGCTTTATTAGATGTCTACTAATTATTGAAAATAACAAAATAAAATAAAAATAGTCTAAACGACTTGGTTTAGGGCCGCCACTTCTTCCTCGGTCAAATTGGGTCAATAATCCTGCGGTTCCTCTAGTGGTCCCATTTCATTATTAGGGGCATTCTCTGAAGGCTCAATGTCCACATCATTTGTATATTTTTAATTCACAACGTTAGCTGGAAAGCCCAGTGAATAACTCGATACGGCTCACATGCATTTCAACTAAGCAGGATAAACACATGCCATCAAATACATGTAATACATAATTAATGCAAGAATAAATTTAATATGAAATGATGCATCAAGTGGGCATATATTCAGTCTTCCACTTGCTTCAATTGGATCCCATCAATCGGCTCCCCTTTCCTTGTAGGGCGGACTTTCACATGTTAGTAGGCTTCCAGGATGGTCCCTGGGTAATCGGGTACTTAAGTAACTACCTGGTCTTCCAGAGTCGAACTCCAGGCATAATAACTCATGAATGCATGTAATAATTCACATCCATACAATAATTCACATCCGTATATTCCATCTTTCCTTTTGAGAGGCAACATTTCATGACATTTATTATAAACGAATATTATTTAAATAATATTTAACCAAGCATGAATCAATCAATATCACATATTATGTCCATCACACAACTTAATTAAAATGACTAGGAAATGTGTTGGGATGTACTCATCTGTTGATAGTTGCGATTACTTTGTTAATTCTGTCACGTCCTGAGTAGAATCGGTCCTGAATCTACAATAAATGTAATTTATATTTATTCATCACCAATCTAGCCTTAAATATACTTATTTTCAATTTGAATTATACTTTATTGAGGTTTGGTTCCTTAATGGACGGTCCAAATTGGATTATTGTGATCCATTTTTCCAAAAGGAATGACCATTTTACTATTTTTCTGATAGTACGACCCACTTGACTGGTGGGTCATCCTATTGTTGGTCACAAGTTCCCCAATGATACACTACCAAAGATGGCTAATTACATTTCGTAAAGATCTTGTCGTGGGATATCCTAAAATGATCCATTTATGAGAATCCATACCGTACCTCCCCATTATTTCACTTGGCATGGCCCGCTTGGAACTTTGATTGGGCTGATTTTTTGTCACAAAACTAATAACTCATTACTCAAGAGATTGGGTGGATAAGATTTTCCAAAGACTACACAATGGGGCCCACAAGTTCCCAACCAGTGGACAAGTATTGTCCCCGCTGATTGTCTTGGTATGACCCACTGGAATATCCTATAGAGACCATTTTTTGTTCTCAACCAGAAAACTTGTTTATTAAAATATTAGGCGGATTAGATTTCTCAAAATGTCTCTAAATGGGTCCCAAAAGTGGACAGCAATCCAAAATCGGACTGCCTCAATCATGTGTGTTGTTATCATTACTGTTTTAAGTGGTGTGGGCCACCTGAGATTCAGATTTACCTGATTTTTGGACCCAAGCTGTAAGACATCATGATACAACATATGGTCAGCTTGGATCTACTCATTTCATCATAGTGGGGTCCACAAGTGGACCGCTGTCCACGCCCAGAATTTCTATCTTTTTGTTTTTGTTTTTATTTTATACTTTTTTTCACCATTAATTTGTTCCAAGTGGTGTGGCCCACTCGAACCTCGATTTGGGTCCAAATTTGGACACCAGTCCTAAAATGAGTTGGAGAAATAAGTGGACGGAGTGGATATACTAAATCCATCAAGGTGGGTCCCATGAGTGGGGCCCCTACGTTAACTTCAAAAGCCTCCAACGCTAGACATTCCAGCGTCTCTGACGCTGGACGTCTGGCAACCTTTTTTTTTCTTTTTTTTCTTTTTTTATTATTATTGTTATTATTATTTTAGGTTTATATGTGGGGTGGTTTACAAGAGATCTAGTTCGACCATTGAGTCGGCCACCTCATTGTGGGCCCAATAATATTTTGAAATAAAATAAATTATCAGAATTAATTTACTAATTAAATAAAACAATAGTAAAAGAATTTTAAATGCTATAATTCATCCAATCGATGTGGCCCATCTGTAGGTCCAATCGATCTGAATTTTGTGGCCTATGTACATTTTAGCCTTATGGTCATTATGACTCATTCAGATCGATTCCGACCCACCCAAATGGTTCCCACCAATCACGATCTTATATTCAAGAGTTAAGATAAAAATAGGGTCCCTAGATCCGTACAATAAACGGACGGACGATCCAACCAGTTCATTGGTTGGGTCTGGCCCACTTAAATGAAATAAAATAAAAGGATAAGATGGGTTGGTCGAGATAAGATAAGATAAGATAAGATAAGTTTGAATTTCAAAATTCGTATTTAGAGCAAAAAGAAAATTAAATTCTTGTTAGTGATAAGACTTGATCCCTAATCTTCCCTCTCGCTTAAGAGAGCTTTAACCAATCAATCCATGCTTTTCTTTTGTTTATTATCTTAAATATATTTACTTAAATCCATTATTATTCCTAAAAGAAAATTTTCGTACCAAAATTTTAGGGTCGTTACATTCTAGCCCCTAATAAAAAATTCCGTCCTCGAAATTTACCTGGGTTCTTATTTGAATAGAAGAGGATATTTTTCGTGAATTTTCGACTCTTGCTCCCATGATGCTTCTTCTGTTCCATGATGGTTCCACAGTACTTTAACTAATAACACAGTCTTGTTTCGTAATACATGCTCCTTCTGGTCGAAGATACGAGTCAACTTTTCTAATAAGAGACATCTTCTTGAAGTTCCAAGTCTTACCAATCTATAGTATGCGAAGTATCTCTTTAGTATTTTCGTAGCATAGACACATGGACTACATTGTGAACACTTGCGAGTTGAGGGGGTAACGCAAGTTTGTAAGCTGCAGATCATATTCGCTCTATAATCTAAATGGACCGATAAAACGTGGAGCTAGTTTTCCTTTCTTTCAAAATCGCATTAATCCCTTCATCGGTGAAACTTTGAGGAAAATGTGATCTCCTTCCTGAAAATATAAGTCTCATCTTTTGTTATAAGCATAACACTTTTGACGACTTTGAGCTGCTAATAAACGCTTCCGAATGAGTTCAACCTTTATTGAAGCTTCCTGAACAATGTCGGGAGCAATCAAACTCTTCTCACCCACTTCTATCCAGCAATTAGGTGCTCGACAAGGTCGCCCATACAATGCTTCGTATGGTGCCATACAAATACTAGCTTGATAGCTGTCGTTGTAGGCGAACTCAGCAAAATGCAGATTATTGTCCCAACTGCCTTTGAAATCGAGAGCGCATGCATGTAACAAGTCTTCGAGTATCTGGTTCACCCTTTCTGTATGCCCATTTAATTGTGGATGATAAACTGTACTAAAGTCTAAAGTCGTACCCATGGCTTCTTGTAAACTTGTCCAGAACCGTGATGTGAATCGAGGCTCATGATCTGAGACGATGGAACTCGGTACACCATGCAACCGCACTACTTCTTTGATGTATAGCCCGGTTAAGACATCCATCGAATAATTTATTCGAATGGGAATGAAATGAGCCGATTTCGTCAACCGGTCTACAATTACCCAAATTGAATCGTGTTTCTTCTAAGTCACGGGTAGCCCAACTATAAAATCCATGGATATACAATCCCACTTTCATTCGGGTATCTTCAACGGCTGAAGTCGTCTGGACAGATTTTGATGATCAGCCTTCACCTGCTGACAGACAAAACACCGTGACACGTATTCGGCGATATCTTCTTCATATTTGGCTACCAATACAACTGCTCTACGTTTTGGTACATCTTTGTACTCTCAGGGTGAATCGTGAACTTTGTTCGATGAACTGTCTTTAGAATTTCTTCCTTTAATTCAGATACATTCGGTACGCATAGACGATTACGATACCGAATACCTTTGTCTTCCCATATCTTCCATTCTAAAGCTTCTTTCCCTTGATCTTTAACTATCACCTACTGTAACCATTCAGTACTTCCTTGGGCTTCTATGATCCTGTCAGCTAAGGTTGGTCTTATCCTGGGATTTTCCAACCGAACACGCTCATGATCACGGAATAATAATTCTACATTGAATTTCTTTGCATCATCAAGCATTTTCCATTCGTGAACCATGAGATTTGCCATGATTTGCTACTTATATTGCTTCTTGCTGAGAGCGTCTGTTACTAAATTATCCTTTCCAGGGTGATATAATAACTCGAAATCGTAATCTTTCAGAAATTCCTCCCACCTTCGTTGTCTCATATTTAGCTCATTTTGAGAGAACAAATATCGTAGGCTTTTATGATCGGCGAATAAATCAAACCGCTCGCCATACAAATAATGCCTCCAAATCTTCAAGGCGAACACAATAGCGGCTAGTTCCAAATCATGTGTAGGATAATTACGTTCATGATTCTTTAATTGCCTTGACGCATATGTTATCACCTTGCTTTCTTGCATCAATACGCAACCTAGGCCTAGGATAGATGCATCGGTATATAGTATAAACTTCACACCCTCCTGTGGAAGGGTAAGAATAGGGGCAATAGTTTGAAGTCTTTTCAACTCTTGAAATGCTTGTTCACATCTTTTGGTCCATATAAAAGGTACGCCCTTACGAGTCAAGCTAGTTAACGAGCCAATAATTTTGAAGAAGTCTTTGATGAATCTCTGATAATATCCAGCCAGACCAAGGAAACTTCGGATTTCTGACACATTAGTGGGCTGCTCCTACTTGACTACTGCTTCAATCTTTGCCGGGTCCACCGCTACTCCTTCTCTAGAAATAACATGGCTGAGGAATTGAACTTTCTCTACCCAGAATTCACACTTTAAAAATTTTGCATAAAGTTGGTTATCCTTCAGAACCTGTAACGCTGTCCTCAAATGCGTCTCATGCTCTCTACTAGTCTTCGAGTAAATCAATATATCATCGATAAACACGATAACGAACTAATCCAGATATGGCTGGAATATTCTGTTCATCAAATCCATAAACACGGCTGGGGCATTGGTCAACCCAAAAGGCATAACAAAAAATTCATAATGCCCATATCGTGTTCAGAACGCCATCTTGTATATATCTGCTTCCTTCATTCGTAGCTGATAATATCCCGACCTTAAATCGATTTTAGAGAAATAGCAAGCACCCTTCAACTGATCGAATAAATGGTTGATACGAGGTAATGGGTATTTGTTCTTGATGGTCATCTCATTCAGATGACGGTAGTCAATACATAACTGCATACTACCATCCTTCTTCTTTACAAAAATTACCGGTGCACCCCACGCGGATATGCTAGGTCTTATAAAACCTTGTTTTGTTTATTCGCCCAGCTGATCTTTCAATTCCTTTAATTCCACTATTGACATTTGGTATGGCTGAATAGAGATTGGTGCAGTACCTGGTAAGGGATTGATACTGAAATCGACGTCCCGTTGTTCGCTCGCCTCAAGTGTAAGGCTGCGATGTAGTAATAAATCTCGAAAAGACCGAGGTCGATCCACAGGGAAAGAGGTAAACAATTCCAAGTACTCTAATAACTAGAATCTAAGAAGTTTAAGAAAATAGTTTTTCACATAACATAGGAAAATCTGAAAATAAGAAGAACATCAAGGATCCACTTATAGCAATTCAATACCAATCCATTCATCCAAGCACAACACAATTAGAATCAAAGTCCTATCTCTCATCTAATTGGAGGATATAACATTCAAGCACAAACAGTCCCACTTAAATCTGAAAATCAGATTTCTAGTTCTAATGAAGCACATAGAACTTGAACTTGTAGCCTTCGGAGTAACAGCCATGCTAAGAGACTATGGCATACTCAAGGGTTACTACAATTTGAATTCAAACAACCCAATCATGGTAATCTCAGAGAATTGCAAGGAACTCATGTCCAGAGTACACAAACTCTCACAAAACTTCTAAAAAACCAAACTTTATTCAAACTAGAACTTGAAAATTCATAAATAAGTAAAGGTTACTTGAAGAAACGAATTAAAGCATTGAAACAAACTACAAACTTCACCTCTTAGCTCTAGCTAAGAGGTTAGCTAAAAGAAAACATTAAAAACTAGAAACTAGAACTAGAAGAAGAAGAAAACTAGTTGTAGGAGGCTAGGAAGCCTCTTAGGTCTTGATCTCTTTGCTCCCCACATTGCTAGATGCCTTAGGAAGAGAGTAGAGGTGGCCTTTTATAAGAGAAATCCCGCACCAACTTGAAAACTTTGAGAATCCACGGAGTCCTCTCGCAATTTGGAAACTTGGCCTTGAAAATCGGAGTTTTTGGAGCACCTTCGACCTGTCTGGCGACCGGTCTAAGAAGAAAAAAAAGAGTCCAAAAATTACACTGTAGACCTGTGTGTCGACCTGTCTGGCGACCGGTCTACAGACAGGTCTAAGACAAAAAATTCAGATTTTCTTCTTTCTCTTTTCTCTTTCTTTCTTGTTCTTTCCCCCACCTTTTGGCACTTGTTCTATTGATCTTTAATGCATACAAATTGACTCTTTTAACCATGAATTGGTGAAATGTCCATCTCATTCCTACAATCACAAAAACATGTATTAGATTAGTCTTTAAACATGAAAATCATGCATATAATATGATGTAATGGGTCGGCAAATGTATAAATTGGAGGCTCAATACCCGTCAAGGTGGTAATCCAGGAATGTCCTGAAAAACCTCAGGATACTCACTCGCCACCGGAATTTGATCCAAGGTTTGCTCTTGTGACTAACCTTCCTTTAGCACTATGATATGTATAAATTCTTTACCCTTCTCTATGACTTGCATTAGGAATGGTTCTTTTCCAAGAATAGAAAAAGTAACTAACTTATCATGACAGTCTATCTTAGCTCGATTCGAGGTAAGCCAGTCCATACCTAGGATTACATCATACCCCGGCATGTCCATCATAATCAAATCTGCTGGCATAAGTATACCGCCAATATTGAGTTGACAGACTCTACACACTTGATTCAAGACTACTGCCTTTCCTACAGGTGTCTCAACTGAGATTGTTTTTCTAAGGTGTTCTGGTTTAAGGCCTAATCGTTCCACTACAACAGTTGATATGAAAGATAAGCTGGCACCAAAGTCGAAAAGAATAGTAACAGATTTATCACGAATATTCGTCATACCTTCCACCACATTGTTGTCCACCTCTAGCTCAGTAGTTGGTGCAATTGCATACACTTTCCCTTGCATAGGTTGTTGTCTAAACTGCTGTCCCCCTCGATTCTGAGAAGTCATAGGTCGAGCTGGCTATTGGGGCCGATTTTGTTGGAACTGTTGCGGCCTGGGAGGTAACAACTTTGAAGATTGAGGATAGGGATTTGCTGACCGCAATGCTTGAGATGTCATGCCTGACTGTTGAGTTGTAGCAGAGAACTACGCACGGGAAGATAAGGAAGGTAGTAAGCCCATGTCGCGAAGTCGGGTCCGACAGTGTATTGCTTTGTATCCATACTTATTACAGTGAGCACAGTTTCCAGCAAAGAACTGATCCTGATTGTTCACCACGAAAGTTGGCACATTAACCCTTTGCCTCTTCTCTAATGATTGCTGCTGAATTGGTGCAGACCTAGACTGACTTCCAGTTATTTGAGTGCGAGATTTCTAGAACCGTTCATTATCCATTTCAGCCTTGAACGCTTTGTCCACAATCTCAACATAGCTTTTAATAGTGTCGGTGCAGAACTTTGTTCGAACATTCTGACGAAGTCCTTCATCAAACTTAGAGATTTTATATTCTTCATCTTCCAAGATTTTCGAAATATATCTGGACAATTCTGTGAACTTAGCCTCATACTGAGCCACAGTCATTGAGCCACAATTCTGTGAACTTAGCCTCATACTGAGCCACAATCATTGAACCTTGTTCTAACTTAGTGAACTCAACATTTTCTGATTTCTTTAGGCCCGAGGAAAATACTTCTCACGAAATTTCTTCTCAAACTCTGCCCATGTCCACTCATGATTAGCTTCCACCACTCGCTTTGCCGCACGCTACCAGACATCTGATTCTCCTTGAAGGATGAATGAGGTCAATCAAACCTTTTGATTGTCAAAGCAGTTCATTGCTTTTAGTACCTTCTCTACTTGGACCAACCAATCCTCAGCTATAATTGGATTTGTGGCGCCTTGAAATATCGGAGGCTTAAGTTTGGTGAACTTCTCCAGCAAGTCCACTTCTCATGGTTGTTCCGATCTCATTAGCACTGTCTGTCGACTTCCACGTGATGCTTGAGTCATGTTAGTCCACTGTGCAGCAAACTGTTCCTATTGTTGTTTCATCATTGCCGCCATTTGGTGAAGTAATCCTAATACTGCATCCAAGGGTTGAATGTTGGGTCCCGTAGGATTCGTCTGCGTTGTCTTAGGAGACAATGGTAATCGAGTACTGCGCCCTGCTTCATTTTGATTTTCCATTAGTGGGGGTGGTGCAAGATTCTGTTGTTCCTCAAAGTTTTCTTCTTCTTCTATATCATTTTCATCTTGTTCTCTATTTGATGCCTCTTCTTCCACCACTATTGCAGGATTCACTACCAGTTCTTGGGCCATAGTTACACTTGTTGATGGGCCTCTATCACAAAGGCTTTTGGATTTCTTCGGAGCCATAATCACCTAGGAGGAATAACGAAATTTAGTGCCAAGGAGCCAGTAAGGGGTTTATTGTACTGAAATAAGAAAGAACAGTGAGGGTAGACATCTGAAAAATTTACTCGATGTACATTAAGGGTCGGTTTCAGCATTGATTTGTTATCTTATTAGTTATATTTTTACACCAAAATTTTTATGTAACTTTCTTGATGAGTTCACTTTATCACTGTAAAATTTCAGATTTTTTAGCTAATTACAGAATTTTCTAAAATTCCCATAGTGTAATCTGTCCAGAAATAGATACTTTCTTACTAGTTCTCATAAATTTGCAAAATCTGTATAGTATATGATGTTTTTGAATTTTTTTAACTATTTTTTCTCTAAAATACACTTGTCCAAATATAATTAATATTTTAAACCACCTAGATTGGAGCTGTACTTTAATAGATATGAATTTTATAAATAAATTCAATTCTGTTGTCCATTGCTGTCCAGCAGAATAATGTTCAGGGTAATTCTAATACTGATCCACTACTTTATAAAATATATTTTTATATAAAAAAAATTTATGTAGATTATTCTATAGGTTTACTTATCTGTCATAAAATTTCAACCTATTCCAAGAAGTACAAAATTTTATAAAATTCGTAGATTATAATTTGTTCGGTATTTGGGACATTTCTGACTAGTCTATAGGAATTTTCTAATTTATTGTAGTCACTAATGGGTTCATATTTTTGGATAATTTTATATTAAACTAAACTTACCCAGCCATGATCAGGCCATTAAATCACACTGATCGGAGTTGTATATTAATAGATATGTATTTTATAAAAATCAATAATTCTGTTGAACATTGCTGTCCGGCAGGATTTTTTGTGTTATAAAATCATCTAAAAATACCTAATTACTATAAAATGAACTATAAATCAATTATCAATAACAATAAAGCACTTTGAGTCTATATTGGACTTTAGATGAGCAGTAAACATTTTATTTCATTTTTTATAGAGATTCCTAATTTTGATTTCTAAGTTCTCCATATTTACCATACTCATTTAGGGAATGTCCTAAGTTTGGTTTCTAATTTTCATGGGTCTACCATTTATGTATAAGAGTGGGGTCATAACCTACAAGTCAACTAGGTTTTTAAGAAAACCCTCTCTCTAATACCATTCTGTCATGCCCCGAAATCCGGACTTAGAGTGTGCACCCTCCGACCCAGTTTACGGGGTATAACTGGTGCACTAAATGCATTTATAATGTTAACCCACTTTAAGAGGCATAAAATAATGAAATACTAAGCTACCATTTGTTCATGAAATATTCAACTATAAACTAAGTCCACCCATTTGGGACTTTATTAGATGTCTACTAATTATTGAAAATAACAAAATAAACCAAAAATAGTCAAAACGTCTTGGTTTAGAGCCGCCACTTCTTCCTCGATCAAATTAGGCCAATAATCATGTGGTTCCTCTAGCGGTCCCATTTCATTATCAAGGGCATTCTCTGAAGGTCAATGTCCACATCATCTGTATATTTTTAATTCACAACGTCAGCTGAAAAGCCCAGTGAGTAACCCAATACAGTTTACATGCATTTCAACTAAGTAGGATAAACACATGCCATCAAATACATGTAATACATAATTAATGCAAGAATGAGTTTAATATGAAATGATGCATCAAGTGGGCATATATTCAGTCTTCCACTTGCTTCGATTGGATCACATCAATCGGCTCCCCCTTCCTTATAGGGCGGACTTCCACATGTTAGTAGGCTTCCAGGATGGTCCCTGGGTAACTGGGCACTTAAATACCTACCGGTCTTCCAGAGTCGAACTACAGGCATAATAACTCATGAATGCATGCAATAATTCACATCCGTACATTCCATCTCATTTTGAGAGGAAATATTTCATGACATTTATTATAAATTGATATTATTTAAATAATATTTAACCAAGCATGAGTCAATCAATATCACATATTATATCCATCACACAACTTAATTAAAATGACTAGGAAACGTGTTGGGATGTACTCACCTGTTGATAATGGCGATTACTTTGTTAATTCTGTCACGTCTTGAGTAGAATCAGTCCTGAATCTATAATAAATGTAATTTATATTTATTCATTACCAATCTAGCCTTAAATATACTTATTTTCAATTTGAATTATACTTTATTGAGGTTTGATTCCCTAATGGACGATCCAGATTCGATTATTGTGACCCACTTTTTCAAAAGGAATGACCCTTTTACTATTTTTCTGATGGTATGGCCCACTTGACTGGTGAATCATCCTATTCTTGGTCACAAGTTCCCCAATGGTACACTACCAAAGATGGCTAATTACATTTTGCAAAGATCTTGTTGTGGGATATCCTAAAATGATCCATTTATGAGAATCCATACCGTACCTCCCCATTATTTCACTGAGCATGGCCCGCCTAGAACTCTGATTGGGCTGATTTTTTGTCACAAAACTAATAACCCATTACTCAAGAGATTGGGTGGATCAGATTTTCCAAAGACTACACAGTGGGGCCCACAAGTTCCCAACCAGCGGACAGGTATTGTCCCCACTGTTTGTCTTGGTATGTCCCACTGGAATATCATATACGGACCATTTTTTGTCCTCAACCAGAAAACTTGTTTATTAAAATATTGGACGGATTAGATTTCTCAAAATGTCTCCAAATGGGTCCCAAAAGTGCACAACAATCCAAAATCGGACTGCCTCAACCATGTGTGTTATTATCATTACTGTTTTAAGTGGTGTGGGCCACTTGAGATTCAGATTTACCTGATTTTTGGACCCAAGCTGTAAAACACCATGATACAACATATGGTCAGCTTGGATCTACTGATTTCGTCATAGTGGGGTCCACGAGTGGACCGCTGTCCACGCCCAGAATTTCTATCTTTTTGTTTTCGTTTTTATTTTATAATTTTTTCACCATTAATTTGTTCCAAATGGTGTGGCCCATTCGGACCTCGGTTTTGCTCCAAATTTGGACACCAGTCCTAAAATGAGTTGGAGAAATAAATGGACGGAGGGGATATACTAAATCCCTCAAGGTGGGTACCATGAGTGGGGCCCCCACGTTAACTAAAAGCCTCCAACACTGAACATTCCAGCGTCTCTGACGTTGGACATCCAGCAACCTTTTTTTCTTTTTTTCTTTTCTTTTTTTTTATTATTATTATTATTATTATTTTAGGCTTATATGTGGGGTGGTTTACAAGAGATTTGGTCCGACCATTGGGTCGGCCACCTCGTTGTGGGCCCAATAATATTTTGAAATAAAATAAATTTATCATAATTAATTTACTAATTAAATAAAACAATAGTAAAAGAATTTTAAAGGCTATCATTCATCCAATCGATGTGGCCCATCTGTAGGTCCAATCGATCTGAATTTCGTGGCCCATGTACATTTTGGCCTTATGGTCATTATTACTTATTCTGATCGATTCTAACCCACCCAAATGGTCCTCACCAATCACGATCTTATATTTAAGGGTTGAGATAAAATAGGGTCCCTAGATCCGTACAATGAACAGACGGACGATCTAACCCGTTCATTGGTTGGGTCTGGCTCACTTAAATGAAATAAAAGGAAAGGATTGCCTACTTGATTTAGCTGCAAGATTCTCCGCTCCTCCTTCTTTCTCTCATTTTCTCCCTTTCTTTTCTTTTCTTTCTTTTACAATGAATAACCATCTCGTTCTCTCTCTTTTTAAAGAGGGAGTTTGTTGGGATAAGATGGGTTGGTTGAGATAAAATAAGATAATTTTGAATTTAAAAATTCGTATTTAGAGCAAAAAGAAAATTAAATTCTTTTTAATGATAAGACTTGATCCTTAGTCTTCCCTCTCGCTTAAGAGAGCTTTAACCAATCAGTCCATACTTTTCTTTTGTTTATTATCTTAAATTTATTTATTTAAACCCATTATTGTTCCTAAAAGAAAATTTTCCTACCAAAATTTTGGGGTCGTTACACATGGGTCTTGAGTTCTTTTTTCTCTATTGAATTTATAGAGTTGTAAGGAAATTTATTGAAGATATATTGGAATCGACTTCTTTGATCTTCTTTGAGTTAATTAGCCAATTATTAATCTAGCTGATTTTACTTCTAACTCAAGACGATTTTTAAATATCTTTTTCTAATCAATCAATCAATTACCAAGAGTAGTTGATCGTATTTCTATTATGAGAACTATCTTCATGATCTTTGCACAAGTAACTTGCTTTAAGATGTACATGGCCAATTAGGTTCCACCATATGTCATTGTTGATCATAGCCTTGGCTAATCATATGTATCAAAGGATTCCACTTACAACTTCAGGTATATTTAACTACTCGACATATGTCATATATTGCAAGTAGAATCACTGTTAGATAAAATAGTTGTTGTTACTCCCTTATTACGTCATTATAGAGTCTATGACCTCTCTTGCTTTACCATGGGTCATATAATAGCTTTTACTCGGGTATGTTGACATATGTATCATAGCGATTGCTTTTCTTGTGCTTCATGATCCTCTCTTGCCAATTACATTCATTGTGTGAATCTTATCTTGATCTTCCGTATAGTGGTGCATCACATGTCGGCTCTTTAGATTAAGTGTAAACACATGGTGTGATTCATTTAATGAATGGCCTGAATGCTGCATGTTGTTAGCGACATGTATTGTAGTTTTGATGCCTATAAAACCTTCTAGTTGAAAGGGGTTTACGAGTAAATACTCCACTTTTTAAATCCTTTAATTATAAATGGTTTACAGGTAAATATTTCTTTTTTTTAAAAAAAAATGGAATTATAAGTAAATGGATAATACTTACAAAAATATCTCTATCATGTATAACACTGTAACTCTAGACATTTTTATCTCCACATTTAGTTTTTTGGATGGAAAATATTGAATATTTTACAAACATGATAAGAAATTTAAAGTTAAATGGTATTTTTCAAACTTGAAATATAGTTGTTGTCTATTAAATAAATCAAAATTTTCTATGTTCTCTTCTTCTAGATTCGTTATGGAGATACAGATCGCCAATTTATTTTGAGGCCTAACTCGGGCTATGGACATTCCTCCTTTTATTCTTTTGAGGTTTGCCCCACTTGTTGTATCTTTTCAGGCTTTGCCCTGGGTAAGTACTAAGAGAGTATTCCTAGGTTGCTTTCCTAAAAAAAACAAGTCAAAATTCACTCATAAAAGCGCCCACGAATAACGCATATTTTATTTCAAAAACATGTCAACTCTCTCTCTCTCTCTCTCTCTCTCTCTCTCCTCCTCCCCCCCCTCTGTGTGTGTGTGTGTGTGTGTGTGTGTGTGTGTGTGTGTGTGTTGCATGTGGCACACCCTTATTTATACGTAGCAAAGTATAATGGTTAATTCACACGTTTTGTTTTTGGGGCCACTATGATCATGTGTATGGTACATTCAATCCATCCATCATGTTGGTCCCTTGATGCTCTCCTAGGGCCTAAAAATAGGTGGAATGATTCATGGAGTGAACCACATGACAATGAATAATCAGGATAAGACGCTCTCCATAAAAAAAATCCTTTTAGATTGTGTGTGAGGCCATTGTGATAGATACAAGATATCATATTCTTCCATCATATGTGTCCTTTATGCTGTCTTAGAGCCTTAAAGAAGTTAAGAAATTTTAACATTGATTTGAAGATTTTGGTGTAATTTATGTTAAGATTTTTATAATGTAAATACCCATTTTTTATATGTTAAATGCTTTATAAGTTGACCAAACACAAATATATATATATATATATATATATATATATATATATATATATATATATATATATATATATATATATATATATAATTTAGTTAAAGCAAGACATGGCAAAAATGTAAACTGATTATTTATGAACCTATTTATCGTTGCAAAGTGTTTGCTACTTAAAATTTTACAACAATTCAAATGACCTCATAATGATTTTGGGAGTTGTTTTGATTCTTTAAAACGAATAGGAATAGATATATATAGGTACATTTATTCCGACTTTTGCTCTACAAGTTTTTATAAGAATAGTTTTATGAGAAACCACCAATGGTTTTAGAAATGTCATTACTCCAATAGGCATATTATTGGTTCTATGTGTCGTGAAAAGTCAATAATAATCTTGATAATTGATCATTATGATCACAAGTATGTTGTGGACATTTTATTAATGCCATAATTAATATGTAGATTTACATTAATCATACATGTAGTATATAGTGTAGACACCCCACCTTCGGCTACACTATTGGTAGAGATAGCTGGATGAATGGAGGACCATACCCCCAAATCCCATGTCCAAACTCAGCCAAACTCACCCTTGTAAGCCCCAATCCATAGCCCAACTCACCCCCAAACATCAGCCTGAAAAACCCCCATAAGAAAAATCAGTCAAAAAATCTCAAAAAAGTCAAACTCACTGAGTCAACCCGCTGAGTCAAATCATCGAGTCAACCCGCTAAGTCAAACCACAGAGTCAAAACACCGAGTCAAATCACCGAGTCAACCCACTGAGTCAAATCACCGAGTCAACCCGCTGAGTCAACCCACCGAGTTCCAAGCAGCAGCCCCAGAGCATGTCCGTACTGCCCGCGGGATCCTGAGAACGTCCGTACGGGCGGCCCCCTGGGTGCCGCCCAAAATTATTTACGGGAACTGCCACTGCTCGCTATTGTAAATACCCCCCTCCCCTTCTCATTTCAGCATCCCATCTAGTCCAGAGCGACCCGTCCGTTCCGAGTTTCCCTCCATCCCCTTTTAGCCCATCTTTCGACCAAGGAGAGCCCGAGTGAGGAGAGCCTAGCCCTGGTCCAGCCCAGCCTTACCACTGGTCCAAGTCTCCCAAGCCATCCAAGTCTTGATCCAGCCACTCAAAGCAAACCCTTGCGACACCTCCGTCCATCTAGCTACTCTTTTACCAGCATCATCTCATTCGCATCTAGCATAAGTGCAACATTTACTTTTCTTCCAACTCCCCTGCTTCACTACAAGCACTTTGATTATTCAAACACACAGCATGCATCTCGCATAAAGCACCTGTCAGTTCGAGCGTATGCTCTGAGCTTGCCTGTTAATGGAAACCTGCCCATCAGAAACTCTTACTGTTCAGACCTGCATTCATGTACATACCACTACAAGCACTTTGATCATTCAAACACATAGCATGCATCTCGCATAAAGCACCTATCAGTTCGAGCGTATGCTCTGGGCTTGCCTATTAATGGAAACCTGCCCATCAGAAACTCTTACTGTTCAGACCCGCATTCATGCATCATGTCATCTATGAGAATGTACGAGGATTAAATCAGACTTTCAAGTATTAGTTCGATTCTGTGAAGTAGAAACCGTACTTCGGTACGGGCAGTGTGTGAGGTGCTTAACCTCTTCCCACCCTGTAACCGTGATCCCTTACCTTGAATCTCTGGCCGTAGATCAAAAGCAGTCATTTTAGAAAAAGAAATCTTCGGATTCCCTTCTTTAATGTTTCTACAGGATCTAGCCGACTGTAGATTCGAAGTAACTGGCTAGTGGCGACTCTGGTCTTATATAAACTCATCTAAATACATCCAGCTTGACACGAGAACCAAACAAAGCCCTCGAGATCGAGGCAAGCCAGTGGCACAAACGGCGATTCGTGCACACGCACCTCTTCTTCTTTTTCCGAAAGGAAAGGGAGAACGTCGTGGGAGCGCGGAATGGTGAGGGTCCACATATAGGTTAAAGGAGAGGGTTTCCTTTGTTGTCTATAGGAACTTGAGTTTTGGCATGACCACTAGTCAAGTAAGAGTTGTATTCCGTATATCTCAATGTCATATATATCAATGACCATTGAACAAGCTTTAGGACGAATTAGTGGTTATTCTTATACGGTCATTATGTAAAGGGACTGATGACGAGTTAGGATGGACAAACTCGACCATCGAGCTCAATGACGAGTTGGGATGGACAATCTCGACCATCAAACTTAACGACGAGTTGGTGCCTTTACGAGTATACAAGAATATCATTATTCTTGGATATAGGATCTTATTACTAGACTCCTTAGACATACCTTGAGAGGATTGTTTCAAGTCTCTCGATCAGGAGACCCATCATGTCAAGTATGTATCAAATTATGTATGTACCAACTTTGACCAATTCTTAGACTTAAGGACATATGAAGAGTTTAAGTTTCTAATACAATATACTTAAACTCTCCTCATAAAGATACTGTTAGTGGCTTATAGGTGAGTGTAGTTTGGTGCATGCATTAAGATATTATTGAGGTTCATATATCCAATAAAGAATTCACTAGTTGCCTAATAATACTTTTATGGCTTAGATCTAATTGATTAGGTTATCTATTAAATTATTTTTAACCAGGTTTATGTAACACCCTGAATTTCAGGAGTCAAGTACAAACTCGATCCCCAATATTTCGGGTGTCACTTAGGCATATGCAGATGCGTGATTTCTTGATTATAGTTCATCTGGCATCAAAACACAATTAAGAATTAATCTAAACAGTGAAGTAAAGATTGAATTTAAATTAATTAAACTGATATCTCAAAATATACATCTGTCCCATCACGTCACTGGGGTCCACTTAGCTAGTGGCCCCAAACACATGTCCAAAAATATATAAAATGAATGTGAACACATCTGAACCCACAGCTCCAAAAGATAAAAAGGAATGGTGGGACGCTCCACTAGGCTTGCCCATCTACAAACTGAAAATAGGATATGTCCTTGACATAATCCTAATGGCCTTAAGGGCATCTGGGCCAATAGTAATGTTTGGTTGGTGTTTTAAAACACTGTCCTAGGTAGGAGTGAGTAACTAACTCAGTGGTTCCAAATAAGCAATATTGTAGACTAGTTGGATTAGTGCATGGATGTCATGGTATACATATACGTGTTGTTCAAACAATAATCTAGCTCGAAACAATCAGCCAGTATCAAATAAAGGTCGTTTAAACAACACTTTGGCTTGGAATAATCGGCCTGTATTAAATAAAGGTCGTTTAAACAACACTCTGGCTTTGAATAATCGGTCAGTATCAAATAATGCCCTGGCTCGGAATAATCGACTAGGTATCAAACAATGCCCTGGCTTGAAACAATCGATAAGGTATCCAACAACGCTCATATAATGTATGCATGCTTAACCAAGCTGTTCGCTCGCCTCAAGTGCAAGGCTGCGATGTAGAAATAATTCTCGGTAAGACCGAGGTCGATCCACAGGGAACTAGGTAAATAGTTCTAAACTATTCCAGCAATTTGGATTTGAGTAATTTAAAATTTTAGTTATGAAAACTAGACTAAACAGTAAGTTAAGAAAATCTGAGAATAATAGAGAAAACTAAGGCATTAAGGATCCACTTGTAGCAATCTATGTTAATTCATTCATTCAAGCATGAACACAACTAGATTTGAAGTTCTATCTCTCATCTAGTTAGAAGATAAATCATTAAAGCACAAACAATCCCACTTAAGTCAGAAAATTAAGTTCTAGTTCTAATCAAGCACATAGCATTCAAAATTATAGCCTTTGGAGTAACAGCCATGCCTATAGACTATGGCATGCTCAAGGGTTACCATAATTTGAATCTTAATCAAGCCAAACATGATAATCTTAGAGAATTGCAAGGAATTATATTCGAAGCACATAAACTCTCATAAAACTTTTAAAAATATCAACTTTATTCAAACTAAAACATTAAAAAATCCAACTTGAAGTAAAGGTACTTGAATCAAATTGAATTAAACATGAAATTGGCTACAAGCTTCACCTCTCAGCCTTAGCTGAGAGGTTCTAGCCGAGCATTGTCATACTACAACTAGAATTGAAAGAAAAACTAAAGAAAAACATGAAACAACTAAAAAAAACAGAATCGGCGAAGTTGCTGGACGCTCCACAGTGCTCTCCTTCACTTCCCACGACCTCCAATCTCTTCTAGGATGATTTTAGACTGAGGCCCTAGGTGCCCTTTTATAGATTGGTGTAGAAGATTTTAGATTGCGCAAGAAATCACAGAATTACACAGAGAAAATCGGAGCTTGTAGAACAAACTCTATTACACAGTTGACCGGTCGGATGACTGGTCTGAGCCTATGGACGACCGGTCGAAAAACGTCAAAATCTGTCCAGCAAGCTTTTGGAAATTTCCCCTTGCTCTGTTGAGTGCTCGACCGGTCGGACGACCGATCTGAGTGATGGTGAACTGGTCGTTCTTAGTCTAGTAGAGATGTGCAGCATATGGGGGGTCTCTGTTAAATCACCGACCGGTCGTATGGCTTGGCCGACCAGTCAGTTGATCAATCTATAGTGCACTTTATTGCACTTCTTCCTTCTTTCTTCCTTTTCTCCCTTGCTTCTTTCTTCGATCCCTTTGCTCTTGGTTCCTTGATCTTTAATGTATATAAAGTGCTCTTTTTAGCCTTGAATCAGTGAAATCCCCATCTAGTTCCTACAATCACAAATCATATATTAAAGTAGTTTTTTAAACATGCAAACGATGCATAATATGTGATGTATTGGTGTTAGAATATGTACAATTCAGAGCTTAACACACCCTTTAACTAGCATTTTCCTAGTCCCGAGCAAAACATGCGTTAAACAAGTTCAAATCTCCAAAACCAAACTCTCTTTCAGAAACTATGCTTCTATACATTTCAAGACATACAAGTGAAAAAATCAGAGAAACTGGGTGATAGAAGCTGAAACCTTAAACTCTCAAACATAATAAGTGTTCATATAGAATTGCCGTTGATTGATTGATAAATAGAAGAACTTGAACAAATTCAACCTAGTGTGCATAGTGAATGTTCATCTCATGAATTTTTGGGATTATCTTCTTCATAGATCAACTAAACTATGGATCTAAAAGTGTACAGATCAACAACAAGCCTATGACAGGAATTTGCCTTACCGTCCTTCCGACGGCTTTCACACTACGTCCCATTTCCGGCTTTGGTTACAGGTAGACCATCCACCGGTTGGTTATAGGTAGCCCTTTTCAGAATTTTCCACCATATTTTCAATCATACCCATATTTTCTTTCCTCCTTTCCTTTTCATACACATAAAATAGGATTTTTAGAAATCCATATCTTTTGTTATTTTTTCATGGACAAAGATGGACAAAGTACCTCAGCTTGGTTCCTCAACACCTCAATCTAAGTCTAGCCAATCCACAATCTACATAATCCTTTCAAACCATGAAAATCGTGTAATGTAAACTAGGTGTAAGAGTGTTCAAATTTTCTATCAATCATATAAATAGGAGAATTCACATATAAAACCATTATATCAAAAGTAGTTCAAGACTTGCAACATTAATCACTTTAGATATCCTTCCCTTATACTTGTATCATCCCGAATGCATAGAAACAAGGTTTTTCAAAAGAGTTTTGAATTTTCAAAAAAAATTGAAAAGTTTTCAACATATAATAATGCTCGAAATGTTACAGAATACTAGAATCATGAAGAAATCTTACCCCCAACCAAATTTTGCATTGTCCTCAATGTAAAAGATGTGCAATAAGCAATAACATGAGAGCAATGATAGATATAAATGAGAGTGAGAACGAGATCACCTGAGAGAGTCAATAATAAAAGTTTACAACTCTGGCAACTAAATATTCGAAAGAAATAAATCTAAAATAGAAAAACAACTAAACCTAATTCTACTCTATACCTCCGTCAGACTAGGAGATTAATCATCCTAATATAAGGGATCATTCAGAGTGATGGACATGTCCTCTTAATCAAACTTCTCGACAAATGGCTTAAGGTGTTGTCCATTCACTTTAAAACGGTTACCATTTGCCGCATTCTCTATTTCGACAGCCCCATAAGGAAAAACTTCTTTAACAATATATGGGCCAGTCCATCGAGATCTCAATTTACTCAGAAAAAGATGAAGTCGAGAATTGTATAAGAGTACTTTTTGACCTTCATAGAAAGATTTTCTGAAGATGTGTTTTTCATGAAAAGCCTTCATCCTGTTCATGTAAATCATCGACTTCTAGTAAACATCGTTCCAGATCTCGTCAAGCTCATTCAATTGAAGTTTGCGAAGCAAGCTAGCTTTGTCAATGTCAAAGTTCAATGCCCGAATTGCCTAATAGGCTTTGTGTTCAAGTTCCACAAGCAAGTGACAAGCCTTCCCATAGACAAGTCTATAAGGAGACATTCCAATGGAGGTCTTATAAGTGGTACGGTGAGCCCAAAGAGCATTAACCAATCTGAGAGACCAATATTTGCGATCCGGTCTCACCGTCTTTTTCAAAATTTGTTTAATTTCTTGATTGGAAATTTCAGCTTGCCCACTTATCTGTGGGTGGTATGGGGTGCTCACTTTATGTGTAATGCCATATTTCTTTATTAAGGCTTTGAAAAGTCCTATTACAAAAGTGAGAACCGCCATCACTTATGATGGCTCGAGGCGTTCCAAATCTAGATAATATGTTTTCTTTAAAGAACTTTAGAACCGTACGGTGATTGTTGGTTCTACATGGAATAGCCTCTATCCACTTAGACACATAGTCTACGGCAAGCAATATGTAGACATGTCCAAAAGATGAGGGGAATAGTCTCATGAAATCGATGCCCCAATAGTCAAAGACTTCAAGATGTTGAATTGGGGTACGAGGCATCATATTCTGACGGGACAATCTTCCTTACTTTTAACAGCGCTCGCATGCTTTGCAAAACTCGTGGAGGTCCTTAAATAGAGTGGGCTAATAAAAACCACACTGCTGAATTTTTGCAGTGATTTTCTTGGCAAAAAAATGACCACCACACGCTTGATTATGACGAAAGGAGACACATTTCCTAATTATTTGATCTGGGTAATATTTAAACAATAAAAGTTCATCCCAGAAAAATCTACGCACTTTTCTTAGAAATTTTCATTTGTCCTGCGCAGTCCAATGAATCGACATCGCACCTGTGGAAAGATAATTGGCTATGTCAGCGTACCATGGTGGATGCATAGCAACAAAGAGTTGCTCATTAGAGAATGAGTCCTCAATAGGTGACTCATTAATGGAATTGGGTAGAACTAGGTGGAATAGATAATCCGCCACCACATTCTCTACTCCTTTCTTGTTCTTGATCTCTAAATTGAATTCTTGAAAGAGTAGGATCCATCTAAGCAAACAGGGCTTAGCATCCTTCTTAGAAAGAAGGTGTTTCAGCGCCACATGATCCGTGTAAAATATGACCTTAGATCCTATTAAGTAAGGCCGAAATTTATCCAAGGCAAAAACAACGGACTAGGAGCTCTTTCTCCGTAGTCAAGTAATTAACTTGGACATGATTCAAGGTCCTACTCTCATAGTAGATAACATGGGGCTTCTTGTCCTTCCTTTATCCTAAGACCGCCCTAATAACATAATCGCTCGCATCGCACATTAACTCAAAAGGAAAGAACCAATCTGGTGGTTGCATGATAGGAGCGATTATTAACATGTCTTTTACCTTTGAAAAAGCTAATTGACATTCGGCACTCCACTCAAATTGGTTCTCCTTTTAGAGAAGCTTACATAAGGGCCTAGAGATATGACTGAAATCTTTTATGAACCTTCGATAAAAATCGGCATGTCCAAAGAAGGACCGCACATCGCGTATGCTTAAGAAGGCCCTTTGCTGCACATTTTATTTGCGTTTAGTTGTGCATAAGTCGTTTAGAAACTTGGCATAGGACGGGATTTGTTTAATAGCGTCAAGCAATGGAATGTTGATCTTGACTTGTCTGAAAATCTCTAAAATGTCATGAGAGTTTGGAAGAGATTTTGGAGCAACCAATCTCGAAGGGAATGGTGCTATAGGCTTATGAACACGTTCCTTTTCTTGTGGGGCTGAGCTATTCTAGCGCCCCAGTGCAGCCTGGCTGTGGTCTGGTATCAGAGCCGAGGGCGGCTCTGCCCTGAGGGTGGGGGATTCTAGCGCCCCAGTGCAGCCTGGCTGTGGTCCGAGCGTGGGTTGCATCCGGGTCCCCGTTGGGGACTGGTCGGGCTTCGAAAATAGCGCTCCAGTTGGTAGGGTCTGGGTGAGGTTAGTCCCACATCGGAAGGATGAGCGCCCTGATTCTGGGCTATATGTGCGGTTCTCACCTTCCCTGTACAGAGGCCTTTTGGGGAAAACCCCGGAACCAAAACCGTGCGGGCGCGCGTGCGTGCCCAAAGCGGACAATATCTGTACAGTGTTTGTGGGGGCGTTACAGCTAGGTCCACCCCATTCTCAGAAATTACCAGATCATTAGGCTTGTCAGCCTTCACCAGAACAGATTTATCTACCTGTTTACCACTTCTAAGAGTGGTGATGGACTTTGCTTGCTCCACATGTTGGTTGAAAAGATTGGAGATGCTTACTTCATGTACTTGCTTTGGATTGGGCTGAGGTTAGGCCGGAAAGGTCCCTTCCCTAGCATTCAAGCATCCCTTAATCTCATCAACTGAGACTTTAAGCTCTTGGAGCATTTGCTGATTTTTTTGGTTTATTTGTGTTTGCCCTTGTATAAACGCCTTCAAAGTATCCTTCATTAAGAATTAAGGTGGGGCCATATTTTGCATGAGTGGCCCTCCTTGAGAGTTGGTAGGATTGGCCGTAGGACCATTCCTCCAACTAAAGTTAGGATGATTCTTCCAAGTGTTACCTACTGCTCCATTGAAAGGCTGTATGCAGCGTTTGCTTGCTCTTGTAACACCTCTTGGAACGCAGGAATTATAGGACAATCTTGCGTAGAGTGTACATTAGCGGCACATATTCCACACACGTTTTCAATAGCTTCATTGGACTTTGAAACTCCACTCTTACTAAGTTCCATGGCCTCAATCTTCCTTGTGAGGCTAACTATCTTTGCGTTCACATCTTCTTCTTCTTTAAGAATATAGATGCCTCATTTTTCCTTTTGTTGAGGAGGCTTGAAATTATTAGATTTGTCCAAGGTATCCCATTATCGGGCATTCACGGCCAACATATCCAAGTAACTCCAAGCTTCATCTGGATTTTTGCTCATAAACTGCCATTGCACATCATTCCTACAAATTGGCGCATGTTGGAACTTAATCCATCACTGAAGAAGTTTATGATTCGCTAGCTTTCGTAGCCATGATGTGGGTAAGCAAGTAGGAGGTCCTTAAACCTTTCCCAACTTTGGAAGAATGATTCACTCTCTTTAACCGAAAAGTTCATTATAGCTCTTCGAAGGGTATTCGTTTTATGAGCCGGAAAGAACTTTTTCAAGAATTCTCAAGTCATCTCATTCCATGACCCTATCGAGTGTAGTGTAAGAGAGTAGAGCCAACTCTTATCTCTTTCTTTCAATGGAAAGGGAAAAATTTTAAGTTTTATGGCATCTTCTGAGACGTTAGCATATTGCAAAGTAGCCACCACTTCTTCAAATTTCTTTAAGTGTAGATATGGGCTCTCAAAGTCTAGCCTGTGGAACTTGGGTAAGAGTTGAATCATACCTGGCTTTATATCTATGTTCCTCCTGGTGGTTGGTAAGACCACGCAAGAAGGTGTAGTCATATGGGCCGGCTATAAGTAGTCACGTAAACATCTCATTAGAGGAGCATTGTGCACCTCATTCTCTTTACTCCTTAATGATTTGCATTTGTGGTTGGAGTGGGGTGGGGAGGATTTCCTAATGGAATTTGATCCATATTTTTTAAATTTTCACGATGTTCTACAATATTTCGGACTCGTGCTATGAACGGAAAGTGGTCCAAGTAAACCACCTTTGGTTTGGAGACGATTATTGTGGTCACGTTCCCAATGGGACATAAACCACACAATCCAAAATCTAAACTAATCCTAAGTCCTAAAACAGAAATTAACAAAAAATCTAAAAATCTGTAAAAAGTACTAAATTAGAAAGATATTACCCGATTCGCTTGAACTATGGACGAGTTCCTATAAAACAAAACAAGTTGTTAGTTCTAAAAAAATCAGAAAAACCTATCTACATCTACTTCTACAACTACTAAAACAATCTAGAACCTGTTTATCTAAGTTCCCCGGCAACGGTGCCAAAAACTTGTTCGCTCGCCTCAAGTGCAAGGCTGCGATGTAGTAATAATTCTGGGTAAGACGGAGGTCGATCCACAGGAAACTAGGTAAATAGTTCTAAACTATTCCAGCAACTTGGATTTGAGTAATTTAGAATTTCAATTATGAAAACTAGACTAAATAGTAACTTAAGAAAATCTGAGAATAATAGGGAAAACTAAGGCATTAAGGATCCACTTGTAGCAATCTATGTTAATTCATTTATTCAAGCATGAACACAACTAGATTTGAAGTTCTATCTCTCATCTAGTTGGAAGATAAAGCATTAAAGCACAAACAATCCCACTTAAGTCAGAAAATTAAGTTCTAGTTCTAATTAAGCACATAGCATTCAAAATTATAGCCTTTGGAATAACAGCCATGCCTATAGACTATGGCATGCTCAAGGGTTACCATAATTCGAATCTTAATCAAGCCAAACATGATAATCTCAGAAAATTGCAAGGAATCCATGTCTGAAGCACATGAACTCTCATAAAACTTCTAAAAATATCAACTTTATTCAAACTAAAACATTAAAAAATCCAACTTAAAGTAAAGGTACTTAAATCAAACTAAATTAAACATGAAATTGGCTACAAGCTTCACCTCTCAGCCCTAGCTGAGAGGTTTTAGCAAAGCATTGTCATACTGCAACTAAAATTGAAAGAAAAACATGAAACAACTAAAAAAACTGGAATCAGCGAAATTGCGAATGCTCCATATTGCTCTCCTTCACTTTCCATGACCTCCAATCTCTTTTAGGATGGTTTTAGACGAGGCCCTAGGTGCCCTTTTATATATTGGTGCGGAAGATTACAGATTGTGCAAGAAATAACGGAATTGCACAGAGAAAATCGAAGCTTGTAGAACAAGCTCTGTTACGCAGTCGACCAGTCGGACGATCGGTCTGAGCCTATGGACGACCAGTCGAAAAACGTTAAAATCTGTCTAGCAAGCTTTTGAAAATTCCCCCCTGCTCTATTGAGTGCTTGACCGGTCGGACGACCGATCTGAGTGATGGTCGATCGGCCAAACGACCGATCGTTCTTGGTCTAGTGAGATGTGCAGCATATGGGGGGTCTCTGTTGAATCACCGACCGGTCGTGTGCCTTGGCCGACCGGTCAGCTGACCAGTCTACAATGCACTTTGTTGCACTTCTTCCTTCTTTCTTCCTTTTCTCCCTTGCTTCTTTCTTCTATCCTTTTGCTCTTGGTTCCTTGATCTTCAATATATGTAAAGTGCTCTTTTTAGCCTTGAATCAGTGAAATCTCCATCTCGTTCCTACAATCATAAATCATGTATTAGAGTAGTCTTTTAAACATGCAAACCATGCATAATATGTGATGAATTGGGGTTAGAATATGCACAATTCAGAGCTCAACACAAGCCTTTATTAATCCATTTACATACAACCATATTGGCGAAGCTAAAGTACCGACATTATATCACAAGTCTACCCGGATCACATGTCCCTTAATCCATTTTCAGGGCTCGTCACCAAAGATACATGGTAAGGTAAGGGCTCGTCAGCCAACACACAATCAAGGTGGAAAGGGCTCATCACCCAGTCCTATGCAACATGGTAATCTCGTCACCTCCATTGATGCTCACTAGTCACTACGGGGAGACTTGTTACCCAGTGTAGGCCAATAGCACGAACAAGGTGTCCTATACCACCATGTCCGACACATGAGTCTTTAGAGGATCGCATCAAACTAATGGTTTAAAATGGACTTCACACAATGGGAATAATGGTACTCTAGATTCCTTAGGGCACGACTTAAAAGTAACTATAATTATGTTCAGTTCAGCATTAAATTGATCCGATCGATGACGGAGAACCTCGGGAAAATCGACATTGGGGGTAAAGCGACCCGCGTAGCTCTAACTACTGTCGATCACCTGCGTTCAATCCGGATCAATCGAATAAGCCTAGGGTGGTCGACCCAAGGAGGCCACCCTCTTATTTAGGCATTTTTTGTACTGAAAATCAAGCAAGATTAACTTCTAATTATAATACATCCATAATGTACACTATACAACGTCAAGATGAATAAGGCGAATGTACATGCAAATTCACCCCAAACCAACTCTCAACAACCAATAAATCACATGTTATAAATAGGCTCAACAAACATGAATTTCATATATACAACCATTTATCAAATATGTAAACAACCTACCATATATAGCATTTTAATTGATATAACAACATATCTAACAACTTTACATATACAATCTTAGCAAAATATGAATTCATTAACTAAGGCTATCATGGTTTGATAAAAAGAAACCAAGGAGGAATGGTTAGCACCTTCGAACGGAAGATTACTCGATTCCCAAGCACCTAAGGTTAAGATTTTGGAGAAACATCGATTCCTAAGTTCAATTCATAAGAACTATGTAAGATTCATCGGATTTAACTCTAAAAGAGCTTAGATTGAAAGGTAGGATACATTTCTTATCTTCAATCGCAAGGGGAGACAAATTCAATGGAGGAAACGACAGTTCAGTTGGAGCACTTGTGTCCACAAGAGTAATGAACATCAATGTAAGCACTCACAAACTCTTCCTCTTCTTCTCATTTTCTCTCTCAATTTCTCTTTCTTTCCTAAACCCTAAAATTTTGGATTTGGGGGAGAAATGTCCAAATGGGCTCTATTTATAGTGCTAGATGTGACACAAATGGCCCTATAGGCTTGGTTCTTGGTTATATAACCCTATAGGAAGTTGATTCTATCATTTAGGGCCCACTCGAATCTACAAGGTCCAATCTAATCCATAGGATAGTTTCTACAAGTGGAGATCCACCTAAGGATATGACGACGAGTTCGTTTAATAGTTACCAATCATCGATCGGGGTTGTGACTTTAGGGATGTTTGCAGTGTAATAATCAAGACTTGCATCCTAAGTTTCATCAAAATTTAAGGGCTCAAAAGCCAGAACTTTGTGTAAGTTCGAATGGCAGAATTCACTTAAGTTTTAGGTAATTTATGGACAGATTCAAACATCACATGTGCTACCCTCTTAGCTCCAAGTTGAGCGATCTAGTGCGTAGTCTTGGCTTAACATCCCGCAAGAGTCAAGCCCTCTAAGACGGTTGATTTTTCTTAGTTTTGGATTTAGGGGTAACGTTCCAAAACTTGTTTGGTGATTTCGATTATTTCTGGAATGAAGTAGAATGTGAGATTTTATAGGTATTTTGTGTGGGCTTAGATCCACTTATGTTTAAGGTTTGGTCATTAGAAAGTTAGCGAAAAATTGTGTTTTAGCCTAATTCATCCTTAGCAATTGATTTTTAAGTTATACAGTCATTTAGTCAATTTGGGTCATGCACATAATTCAAACCGTTAGTTGTATTGGTCTTAGATAGATTTTTACTAAGTTATGGTTATCTTGATTAATCAGCAGCGAGTCGTCTAGATCTGGACCTTAGATGAATAGATGACAAGGTTAGGCCTAAGATTTTGGTGATCGAGTATATTTGTTAGTTTCCTATGGTTGATTAATTGAAATTGTGCAGTTCTCTACTTGTAACACTTGCATATAGACTAGGATCGAGTATTAAAGATCATTACGTGACAAAATAAAATAATTTTTGCAAAAGAACTTTTTAAGATCCAAGTTGGCGAAAATTCAGTGCAATATTATAGTCTAGCACTCGAATGATTTTAAATATTTTATTAAACATTTTCAACCGTTGATCTTTTATTTTAACTGATAAAAATGTTGTAATCATACTTGATGGTTATCTAATGGCTAAGATCTGATGGTCCACCCATTGATTTGTAAGGGTATTTGATCAAGGATGGTTGACCATGGTAGTGGAGGGATCGAGTCAATTTGAGTGTACGGATAGAAGATTTCAGACTTTTGATGTAGTAAATGTTAGTGCACTTTTCTGTGGCATACTAGTGTACCTTATTTGTCAATCACGTATTTATGTCTTGTAATGTCAGTTGAGCCTTGGCAAGCTGAAGATCGAAGATTCAAATGGATCAGAAGCATTAAGGAAGAAGAACAGGTAAATGAGATGCCTTGATGACCCTAACCCTTTGAACCAAAACACCCAAATCATTTTAGATGAGTTCGACCAACAAGGTATACCCTTAATCATCCTTATTAGCCTTAAATCATAAAGAAAAACATGATAAATTAGGTTAATTAAAGAGGTGAAAAGTTGTTGTAATCAATCCGGCCCAAACAACAATTTTCGATAGGTCTTCGATATATTGGAGACCAGTTCGATAAGTCCTCGATCAATCGAAATGACCATTTCGATATATCGAAGCAATGTCCAGCAAACTTACAAACTCTCTGGATAGTTTCTTCAATCAATCAAATTGATCATTCGATATATCGAAATGAGTGTGTTCGATATATCGAAACCCTTTTTGATATATCAAAAATTTTGTCCAGCAGCTTGCTGATTCTCTGGACAGATTCTCCGATATAGCGAACAGGTATTTCGATATATCGAAGATCACTCTAATCAATCAAAACCCATTTTCGATATATCGAAGCGACTGTTTTCTGCCCGTTTTGTGACTGTTGGAGATTTTTATTTAAATACAAGGAGAGACGTTTTTAGGCAACACAGAGGGATTTTGAGGAGATAGAAGCTACCATTGTTGAAGATCATTAGAGGCTCTATTCCTAACCCATTGTAAGTCATTCTCCTTGTGATTCATCAAAAGCTTGGGGCATTCAATGCTCAAATGAGAATGAGTTTGTTCTCTCTTGATTCCTAGGAGTTTAGACACCATGATCATTGGTATATCTTTTTGTCTAAACACCACCTAGTAGTCCAAATAGGTGAATTTATCTAGGAAACTCATTTCTTATCATTTGTTAAGGTTTCGCCACCTCTAGCACCTTGGTCATCTCCAATAAAGCATCACATGCAAGAGAGCTAATCTTGGAGCTGAAGTCGTGGCAAAGTGGCGGCATCAAAGATTGGGGGAGCACAAGGGGAGCTGATTCGAGCACGGGAGAGCAAGAAGAAGTAATCCAAAGTGGCACTACAACGAAGCTCAAATCTGACAAGTGAGTTATCTTTTGTAAGAGTTCATCCACTCATTTCCCTGTGGGAATTGAGTGTAGAGTTTGTTTGTCAAACTCGAATTTAGGGTCGTTTGTCGATCCTTGACTTGTTAGTTGAACCTAAAAGTTTAGGGACATTTGTCATTCCTTGGCACGTTTGTTAGGCCTAAAATCCAAGGACATTTGCCATTTCTTGGTACGTTTATCGGGCCTAAACAAGTCTCCAAGGGGAGCCACCAACACGGGTGTGAACGTGTAGGTTGGGAAGAACCTGTAAACTCTCCGGTTAGGTGGATCCGAGTTAAAACACTTTGGTTAGGAGGAACCAGATTTAAACTCTTCAGTGAATGCCAGTGTGCTCAAAGGGGTTGAGTATTTGAACCAGGAGTGGAGTAAACCCAAAGTCGAACCACTATACATCATTTTGTTTGTGATTGTATTTGCGCACATTTCTTATTATGCATTGTGTTTAACTGTTTAATTATGAATGCTTTATTAGAATGTACGCTCGGCACTTGATAGGTACATCCACACGCACAAGATGTACTGTTACTTACTTGAGTAGACTTGAGCTTATATGATCCACTCTCAATAGTCTACTTAGGTTACATAAATTAGGTGCTTGATTAGTTTAATTATTTGTTAATCTATACATATGCTTAGACTAGGTAGCTTAATTGCATATCATATGCTAGTCTTGTGATTGGACCCACTTAGGCTCCCCCCCCCCCCCCCCCCCCCCCCCTTCTCTAGGACTTAGCTATAATTTTAGCTGTTCCGCTCTAAGCTTCCGCACGTATACGTAGGTGTCGTATTAGACTACCGATCTAATTTCAGTAAAGCATAGAGAAGTCTATAGGAATGAGGAGCACTATATTGGTGTATCCCTCTAGAAATCTAACTCCTTATATGTAGATCCTATTGTAAAGCAGAAAATAGAGAACCTTTGATGTCCTTACCTACTTTAACATAACTATCGCCCTTTTCTCCTCTCATCCCTTCACATGTCCACATATGTGTTCTGCCTCATGGACGACTCTCATCATGCATGCACCCTAGCCCTGCTCTAGGTGCACGTGGTGGCTCTTCACTCCTCTTTTATCTAAGATAAATTAGGGAGAGACCTGCTTTAGAGGATCGTCATCGACATTATGTACGTCGCGATCAACAGTTCAAATCAAGGTATGATTTTTACCATTGGTTATAGATTTTAGAGTTTGATTATACTCTACTAAGGATCCTAGGACATCTAAAATCAATTATTTTTAAAAAAATTTAAGCTTCTACGTTTCATATAATCTTAACATGCACAAAAGGAGTTAGTTACGTTATGTTGAGGTACAACTTCATGTGGATACCATCCACCCTGACCATCAGTTATGTTTGGTCTTCAGGCCAAAATTCAAATCAATCTAAAACTTATCTGAGCTACACTGTAGAGATCAGATAATAGTTAGGATCAATAATGTTAAATATTTGTGCCATGAAAAGCTAATTATTTATATGCTAATGGATCTTATTTATTGATGAGCCCTTAATTGATGAAATATTCTTTTATTTTTCAACATTAATTGTGTATGAAACTTATGTATTAGATATGTTTAGTAGGTATAAGAGTTGCTTACAAAATTTCTCTTGTAGATCTATAAGGGGAAAGAATGAAGTGGACACGATGGCCACCATGGCTAAGAAGAGTTACATCATCATAATGCTCAAGTCTCCTAAATATCATAACCACTTATCGAGTTTCAGCTATTCGGGATTTGTTCGTTTATTTGTGGAACCATTGACGAATTAGAATGGATTAATCTCCACCATCAGGCATCTTATTGCCATTACCCTTTTCCACATGGGAGTGTGATTATTAACTTGTTTATATGTACCTATGTTAGCTAGATTGGACATTCACATTGGTGAACTGCACAAGTTTCTTAACTAAGAGGTCCATCATGCTTAAATTGGATTGACTTGATCATGTGCTAGTTTTTACTAATCGTTAGATTTAAGGTCATGAAAAGACTTCATAATTCCACTGCTATGGGACTTAACACACTTTTTAAGGTTAACGTTGGTGTGCGACGTATAGGTGTTGTAGAATGCACATATTAAAATGTGGTAGAAGACTTACATGCTCCAACATGGGATCCACTAGTTCTTCCCAAACATAATTATGGAAATATCTTACCAATTAGACCATTCATCAATTGTTTTAAAGTTAACCATCTCTCAATTTTTTTCAAATAGTTTATAGAACATTTCTAACCATTAGATCTTTTGATTTTACCATTAAGTGTTAATTTGATCAAACATGATGGACATCCAACGGTGCTTCGATAAGATTTTGGCCAAGGATGGACTCCGCGGATAGTGAAAGGATTTGGGTCAATTTGAAATATGTATAGATAGGATTACAAAATTTTGATGATGTAAGGCATTACTGAAGTTTGTAGGGGTGTGGAGTATCATACTGGTGCTTTCACCTGAAAACTAGAACTGTCAACGGGTCGGATTAGGGCCAGGTCAAACTCTGTCTAAGCCCAGCCTACATTATTCAATCTAAAGCCCAAACCTAACTCGGGCCCCCTGATAAGCTCAAATAGTCTAGCTCAAGCCTACCTTGGAATGCTTATACAAGCCCAAAAGAAGTTCCGTTAAATAAAGATGCATTTCGGTGGGCCCCAAACCTACCTCTGACATGTTTCTCTTATGAAATTTGTTATGTGCATTTTGTGGGCCCTATAGTTAAGAGAGAGAGAGAGAGAGAGAGAGAGAGAGAGAGAGAGAGGCAAACCTTTTACAATAGCCAAGGATGCCATTACTACAATAGTAGCAAGGGCTTGGTTGGTTAGATCACAAGAGATGAGAGGGGTGGATTAGAGGTGAGAGATAGAGAAAATAAGAATCATGGATTGGAGAGAGAGAGAGAGAGAGAGAGAGAGAGAGAGAGAGAGAGAGAGGTCATAAGAGCAAGTTTTTTATTTTCTTTTGGGTAATTCCTTCAACTAGAAATTATAATCGATTGGGTTTGACGGCTTTCGTGTGGCTCACTTGATTCACGAGTCAATCTGATTTTTTCTATGGGCATAACGTAGAATTATACATCTAATCGTCGGAGTGGATTTTACCTATTGCATTATGGTGAGCCTATAAAAAATCAAAGATGGGCATCCCTACCCAACTATTCAAAGCTTTTCGAAAAAAAAATTACAAGAAGGTTTACCATTTTTTTTTTTATGGAGCCCACCATGATGTGCATGTGAGATCTAATCCAAAAATTAGATGTTAGGCCAAGGGCAAAAAAATTAGGCTGACTTGTGATTGAGGTGGGGCCACACCAAAGGAAATAGTAGTGAGAGACATCCACCCATAATTCTTATAGGGACCACCGTAGAGATTATATAAAATCCACTCTATCCACTAAATGGCACACCAATATTTAGGGAAGGGCCCAAAATTCAGGCCCATCCATGACTCAGGTGGGCCATACTAAGGTAAAAGTTTGGAGTTGTGTGGCCGACTTGAATTATGGATGAGGTTGATTTTTGAGCCATACGCCTCACATGGTGTGGCACACCTGAAGGTCGGGGTGGATTAAGCCGCGACCTGCTTTCCCAAGAATGATACAAAAATATCTCCTCGAGACGCCCACTTCATGAAGTGTGTGTACGAAATAATTCTTCTTGGAGGCTACCCTTTGTTTGGAGGCTACCCTTTGTTTTTTAATAGGACGCACCATGATGTGTAGGTGAGATTCACTCCAACCATTAGATGTGTAATCTTACGTTATGTCGATGGAAAAGAATTAAGATGACTTGTGACTCGTGGGCCACACCAAGGGAGATAGTTAGGATAAAGATGTCTAACCATGATACACATATGCTACGAGTGGCCAAAACCACCTGAGAAACGAACCAGAAATGGTCATAAGGTAATTAATTTCCAGGGAAATGGATTCCGTAGGACCGTTTCTAGGCAATCTCAACCCCAAAAACGGTCTTATGATAATATATTTCTAGGGAAAATGGATTCCATGCCATCATTTCTAGGAAAATCGAGCTTCGAAGCCAATCCCCTTGCCACCTGTCCAAACCGCACTCGTGGTTGCATTGCCGACATACCCCGTAGCCAATCCAAATATGCGATTAATCGAAGAATTGCCATGTGGCCGATCCGAACTGGCGAGTAACCATGAGATCGCCACGCGTCTGGTCCGGACTCGTGAGGAATTATCGAATCGCCTCGCTTCATCACCCCCGATCAGAGGTCGCATCACTTCTAGGTCATCTATTTAAACCAACACAGGGACCTAGCATAGGGAATGACAAAGCAACGGAGAGAGATGGGGGCTGACAATTGAGAAGAGACAGGGAGCGAAGATCTACTAAAATTTCGTTGAGGATCTTCATAAAGAAGGCGTGCGGAAGCCCTAGTCTAATCAAATCGGATACTAACAGGGCTAGCCTCCTTCTGTCCGAAGCCCTAAGAAACCATGACTTGCTATTTCTGTCTCTCCTTCTGTTGATAAGTCAAAAGCAACATCCGAAGCTCTGAGCCAACAAGTAGGGTCGGAATTTGGGACATCCGATCATCCCTTATCTTTCTATAAAAAAAAGGGCGTTCGATTTCCCATTTCCCTCTCACATTTCAAAGTACTCTCTCTTCGTTGATAAGTCAAAATAACATTCTCAAAGCCCCGAGTCAACAAGTAGGGTCGAAAGACGCTTGATCATCCCTCGTCTTTCTTTCAAGAAAGGGCATCTGACTTTCCTTTTTTACTCTCATATCTTGAAATCAGATTGTATTCCACTGTGCACATTCCCTATACACCCCCATCCTTGCACCCACTCACAACTTATTTTGTTTCCGTTTCTTTTATGCTTTTGTCAACTCGGGCCCTAAAAATCCTACATAGTTTGGCTTAACCCTATTATCTTGCTACTATATTTTGTTATTTTGCCTACCCAGGCCCTAAAAAGCCTGTGAAGGTATGGCCTAACCTTGCAAGATTGGAAGCTCTTTAGAATCCCCCCACAAACCATTAGGCCCCGACAAAGTAAAGACCGTGTATTGCACGGGCGATAAAGGGGTGCCTAACGCCTTCCCCTTTTGTAACCGTAGCCCTTACCCAAAATCCACAACACTGACCAAACTAGGAGTCATTTAAAGACCAGGGGTTCTTTGGAATACCCTCATCAAAAAGGCGGTTTCACAGGTTTTGGCCGACAATGGATTTGGGAGCCTCCCTTCAGCTAGTGGCGGCTCCATCAAATGTATCGAATCCGAGAATGTCGTTCTATCATCCTTAGAAAGGTACTGTACAACCAAGCAAGCAATGGCGCGGTAAACAAATCATTTCCACCGAGCGCCTCACCACAGATACTAATCCAAACAAACCAAGCAAAAGAAACAGTGGGCCCACGCAGGTGCGCAGGACGACATCCAAACTGTCAAATAAATTCAACTCTAAAATTGCGCTAAGATCGACTGGATTAGGCCATTGAATTTAGCACATTTTTATAGTCGAATCTCGAACATTTTCACGTAGTGCTTTAAAGATTGTCCTAAAGATATCATTTTATGACAAGTAAAACTTTATAACAAATGTTTATAAGTTTATAAATACATGAGAGCAACTTAGAAAACCCTACAGAGTTCCACGATTTAGGAAAGATTCATTAACATAGAGAATAGAAACCTTAGGGTGGTCTGCTCAAGAGAATGAGAGTGAAGGAGCAAGTGCCAATCATCTTTTGTTCTCCTTAAAAGGTATGTTGATGTTATGTTTTGTTAATTCATGCATGTTTAAAAATATATCAAATTTGATTTATTTCACTTTCACCATGCACAAAAAAGTTTTAATGTATAATATGTCAAAAGCACATTACAACAAGTGGATTTATTGACACTTGCAAAGTATGACACTTTGATAGGTATTTGCCCCGTTGCCATTTTCTACTAGCAGGTCATGTTTACGATGATCCAAACCGTTGATATGATTGTCCTTGTCATTGACAACCAATAAACCAAAATTCTTAAGATTAAGAGCCTATTTGATGGGAAATGGAAATACCCTGGAAACAAGTCATTATTACTTCTTTACCCCGTTTGAAATTCGATATAATTCCTACTTCGAAAATCAGTCCAAAAAAAGAAGATTAAAATTATGGGCCCCACCATGATATATATGATATATCCACTCCGTCAATTAGTTTTACTTGAATATTTTAAGACATGAACCGAAAAAATGAGGCTGATCCAACATTCAAGTGGCCCACACAATAAAAAACAGTGGCAATAAGAAGTTTTTAATGATAAGTGTTGGATTCCCTTTTTTCTGAGGTGTGGTCCATGTGAGCATTGGATTTGCTTCATTTTTTGGTCCATGCCCTGTGTTCATTTGCCAAAAAAGATGGATGGTGTGGATAAGCCACATACATAACGGTAGGCCCCACCTATATTTCACATTCTCCTCAATTTTAGCAATAGAAAAGTAGGCAGTCAAATTATATATGGGGAACGGCGTAGGAATTATCCAGGAAATAATCATTATACATTTACATTGCATTTACCTGAAAATTGGAATATCAATCCAACCCTAAATGCCTATAGCTCTATATTATACCATGTGGCTTTTTCTCTGTTACTGTATTTCTCTTTCATAAATAGGTGGACCATACCTGAAATCTCTTTAACGGAAAACCCTAGATTTTAAATTTGTATGACAAAGTTAAAATAGTTAAGAAGAGAAATAAAGCAATGGTCCACATTCACCTAACATGTCTCAAATTTAATGGCTATAATCATCCAATTTGGGAGATTTTAGAGCCCACTCCATCCACGGTGGAAAGGACTGACGAAGATCCGGACATATCATA
Organism: Liriodendron chinense; assembly: GCA_003013855.2. Taxonomy (NCBI): domain Eukaryota; kingdom Viridiplantae; phylum Streptophyta; class Magnoliopsida; order Magnoliales; family Magnoliaceae; genus Liriodendron; species Liriodendron chinense. The sequence continues at coordinate 2,033,062 of ML058441.1, read as the reverse complement.
ATTGAAGAGCTCACGCCTTAACGTGTAAACCATCGTCTCCATCTGTACAAAATGAAAACCCGAATCTCACCGCTACTGTGCAGGCCGAGCATGGTAGAATACCACCTATCATACAGGGGGCGGATTAGGCGAGGCAGGAGAAACAGCTTAGTCGGCGAGGCTCTGATAGTGGGGCCCACCTTGATGTATGTATTGTATATCCACACCGTTCATCTGCTTTTCCAGGTCATTCTATGGCATAGTCCCAAGAATGAGACAGATCTAAATCTCAGGTGGTTCACACAGTAGGGGTTGAATTCCTACCATTAACAACTTCCTAGAGGCACAAAAGTTTTTGGATCAAAGCTGCTATTTTTGCTTTGCCTTCATCCAGGTCTGTGTGACCTTATCAACAGATTAAATGAAAAATAAAAATTACAGTGGGCCCCAGGAAGTTTTTAATGGTGGGTGTTCAATCATCATTGTTTTCTTATAGTGTGGTCCACCTGAGACTTGGATCTTCCTCATTGTTTTGGTACCATGCACTAAAATGAGCTGGAAAACGGATAGATGGCGTGGATATACAATACATACATTGAGATGGGCCCACAATCAGAGCCTCACCCACTAAGCTGTTACCCGTGCCTTACCTAATCAGCGTCCCATCTTACATGGAGAAATGATGGCGCCCATTTTTTTTTTTTTCTGATTACATATCCCATTTGGAGAATATCCATTCCTTGCAAAAGGTGGGCCACACCATGATGATGATGGCCTTCTTAAAAATCAGCCAATCCACTCATTGAAAGGAACGCGACATCAAAATCAATGGACAGCAGTCAGCCAATGGCATGACTCTTTGTACTAGTGTGGCCCACCCAGTGAGCAGATGGCTAATTTCATTTCAGGCTATCATCATGGCGCCGGTCAGCTTTTGCACGGACTACATATTCTACACATTACATGTAAACAGCTTGCGGGAAAATTGGCTTTATCAGAACTTCTTTTTTTTTTTTTTCTAAGTCAGGCATGCAACCCACCCTGTTAGCTGGGGCAACAACCCACTTGGTTAGTCGCACGATGCGCCCACCCACCAGTGGGGTTAGTGTGTCTCTCTAGCAATGGAACCTAAGACCTACTGTTGAAACGCCTAGGTATCAAAACCTTTTAATAGTAGCGGATTGCCTGTGACCCCGAGGGTTGTGTGGGGTCCACAAAGATAGTCCGTGATAAATCCATTCTGTCTATCTGTTTTGAAAGACCATAATAAGATAGGATTCTAAAAATTAGGCACAACCAAAACTTAAGTGGGCCACACTAACAAACAATGGGAACAACAATGTCCACCGTTAAAACCTTCCTGGTGCCGACTGTGATGTTTATTGGCCGTCCAAAACGGGACGCGTATTGCGTCCTCAGACCTTAAGCATCCGACTGGATCTATGAGGGGCCCACCGTGATTTATCCGTTTATCAACGTCATCCATCCATATTCTAAGATCATTTTAACGAATAACCTAAAAATGAGGAAGATCATGGTGACACAACTAGCATTGGTTAAGTGATGCCACGGCACCGGTAAAGTGAGAGTGAGTGAGTGAACGTGGCTGAGTCAGCAAGACTGTTACAAGGATAGATGGCGGACGAAGAAGGATATGAAAGACCAATCATGTCTAGTGAAGCATCAAGAGCCTTAGATCGTGTGGCTGATTAAGGTTGTTACTTGTTATTTTCGGTCACGCGTGTGAGATGTGTGCAGGCATGCAATAATCAAATATGCGGCTCGATTCAAACCGAACAATGATGACCCCAAGCACCAAAACAGACAGATATGTCGTATTCCCCGTATATGACCAAGATCTGTACAGATCAGCCGCCTATTTAGCCACTCGCACAATTGTTCAGTAATGATCAGGCGATATTTGAAGGGTAGGTTTTGTCCTCCAATAATGGGTTACACCTCTATCTTTCAACTGAAAGGAATTTTCAATATAGAGTAAGATGGAACTGGAAAGAAACATTTACAGTTAGCCGCTTCGAGCGTGTTGTAAATCATCTTTCTGAGTAAAGTACTTCGTTAAAATAAATCCAGCATATGGGCGTAGACTTGAGATTTAGTTAAGATTATCAACTACTAAGTCATCGCTACAGATTTCATGCTGCAGAATGTAAAATGCAACTTACACGAAGAAATGTAGATAGCAAGATTACACTAATGAAAATGAAAGTAAGGCAGTTAATTACACTAAGGAATGTAAATAGCAAAATGCTAAGGATCATTAAAAGATAAATTGATTGATTTGATTTTGTTAGTGCTGGACAATTTTCTCTGTCGCTCCCTTTTATATTTATAAGCTTTAATCTTTCACACATTCGCAATTCCGAATGCTTTCTTTGGCATGATCTAGCATTTCAGATCCTTCTTCACCCACTACCTTCATTGTAACTGCTTGTTGACTCAGCCATGTCTACATGCCCACTACAGTGTCGTGGCATCACAAATTGACAGTCAGGTGTGTCACCGTGAACTTCGTTGTAGCCTTGTCCATCTCATCATACCCTACCTATATGGAACCGTACAAACATGCGTGTTTCTTTGTGATTGGTTCTTATAGAGCATGGTAGAAACTAGGTACAACAAAGGCTATGAATAATGGAGGACTTCAAAAGAAGAAATGGTCTAACATCAACCAAATCAAATCAATTCTCAATTTATCTTTCAAATTATCATGCTCCTTAACATCTTGCTCTTTACATTTCTTAGTGTAATCGACTAATTTCATTCTCACTAGTATAATTTTGCTCTTTACATTCCGTAATGTAAGTTGTGAATTTACGTTCTGTAACAATAAATCCATAGCAGTAATTCAGTAGCTGGTAATTTTAGCTGTACTCAAAGTTTATGCTCACACACTGGACTTGTCTAAATGAAATGCTTTATTCAAAAATGTGATCTGCAGCACGTTCCATGTGGGCAACTGTAAGTATTTTCTTTGTATTGAAAAGTTCTTTCGTACAAAAGACAAAGGTGTAACCTATTGTTAGAGGACTGAACCCTACCCTCCAAACATTACTTGATAATTAGAAAATAACCGTGCAAGTGGTTAAATAGGCGACCGATTTATACAAGTCTTGGTTACATATGGTCGATTACGGTGTATTTGCCTATCTTAATGCTTGGTGTCATTGTTGTTTGATTTGAATTAAGTCGGACAATCAATTTTGGCACGCCGCACATACATTGCACACGTGACTGAAAAATTGAGGGCAAAAATGGTTTGATAGAGTAGGTAGCTAAAACGAGGTAAACCCATCTCTCTAGAGACACATGGATTGATTTCTCCACCGGAATTCTCCATCCTCCAGCCTACCATCGATGGCTAGTGGTTTAAGAAACATGTAGATCAGACTATAGTAGCCATCTAGGTAGCAGCAATGAGAGCGACGGTGGTAAATATAACTAATTTAATGGCCAAATTAAGTGCCCGAAAAAGAGGACGGTCTCTAATAGGCCATCCACCATCCAATGGACGGTCCTGATTGATGGATGACAGTGTGATGTATACCGTCGAGAGATGGACATACCATATTCCGGATCTTCCGGTTCTACCGTATTATCTCGTTCTTGTAAGTGGTAACAAACTAAAAGCCATATTTTGATGTTTCCAATAGCCACCAACTTAGCTGACAAAAGCATGCGTTAACGATCACTGACTTGGTAAATGACCGGAATGCCCTAGTGCTCGTTTATACACTCATAAGGTAGTACAAGGGCATTTTCGTTTTCTTAATCAGCCATTCCATGCTTTAGGCTTTTGCCGGTTCCTTGGATACTTTGGCAGCCCCGCTACTTTATCAGACCTTCTTTTTTAATTTCTTTTCTTTTCTTTTCTTTTTTTCTATTAAAAAAACAAAACCAAATTTGAGTATCATACTCCCATGCGAGTACGGTGGACCCCACCCTCCTCATACCTATTCAAGTGTGGATTATTCTAGACAATTCCAGATGTGGATTCCACTGAAAATGGGGTACATAGCAAAAATACTCAATCTAATTATACGCCCATACTTTCAATTGCTCCTATTGAATCTCGACCATTGATATTTTTCAACCATTAAATCTGACAGCACATTTATGATCATTGTAGGAAGGAAGTCTCAAAGCTCAATTAGATTGAACCGTTTTATGGCCCACCTAGCAGATAACCACCAAAGTTTGATGTGTGTGATATCCAATTTGTCTCATAGGATGGCCCAATGTTGTGGATCACCTTTTGCAAAAATCAGTCACATCGACTTGTCAAATTGACCATGGATCTTCTTAAGGTTTGGGATCTTGTCCTAAAATTATATATGAAAACAGATGGACGGCGTGGATATAAAAAAAAAAAAAAAAAAAATTACATCAAGGTGGGCCCCAAACGGTTAGGGTAAGGTAACACCCACTAAGATCTTACCCTGATAACAGCTAATTCGCTCCCACCTGTGACAAGCTCAGGAGAGGGGTGGTACGCCATCAACGTTTATTTTTCATTGTGTAGCCCACATTGCAATAGGTGATCCTCGCCGACAGGCCAACTTTTTTGAACGGTTGGAAGTTATTCATTGGGTGGACAGTAAATTTCCGACCAATCTATTTGAATCTTGGGGTACACATGATTTAATGGTACGGATTATTGACATATATGCATGACACGTGTCATGTGGATGTGCAGGAGTATGATGAGCCATAGTCCGATGGACCATCATATTCCCTCCCTGAATGACTGACTAGCTAAATAGCTTTGAAAATAAAAGGGGCAAAGGAGCGGAGAGAAAGCGGCAGCTAAAAGCAAAAGATAAGACAAGTGGAATCCCACTACAGCACCTCACTTTTATTTATTCCACCTCTCAAATCATTATCATTACTATGCCATTCCCTTCTTTTCCTGTGTTCTTTGCCCCTTTCCTATTCCGCCTTGACAGCTATTTTCATCGCTCCTCATTTCGGGAGCCGATTAGGTGAGACCCCGGATCCACCTAGGTGCGTAGGACCCCTGACTGTGGGGCCACTGTGATGTATGTGACTACATCCATGCCGTCCATCCGTATTAAAAATTCATTTTAAGGCATGATCCAAAAAATGAAGCAGTTCTAAATCACAGATGGGTCATAGTACAGGAAACAGTGGTGATCGATCATTAAAAACTTACTATGGGCCACAAAGTCTTTGAATCAAGATGATATTTATGTGGTCTCTTACTCTAGGTGTTTGTGACCTTATCAACAGGTTGGATGGCAAATAAACATTCCGGTATAATTCATGAAGTTTTCAATGGTAGAGATTCAATAGAGACTGTTTTTGTGGTGTGGTTCACAAAAGATTTGAGACTTCATTTTTGGTATCATACCCTAGAATGAGCTTTCAAAATGGTTGGACGGTGTGGATTTAAGACACATACATCACTGTGAGCCCCACAGTCAGGGGTCCCACCCACCTTGGCGGATCCGGTGTCTCACCTAATCCGCTCCCCCTCATTTCCATTCCATTCAGCCTAAATACAAAGTTTTCCCACTTTGACAAGGAACTCGGATTCGGTAGTGACCCCTCTTGTACCTACCTCCCTATTGGTCGGTGCTAGAAAAGCTCTATAGGCCCCATCATGATGTATCTATTTTATCCACTCGGTTCATCCATTTTGCTATCTCATTTTAGGGCATGAGGCCGAAAATGAGGTAGATCCAAATCTCAGGTGGACCACACCTTGGGAAACAGTAATGATTGAACTCCCACAATTAAAAACATCTTAGGGCCCACTGTAATGTTTATCTGCCATCCAACCTAAAAAGTTTTTAACGGTGGTGGGTGTTCGACCAACACAATTTCCCATGGTGTTCACCCCGAGTTTTGGATCCTACCACATTTTTGGGCTCATGCACTAAAATGAGATAGTAAAATGTACAAAGGATGTGGATAAAACAAATACGTGAGCTTCACCTCTGGATTGAACAACAACGCTTTATACCATATTTTATCTATCATTCACCTTTGAGTACAATAGGCAGTTGGAAATAAATTATTCATCTTTTTCTCTATGCATGAGTGAGGATTGCCTGACAAATTAGAACTAGGTTGTTTGCTTGTATGGGTGATAACTCTTAACTACAGCCAAATGAAGTCCATGTATACACCATCACATGTACCATTAGGGCATTCACATAGCTTTCAAATCTAAGAGTACATTGGCCCAAAAATTAGGTGAGGCTGCTCAAAGGTCAACACAATTTAAGAAACGAATGAATGGCTGAAAAAAATACTTTCCAAAGTTTCCGTACGTGGTCTACTCCTAACATTGCAGCTCAACTAAATAGTAGACCAAGTTAATTTTTTGGACCAGATCACGCACATGTAATAGCCTGTAGATGGGATGTCTTGGCCAATGAGGACCTTCGCAAAACTCTACTACTAGATTTGTGTAGATGGAATGTCTTATGCTGATGAGGGAGTTAGCAAATCTCTTCTAATGGATTTGTTAATTCCACCTGTAGTTGAAGCCTTGCCTATCCACATGCAAACGCATAATTTCAATTTGAAATACATGTGTGGATCTAAGCTTTCTATCTAGCTTGAAACAATGCTAACTTTTGCATGAAAAATCAGGCAGTTAGCTCCTTAGATTGCGCACAATGTATAAAGTGAAACTATGATTACACTTCTATTTGTCATTGTTCAATTGTCCAATTGTTTTGTGTGTTTTCACCTCGAGTAGAGGATCGAAATAGTGTGGCCCACTTGATGGAAAGCTCAATTGTGGCATATATGTTTTACTATGCACGCTTTCACATGCATGTGGAATTAACAAACATCCTATTCTTAAGAAGAATGAAAAAAGAATAAAGTGGAGTAAATGACTATTGTAATTTTTTTAGTAGTGAAATTCCTCGAAAATTCTAATTTTACCAAATAGTGACCTCGAAAGAGAGGTACTTTTGTGGTGAAATGACCAAAATTCTCCCTTTTACTTTCCCTCTAAAAACTGTTAAATCAAAAATAGTTATCCACATATCCAACCTGTCAAACAAATGCACCCCACAATGATGATCAAAGGAACCAAAAATCTAGTTGATGTAATTATCATGTGGGGCACACTATAAAAAAAACGTACACCACAAAAAAACGCAAAAAATCATATGGGGCCCACCTGATTATTGAATTAGCCTGATTTTTAGCTCATCTAATCATAAAGGTACGGAACATCTATTGGATGTGTTGAATGTGATACACGAACCACGTGCGCCCCACAATTCTCAACTTTACCACTCTTTAGATTAAAAAAATAAAAGGGCGGGCCATCTTAGTTATTTCATCTTGAAAAGAGGTTTGGTGATCCAATTAGTCGAGGCATTGTGGGTAAAATCACAACTTTAACTTCGGAGAAATCTTGTCCATTTACCATTCATGCACGCGGAATAATTTTGGGCCATTATTGAATATAAGCTGGAGAAAGGTGGACAATTTACCAAGCAACCAATAACAACAGGGTAAATGGTGAGGCAATTCGTGAGAGGAGAGATTGAAGTAGAGTTCCATCACACGTGATTATATATGTTGTACATGGGACTCTCAGAACGCTATAGTGGGTTGAGTAAACTCTGTGGGGCCCACCGCAATGCACGTGTCATATCCACACCGTCCATCCAATTTTCCAGCTCATTATAGGAGAGCCCAGAATTGAAGTATATAAAAAGCTCAAGTGAACCACACCATAGGAAACAGTTGGAACTGAATGCCTACCATTGAAAGCTTCTTCGGGAGCCACAGAAGTTTTTGGATTAAACTGATATTTGTATTTCCCTTTATTCATGTCTATGTGAACTTATAAATAGGTTGGATGACAAATAAACATCACCATGGGCCCTAGGAAGGTTTCGACTGTGGATGTCTTTATCTCCACTGTTTTGTATGGTGTGGTCAACTTAAGACTTGGATATGCCACCATAAAATGATCTGGTAAAACAGATGGATGGCATGGATGATATACCTACATAACGGTGGGCCCCACAGAGTTTACTCAGTACACTGTAGTTCTAAGTTACTCAGATACGCAATCCGCGTACAAAACTAAGCTGTGGTCGGGTCAAAAAAAAAAAGGGTTAAGATTTATTTCCTTCCTTAGAAAATGGCCTATTTAAGCGTCTCGTTGATGGAATCGACCTTTGGCGGTACGTCACGAGTCCGTACATAAGCATCGACGTGAATTTCCTGCAACCCTTATTTGATAGCGGTATCATCAAAAGCTCCACGGGGACCCACCTTGATGTTTTTGTTATACTTATATCCCATCCGTCCATCGCCAGCTCATATCAGGTGAGCTAAAACATCAGGCAGATTTAAAACTCAAGTGGGCCACGCCACAGGAAATAACGGGATTGAACGCTCACTGTAGAAACCTTGTGAGAGCCCACATAAGTTTTCGGTCGGGCTGAAATCTGTGTTCCCTCATTCTGTTGGAAATCACGTTATGAACAATTTGGATGACATGTAAGCATAAAGGTGAGCCCTAAGAAGATTTCAATGGTGTGCGTTTCCATTCCACTATTTCCTCTCACGTGGCCAACTCGAACCTTGGATCTGCCACATGTTTGAGCTCCTTTCCTAACATGAGCTGTCAAAACTGGTGGTAGGAGAGTATACGTGGTCAACACAGCAGTGGGCCTAAGAGCTTTCTTGATGTAGGACAAGAATTCCCTGATGAAGGGCGAGGACTAGCCACATTCCTATCACAAATGGACTGGAAAATGATCAAGTGGTAGAAATTTAGTAAATTTCGAGTTCCTGACGATCACCTGAAACTCAGCCAGATTCCATATTTAGTCTCTAGACAGTTCTGGGCAGTTTTGGTCGCCCAACAATTTTTCAAACAGCTTGGGTCAGTCACCCGACCAGGCCCAATGGTCCTACGCGAACTTGCGCAATTTTTCACGATTTCTTTCTTTTTTCAACTAGGACTCTTTTAATAGGTTTTAGGGTTTTGTTTTAGGCTATATAAGCCCTCTTAAACACGTTGTTAATTATTACATATTATTAATCAATATTTCAACTTTTCTCGTGGATTTAAGAATTCCCTTGTGGATTCGAGGAAGTCCGATTGAGGACTCCCAGAAGCTTCATGGATTCAAAGTAGTTATCCCATGAGGAAGATGGTAATCGACCTCACCACGACCCCCTGCATCAAGTGGTATTAGAGTGAGGACATCTCTTGGGCCAATGTCTCTTTACAAAGGTATGAACAACAATCCAATTTACGGTGATCAAGGGATATATCCTCTTATAGTGGCAGCTTCTGGGAAGACGCTTGAGACTTACTGACAGGAGAATCCTTAAGCCATGCAAGAGTTTCAAGCTGGATTCAACTGTATAATGAAGAAACTAGATCTATTCATTGCTCATGTTGATTATCTGTTTCCAAAATCCACTGCATTTTACAATCGGGTGGATCGGAAAGATCGATCCCACAAGAGGATGATAGATCTTCTTAGCTTCAATGGTCGGAGTCGCATTGACGACTAACTCTTTGAAGTCGAACGCTTCTTTAATTATACACAGATCCCTGAAGAGAAGAAGGTTCAATACGTACCATTAAAGTTGAAGGGGGCGCTTTGGCTTGGTGGGAGCAACTCCGAAATCAACGAATACGACAGATGAAAGCACCGATACGTTCGTGGCCGTAGATGAAACGACTGTTACTAACACGATTTCGATTCCTATACGACGATGATGATGATCAGGTACTATCCCAACAATCCCATAACTTACCGCAGGAATCTTGCTATTTTGAGACAGGGTTGCGATAAAACTTCGGATTCCATGGTGGCATGCGAGTGGCTCATGTGAAAACGAAAAGCCTACCCAAAACTTTTAAAGTGGAGGGGTAGTTTTCTATAATTGTGTGGGATTTCTCCAAAGAATTAGAAGATGGTGCGTTGGATCCGGCGATTGTAATGAAAACTCGGGTCGAATCTCTGACATGGAGCTTAATGATATTGGGGGTGATCACTTGGTTGATGGGGACTTGATCAATACTGATTTGGTATCACATGTTCCACTGCCTTGTGAACCTCAAGAAGAAGAGGCACATTTCATGTTAGAGAATGCAGAGTCGTCTCCTGTTTAGATGTTTCTTTTGTTTGCGCAAAAAGGATCAATTGTGGAGAACGAGCAGGTGGTCACTAAGATATCTTTTGCAAATTTGGTGTTGTCACTAGTTGATGAAAATACCATTATTCTGAGTTTTGCGACTGAGATTTTTTGAAAGACTCATCATAAACCTGGAAGCATTGAAGCAGGAGGTGCTCCAAGTTTTGAAAATCCTATTGTTTAAAACTCACCACCACCAATAATTGAAGTCGATGGGATCATGACAGGTGTTTAGGGAATTACTACCGAATCTGAGAATGGTCTTGTGGACATTATTGAAGTACTAGTCATTAGACGAACTTCAGCAATGGGCTGAAGTCCCCAAGATTTTGTGTCATTCAGGTGCACAAAAGGTGACCTTGTAGTTTCAAGTGACGCTTCGATAATATCTGTGTTGTAGAAGATGGGGAGGCGTTGTAGGAAAGCATAGTAAAAGCTAAGCTAGGGAAAGGCAACACAGTTAATGAACCTTATCTCTTATACGAGGTGGAGCAAAGGTTGAAAAAGAATAATAAACGTCGACCCCCGAATCTGCGAGCATGTTGTGGATCAAGTCTGAAGAAAAGCTCGAGTACAAGTTTATTTGAAGTAGAGGGATCTGATGTAGGACAAGAACCCCCTGATAAAGGATGAGGATAGGCCACGTTCCTATCACAAATGAACCAGAAAAAAATCAAGGAAAAGTGACAGAAATTCAGTAAATTTCGGATTCTCGACGGTCGCCTGAAACTCAACTATATTCCAGACTTAGTCTTTGGACAGTTCTAGGTAGTTTCGGTCACCCGACAATTTTTTCGATAGCTCGGGTCGACCGCCCGACAAGGCCTGATGGTCCTGCGCAAACTTGCGCAGTTTTCATAATTTTTTTCCTTTTTCAATTAGGACTCTTTTATTTTGTTATAAGGTTTTGTTTTAGGCTATATAAGCCCTCTTAAACTCATTGTTAATTAATCTTTTCATATTATTAATCAATTTATTTCGGATTATTTTGAATTTTCTCGTAGATTCGAGAATTCCATCGTGAATTCATGGAGGTCCAGTGGAGGAGTCCCGGAAGCTTTGTGGATTCGGAATAGTTATCTCGTGAGGAAGACGGTGATCGACCTCACCACATCCCCTTGCATCATTTCTGGTTAGGAGATTTGTGTCCCACAGTCACGGCCTATTAAGGGGGTACAGATTGGTTGCTACCTTGTCCATCCGTAGGAAGTAATGGATGGCGGCTCTATGAGGGGCCTACGAAGTTTTAGATCAAGTTCATATTTTTATTTTCCCTTCATCCATGTCTATGTTATCTTATAAACAAGTTGCATCACAATAGGTCTCCGGAAAGTTTCAATGGTAGTGTTATTAAGACTGCCGGGGGTGGTTTACTTGAGTTTTGGATCTGCCTCATTTTTTTCTGCTTGTACCCTTGGTGCAAATTCCAAGAACTTTTTGCAACAGGAAGCTGGATGTGTAACGACCCCAAAATTTCAGTAGAAAAATTTTCTTTTAGGAACAATAATGGGTTTAAGTAAATAAATTTAAGATAATAAATAAAAGAAAAGCATGGACTAGTTGGTTAAAGCTCTCTTAAGCGAGAGAGAAGACTAGGATCAAGTCTTATTACTGACAAGAATATAATTTTTATTTTGCTCTAAATACGAATTTTGAAATTCAAACTTATCTTATCTTATCTCAACCAGAGAAAGAAGGAAGAACGGAGGGATCTTGCGGCTAAATCAAGTAGGTGATCATTTCCTTCTATTTCATTTAAGTAGGCCAAATCCAACCAATGAATGGGTTAGATCGTCCGTCCGTTCATTGTACGGATCTAGGGACCCTATTTTTATCTTAACCCTTCAAGTTGTATGAGTTATGGCCAACCTTTTCTTAGTGGGCCTAACCAAAGTGAATAGAAAAAACTATACTGACCTTTGTCTCCAAGATGTGCCAAAGTGGGACCGTCGTCTCCTGGATCGAAGTTCTTCTGACAAGCATGCTTGTCAAAGGATTTCTTCATTCGATTTTGATGTTGCTTCATATATCTTTCGATAAGCTTTTTTGAAGCAGTTTTCTTCCAATTCGAGTAGTTGCCAAAATATATGGGCTAGAACGATGCTTTAGAATATAAGATCTTAATTGGTGGAGATCATTTGGGTGAACCGGAATCGATCTGAATGAGTCATATGACCATAAGGCCAAAATGTACATGGGCCACGAAATTCAAATCGATTGGACCTACAGATGGGCCATTTCGATTGGATAAATGATAGCCTTTAAATTCTTTTTATTATTGCTTTATTTTATTATTAAGGTAATTGTGGTGAATTTGTTATATTCCAAATTTTATTGGGCCCACAAAGAGGTGGACGACCCAATGGTCGAACTAGATCTCTAGTAGACCCCACATGTAAGGCTAAATAATAATAATAAAAAAAAAAAGAAAGTTGTTAGACGTCCAACGTCAGAGATGCTGGAACGTCCAGCAAACCGTGAAAGCTAACATGGGGCCCTACTCATGGGAGCCACCTTGATGGATTTAGTATATCCACTCTGTCCATTTATTTCTCCAACTCATTTTAGGACTGTGTCCAAATTTGGACCCAAATCGAGGTCCGAGTGGGCCACACCACCTGGAACAAATTAATGATAAAAAATTATAAAATAAAAATAAAAACAAAAAGATAGAAATTCTGAGCATGGATAGCAGCCTACTCGTGGACCCCACTGTGAAGATATCAGTAGATCCAAGCTAATCATATGTTGTATCATGATGTTTTACAGCTTGGGTCCAAAAATCAGATAAATCTGAATCTCAGGTGGCCCACACCACTTGAAACAGTAATGATAACAACACACATGGTTGAGCCAGTCCGATTTTGGATTGCTGTCCACTTTTGGGACCCATTTGGAGGCGTTTTGAAAAATCTAATCTGTCCAATATCTTAATAAACAAGTTTTCTGGTTGAGGACAAAAAATGGTCCGTATAGAATATTCCAGTGGGTCGTACCGAGACAAACCGTGGGGACAGCACCTGCCCACTGATTGGGAACTTGTGGGCTCCACTGTGTAGTCTTTAGAAAATCTAATCCACCCAATCTCTTGAATAATGGGTTGTTAGTTTTGTGACAAAAAATCAGCCAAATCATATTTCCAGGCGGGCCATGCCAAAAGAAATAGTGAGGAGGTATGGTTTGTATTTTTACAATTGGACCATTTTAGGATACCCAAAACAAGATCTTTGCAAAATGTAATTAATTATCTTTGGTAGTGTACCATTGGAGAAGTTGTGACCAGGAATAGGACGATCCACCAGTCAAGTGGGCCATACCATCAGAAAAATAGTAAAAGGGCCATTCCTTTTGGAAAAGTGAGTCATAATAATCGAATATGGACCGTCTATTAGGGAACCAAACCTAAATAAAGTAAATTTTCAATTAAAAATAAGTATATCTAAGGCTATATTGATGATGAATAATTATAAATTACATTGATTATAGATTCAAGACCGATTCTACTCAGGTCGTGACAAAATTAACAGAGTAATCGCCACTACCAACAGGTGAGTACATCCCAACACGTTTTCTAGTCATTTTAAATAAGCAGGTTATGTGATGAACATAATATGTGATGTTGATTAATGTTTTTTTAAATATTATTCAAATAATTGCCATTTATAATAAATGTCATGAAATGTTGCCTATAAAAAGGAAAGATGGAATGTACAGAGGTGAATTATTGTACGGATGTGAATTATTGCACGCATTCATGAGTTATTGTGCATGGAGTTTGACTCTAGAAGACTGGTAGGTACTTAAGTACCCGGTTACCCAATGACCATCCTGGAAGCCCACTAACATGTTAAAGTCCGCCCAACAAGGAAGGGGGAGCCTATTGATGGGATCCAATCGAAGCAAGTAGAAGACTGAATATATGCCCACTTGATACATCATATTATACTAAATTCATTCTTGTATTAATCATATATTACTTGTATTTGATGGCATATGTTTATCCTGCTTAGTTGAAATGCATGTGAACCATATTGGGTTACTCACTGGGCTTTCCAGCTAACGTTGTGGATTAAAAATATACAGATGATTTGGACATTGACCCTTCAGAGGATGTCCCAGATAATGAAATAGAACCACTAGAAGAACCGTAGGATTATTGGCCTAATTTGACTAAGGAAGAAGCGGCGGCCCTAAACCAAGACGTTTAGACTATTCTTGTTTTATTTTGTTATTTTCAATAATTAGTAGACATCTAATAAAATCCCAAATGGGTGGACTTAGTTTATAGTTGAATATTTCGTGAATAAATGGTAACTTAGAATTTTCATTAATTCATGTCTCTTAATGGTTTTATATTGTTAATGCACTTAGTGCACCAGTTATACCCCGTAAACTGGGCCGAAGGGTGCACACTCTGTGTTCAGATTTCAATGTGTGACAGGATGGGCCCATCATGATACTTGTGGAAAATACACTCTGTCTCAAGTGGGCCCGATAACAAGGAAACAATAAGATTAAATGACCACCATTGAAATATTTGTGGAGCCACATAAGTTTTGGACCAGGCTAATATTTTTTTTATTTTCAATTCATCCTAATAGTAATGACCTTCTAAATAGTTTGGATGGTATATAAACATCATGTCAGACCCTGAGAGGTTTCAACGGGAGGCATTTCCCTACCCATTTTGTCCAGTCATGCAGCCTTCTTAAGTTTTCCATCTACCTCATTTTTTAGCCCAAATCCTAAAATGATTCGGCAAAATAGATGAACCTGGTGGATTTCTCACAAGCATTACAGTGGCCCTACCTAGCTTCCCATTATAGGAAGTTCTTTGAAAGGATTTTACAGCAAATACACATCACTGAAATGATAGTGCAAAATGGATGGACAGGGTGGATAAAACCATACATCACAGTGGGCCCTCAGGGGCTGTTCGGTGCATGGACTTAAATGAAAATAAGTGGGATGGAACTTGGAATCCCACGCTGGAAACTGAAACGGGCGTTTGGGCCGGGCATTCCTCAACCAAGGGAGTAAGCATTGGAAATCGTGTTAGTGCTGTGTAGGCTGGAGATGGGATTTGGTTAGGGCTGTAAATGGGTTAGTGGACCCGATGGGATACCCGGACCCAACCCATTTAGACCCGCCCCAGACCCGACCCATTTGTAAATGGTACGGGTCTGGGTCCAAGAACAGACCCAGTTGCTAAACGGGTCTAGGTTTGGTTTCCTTTATATTATACCCGACCCAAATCCATTTAGTAAGTGGGCGGGTTTGGTCTATGTTTCAAGGGACTCGTCCAGCCCAAACCCGTCTAGACCCGGTTTTAAGCCTTGGAAAATGCTTGCATACTTGATCCAGACCCGAACCCATTGGACCCGACCCATTTATAAATGGGTCTAGGTGGATCTCCCTCTACCAGACCCGGACCCATTTATAAATGGGTCTGATGGGTTAACTCGGACCCGACCCAGACCCGCCCATTTAGTAAAAGGGTCTGGGTCTAAAATTTGGACCCAGACCCATTTAGTAAATGGGCGGGTCTAGTTTTTGCTAAACCCACCCGAACCCGCCCATTTACAGCCCTAGATTTGGTCTACCCCTCACAGGATTTGAATAGCAATCAAAACATTGGACGTGAATCTCTTACAACAAGTGCATCACCAAGTTCTGTGGACCCCACCATGATGTATGTGTTATATCCACTTCGTCCATCCATTTGGACAGATCATTTTATGCAATGAGCCAAAGAACAACGCAGATCCAAAGCTCAAGTGGACCCCACCACAGAAAACAGTGAAGACAATGACGGTCACCGTTGAAACCTTTTTAGGCCTACCATGATGTTTATTTGAGATCCAAATGGATGGACAGTGGAGATACGACACATACATCATGGTTGGGCCCACAGAACTTAGTGACATCACTTCAATAGAAATCTACTGCTGTCCCACTACCTTATGAAAAATTTACATTCCAAACAGGGAATGCGATTTGCCCTGTAAATCTAAATTCCACGACAATCCCCTACACTCGTTATTATTACCTTTCTTAAGATTCTAGCCCACTTATTCCCATTTAAATCCATGCACCAACCACCCCCTCAGAGCTCCTTTCCTAGTTAGAGACGAGTCGGCGTCCCCTGTTAATGGCTGTCCTTGAAGGAATCTTACCGACGCGGATTTCCTGTGAAAGCCTTACGTTGGAAGTTCCTACGCTGGGAACCTAGGTGGGGCCATAGTGATGTTTTCTAATAAATCCACCCGGTCCATCCGTTTTGGGAGCTCGTTTTAGGACATGAGAACAAAAATGAACCGGATCCAAGACTCAAGTGGGCCGAAAACGTGAGGATTGAACATCCACAATTGAAATATTTGTGGGGCCACAGGAGTTTCGAATCAGGCTAATATTTGTGTTTTCAGTTCATCCCAGTAGTAGTGTCGTTATGAACGGTATGGATGTCATATAAACATCACTGTGGACCCCAGGGAGGATTCAACGGTAGTAATTTCCCTACCCACCTTTTCCTTTAGTGAGGCCCACTTGGGTCTTGGATCCAGTTCATTTTTTTTTGTCTGATGCCATAAAATGAGCTCCCAAAACGGATGGACGGGGTGGATTTATCATGAAACATTAATATGGGCCCCACCTAAGTAACCAGCGCATAGGAACTTCCTGCGCAAGGCTTTCGCAGCGCGGACTTCCTGCGAAAGCCTTGCGCAGGAAGTTCCTGCGCTGGGAATCAAGGTGGGGCCACAGTAATGTTTTTTGATGCATCCACCCCGTCCATCCGTTTTGGGAGCTCATTTTAGGATGTTAAGACGACAATGAACCGAATCCAAAACTTAAGTGGGCCTCATTAAAGGAAAAGGTAGGTAGGTAAATTACTACCGTTGAAACCTCCCTGGGGTCCACAATAATGTTTATATGACATTCATACCGTTCATAATGTCACTACTACTTGGATGAACTGGAAACACAAATATTATCCTGATTCGAAACTCCTGTGGCTCCACAAATATTTCAACTGTGGAAGTTTAATCCTCACGTTTCAGGCCCGTTTGAGTCTTGGATCCGGTTCATTATTGTTCTCATGTCCTAAAGTGAGCTCCCAAAATGGATGGACGGGGTGGATTCATCAAAAACATCACTGTGGGCCCCACCTTGGTTCCCAGCGCAGGAACTTCCTGCGCAAGGCTTTCGCAGGAAATTCGCGCTCCTACCGCCTCCTTGTTAGTGGGCGTCCTTGGAAGAATCTGACGCGGTTGTCACTTTTTGCTGCAGAGCTATCAGCACCTTGGGAGCAGCTTGGGTGGATCCCCAGATCTACCGAGGTCGGTGGATCCCTAACTGAGGTCGGTGGATCCCTAATTGTGGGGCTTACTGTGATTTATGTTCTTTACATCCACACCATCCATCCAATTTGAAAGCTCATTTTAGGGCATGACCCCAAAAATGAAGCAGATCCAAAACTTAGGAGACCATACCACAAGAAACAGTCTTGATTGAATCCTCACCATTAAAACTTTCACGGGGCCACCGGAATGTTTATTTTCCATCCAACCTGTTGATAAGGTCACAATGACCTGGATAAAGAGATCACAAAAATATCGGGTTTATCTAAAGCTTTTGGGTTGAAGTTTTTAATGTTGGATTACCATTGCTTCCTTTATTATGGTCCACCTCAATTTGGATCCGCTTCATTTTTTCTATAATGCCCTAAAATAAGTTTTAAAAACAGATGCATGACTTGGATATAAGGAAAGGAACGTACATCATGGGGTTTAGGATCCACCCACGTCGGTGGATCTGGGGATCCACTGAAAACCGCGCTCCAGCAACTTGTTAAGATCATCCTAGATATATGTCAGATCTTTCGGGTGCGGTTTGGGTGGATCACCGGATCCACTGAGGTCGATGGATCTCCAACTATGGGGCCACTGTGATGTATGTACATTAAATCTACACCGTCCATGCATTTTGAAAGCTCATTTTAAGGCATTATCCCAAAAATGAAGCAGATCCAAATCTTAAGTGGACCATACCACATGAAATAGCATTGATTGAATCCACACCATTAAAAACTTCATGGGGGCTACTGAAATGATTATTTTCTATCCAACCTGTTGAAAAGGTCACAAACACCTGGATGAATATGCTAAATAAATATCAGATTTACCCAAAACTTTTGTGACCCATGAGAAGATTTTAATAGTTGAGTATCATTGTTTACTTTATTATGGTCTACCTGATATTTGGATCTACTTCATTTTTTGAATCATGCTCCAAAATTAGTTTTTAAAATGAATGGACGGCGTGGATTTAATACACCTACATCACACAGCGGATGGCACGGTAAGGGATCCACCCACCTTAGTGGATCCGGGGATCCAGCGAAGCCGCGCCCATAATATCTTTCAGTCCACGTGGCAAACATGTTTGAGATCTGAACCACTCGTCATTTAGGAGCCTTCTTTAGACGCGCCATATCCCAAAATTCAAACCCATGGTGCACTCCTAACCCTCATAGAAACATGGACCATCGTACGGAATGGTCAGGATTGAGAGATCGGTGAAATTTTCTGAATATGTCCATCCATGGAGTGGCCCATCAGATGATTGGTTCGGATCTCTTCCATGTGTTCCACTAGACCGTAGCCCTCTGCCGCACCTTTTTTTTTAAATAGTGCCCATACCACACATGCCTATGGGGTCCACTGTATTGTAAATTTAAAATCCACTCCGTGCATTAGCTTCTATCATTGATGTTAGGCCCCGAGGAAAAAAAATGAAAGAAGTCCACATGTCTGATGGGCCACACCACATGGAACAATCTGAATGGGATATTTTCCTTTGATTTGTGTGTTGGACCAATGCATGTGCATCTTAAAGCAACATGATGCAAAGATAAGCCATAATACTGCGTGAACGTGGCATTTTTGGGGTAATTCCACCTTGTTCTCGTTGCCTTGGACTATGTGAAACTTTAATCAAGACTGTATTTTCTGTAAACAGTTCTAAGTAATCGTTCTCACCTAATGGATGAAGTGAATTGCACATGTATAATTTGGACGACCCCACAAAGCTTAGGTGATAATTTTTCTGAATTCAAATTGGCGGTTATGATTCTATAATGAGGACCGTGTAATGTACACATGCATAATGATAAATTAGAAAACAATGAACTAGAAGTAGAATTGGCCACATATCTTGAGCTATATTGAACATGCATGGCACTCCTCTAGGTCATTGTAATTAATAATGAGTGGCTCTCACATTTTTAGCTTAGATGGGAAGTGCCAAGAATGGTTCTTATCTATAACGCTTGGATTGACCTTCCCAGTCTAGAAACTAAATCTTAAGTAGACTCTAATATCTTGTACATGTTAGATTAGGTTTTGAAACTTGGAGCTCAAGTTTTCTTAAAACCCAAGGACAAAGTGTTCCTATGCACATCCATGTGCATCCATGCATAGGCGACTATATAGAAGATACCGTTGAATGCAGTCTTCAATCTGATAGTTTTAAGGGTCATCAATCGATCAACCGTTATGGTTAATTGATAAAAAATACCTCGGATTAGACAATTAAGTCTTTGGACAGTTTTGGACTAGTTTAGTTGATCGACGTTTGGGTCTCGATCGATCGAAACTAGTTGGAATTTCCTTGCAATCTCTTTGGACAGTTTTGACCATGTTCGATCGATTGAACATGCTGTCATTAAGTGATCATCGATCGACTAACGGTTCACGCGGTTTTGCGTAATTGCGCGTTTTGTTTCCTATTTTGGATGTAACGCTATATAAACAAGTGTAATACAGGATTAGGGTATGAGAGAGAGAGAGAGAGAGAGAGAGAGAGAGAGAGAGAGAGATTTTAAACATTTCTAGGGTTTGCAAAGGAGGAGGTTAGGGTTTTTTACATCTATAAGTTCGGATTTTCATCTCTTGTAATTCATTTCATACTAGATTATTATCACTTTGGGCCGTGGTTTTTTTTCCCTCAATGGTTTTCCACGTAAAATCTGTGTGTTCTCTATATATTTTTATTACATTTGTTTATCTCTTGTTTGATTGAACTCTGTGATTGCTCCCGCAATTCCCCAACAAGTGGTATCAGAGCTTAGGCTAAGGTATTAGAAGTACATTGGAATTTTGAGTTTGAATCTGAGACACGACAATGAAGGAATGAAACGTGAAGAATGAAACAGATAAGTTCGCCGGAAAGAACAACTTCAAACTATGGAAGGTGAAGATGAGAGGCCTTCTAATTCAGCAATGATTGCAATAGGCACTCCTTGGCAAAGAGAAGTGTCATGCAACTATCACCGATGAAAAAGAAGAACTTGATCAGAGGATAACCTCTATCCAAGTATGTTTATCCAATAATGTTCTATATAATGTCCTTGATAAGAAGACCACTGCTGAAGTTTGGATGAAGTTGGACGCCTTGTACATGACGAAATCTCTTATGAATCGTCTATATCTGAAGATGCAATTTTATAGCCTGAAAATGGCGGAGGGGTCAAATCTTAATGAACACATCAGCAAGTTCAATCAACTACTCTGCAAACTGATAAATGTGAAAGTTAAGATGGAGGAAGAAGATAAAGCCCTAATATTGTTGAAGTCTCTTCTGGAATCCTAAGAGTATCTTGTGGATACTCCATGCTATGGTAGGGACACCTTGGACATTGAGACCGTTATCTCGATTCTTCAATTGAAGAAGTTGAGAAAGAAAAACAATGGCGAGGGGTATTTTACAAATGCATTGTTTATTCAGGGTATACAGACTAAGTAAGAGAAGGGGAAGCCTCAATTTAGGTCCAAGTCTAAGAGTAGAGGGAATGCGAAGTGTTGAAATTATTGAAAGGTGGGACACATGAAGAAGGATTGTCAGAATTCTAAAGCTTAGAAGGGAGATAAATCAGACGATACACCGAATGAGGCCAATAAAGCGGAATCCATTGAGGAGATAGCTGATTGTTATGTGTTATCTACATCCAAGTCCAAGTATATCAGTTGTGAGTGGATTTTGAATTCGGGGGCATCGTTTCACATGTGCCATCAATGGAGTTGATTTATGATATACAACGAGTGTGATGGTAGCCAGGTGTTTATGGGCAATAGCATGCCTGTAAGGTGGTTGGTGTCGAATCGGTATGCATCAAGATATTTGATGGTATGGAGCGTATCCTGACGAATGTACGATACATTCGAGAACTACACAAGAGTCAGATATCTCTGGAAGCTCTTGAAGCACTAGGGTGCAAGTTCACCAGATTTGTTTGTTTCCTAAGAGTTTCAAAAGAAAGCACTCATTGTAATGAAAACACAGCGCAACAATAACTTTTACACGTTGATTGGGAGTACCATATCTGGTGAAGATGCAACATCTGTAATGGAGTCCACATCGGCACATTTGTAGCATGTGAGCCTAGGCTGCATGAGTGAGCACGGTATAAAGGTACTTTCGACCAATGTTTAATTCCTGTTTTTTAAAGTATAGATTTTAATATATGCGAGCATTGTATATATGGTAAATAATCTATATTTATCTTTTAAAGCAGGAAAACATGTTAGTAGAGGTGTGCTTAATTATTTGCATTCTAATGTATGGGGGTCATCGCCCATGTTTTCTGGAGGAAGGTCGTCGTACTTTGTCACTTTTATCTATGAATTTTCTAGAAAGGCGTGTGTTTACTTCTTAAATAATAAATCCAATATTTTCTCCACCTTCAAGATATGAAAGACGATGGTTGAAAATTAATTAGGACAAAAAGTGAAAGTGTTGAGGATGGATAATGGAGGTGAGTTCACCTTAAAGGAATTTAATCGGTATTGCAAGGATGAAGGGATCGTGAGGCACAACACAGTCAAGCAAACACTTGAGCAGAACGATGTGGCTGAAAGAATGAATCAGACTCTCCTGAAGAGGGCCCGAATCATGTTGAGCAATGCTGCGTTGGCCAATGAGTTATAGACTGAGGCCGTGAACATAGCTTGTTACTTGGTGAATCGTTCTCCATCTACAGCAATAGATTATAAGGTTCCAGAAGAGGTGTGAAGTGATCATGAAGTGGATTACTTAGGGCTGCGAATATTTGGTACCAATGCTTACTCTCATGTACCTTTAGTTGAGAGAGATAAGCTAGACCAAAGGGTGAAAAAATATATTTTTGTTTGCTATGCTGATGGTGTGAAGGGATACAGGCTGTATGACTAGGTCACACGGAAGATCACGATTAGCTGAAACATCAGATTTTGATGAGGAGTCCTTGTTACATAAGGATGAACATAAATAAATAAAAAATTCAACAAAGATGGACGTTAAAATGGACAAGGGTGAGACACAGGACGAAGCTGAGCTGCAGACAGTGGTACAGGAGCAGGTAAAGACACCACCTGTGAGGAGAAATTCACCTAGAGATCGTAAGTTTCCAACAAGATACAAAGATGACTCAAATATTGCATTTGTCCTCATTAGGATGAGGGGGATCCGTTTACCTTTCAAGAAGCATTGGACGACACATATGATGAGAAGTGGATGACAGTGATGCAAGATGAGATGGACTCTCTGCATAAGAATGAGACTTAAGAGCTAGTGGAGCTACCCGTTGGATGAAAAGTGATTGGGTGTAAGTGAATTTTCAGGAAGAAACGGGATATATACAAGGCCAGATTGGTTGCAAAGGGATATGCGTAGAAGGAGGGTGTTGACTTCATCAAAAATTTTGAACTGGTTGTCAAGCAGGTGTCTATCATTTTGCGTTAGCGACGGTTGCCCAATACAACCCTAAATTGGAACAAATGAATGTGAAAAATGCATCCTACATAGAGAGTTAGAAGCATAAATTTTTATGATGCAACCAAAAGAGTTTGGAATACATGGAATAAAGAATAAAGTTTGCAGGTTGAGGAGATCATTGTAAGGCCTGAAACAATCGCTTAGGCAGTTGTATAAAAAAGTTTGATACTTTTATGGTGAGTTTAAGGAATTCTCATTCTACTTCTTTTATGAATATTGCATTTTATAGTTTAATGTAGTTTATTTTTGAAATAATAGTAATGTAGATGATCTGGACCACCGAATCCACGTCCCAACCATTTGTTATTGATTGATAAAGGGACAGATGGTGTGGATCTTATTTACAACATGTCTAGATTTACCCTATTACATGTGGACCATAGTCATTTGAGAATATATTTTTTGTGCGTGCATAAATTTATAAGAAACACTACTTTTTTTTTAACATTCTGATCTATGTAAAATCATATTTGTATATGGATTAAGGGCCCAAATAAATTTAATGAATGGATTGGATCTCGACCTGGTGGACCCCACCTTGTGTGGACACAAATTAAAGAGAGAGAGAGAGAGAGAGAGAGAGAGAGAGAGAGAAAGTTGTTGTCCAGCCAGCATGCGTCACCAGCGCCCAGCGCTGGCGGTGGACGGACGGGCTGCCAGATGGGGGCCCACTCGTGGACCCCACCTTAATGTATTTTTTTATCCACTCCATCCATCAGTTACCTCATCATGTGATCCGATAGTCCACAAAATTTCAGCTTAATCCAAGACCCGAGCGGACCACACCAACTTCTACAAACTAGACTATCTTGCTGAATTTTCTGCAATTGTGTAGAAAATTCTGAATTTATCTCTCATGGACAGTGGGTAATTTGTGGGCCCCACTCTAAACTTTTTATTAAATCTATACCATTCATTGGTTACATTACTATGTTAGGAGGCTGGAAACCAAATTTCAGAGGGTTTCGATAACCGAGTGGGTCACACCACCTCAAACAGTGGACAGTGTAATAAAATGTAAATATGAAGGTGAGTAGATTTTAAGTGGGGACAGTAGGCCACTTATCGGCCCCACATGTGAGCTTTTGGAGAAATGCACCTCATCCATACTGTTTGTTGGGTTGTGTGGGACTAACTATTAAAATATGGGCCAGAACGGAGTTCCAGGTGGCCCACACCACTTGAAGCAATGAGACTGACACCCTAAAAAATAACAGAATCTGAATCTGATTAGAATCCAGTTTCTAAGTCTCACTAAGGAATGTTTTGCCCAATCTAAGTCGTCCAATGTTTAGACTAGTAAGTCTTAAACATGTAAAGTAAGTTTGGTACACATCAGACCTCCCAAACAATCAAATGAAGTGAAATTGTGGGTATAACACCTGTTTATATCTTTTAAATGTGTGGTTATAATGTAGTCTAAAGTTCTTAAGGCCTTCAAAGATATTTTATTTCATAATGTGGAGGTATTCTTGCCATTTTGACATATGTGTAATTGATTTATTTCTTAAATACTTGTGTTATATGATTTATTAAATTGTGTCAACGTGTAATAATTTCACATTATCACATGTTCATACTTATATGATCACATATGATGCACCCATACATATACTTGATTTGTTTCTTAAATTCTTGTGTTATATGATTTATTAAATCGTGTTAACATGTAATAATTTCTTATTATCACATGTTTATGCTTATATGATCACATATGATGCACCAATGCATAGAGCGGTACATGGCGAGGTTGATTCCACGAGGTTAAGTTAGAATAGGGGTATGTGAATGGTCCTTACCCACGGCTGTCTAAGTATCGTTAAGTATGGACTGTGTATGGTCTGTGTGGGATGGATATGGTTGTGGTTATGTGGATTGGGCTAAGCATGCATGGTTTTATGGTGATTATTCTTTTGTGGAAGTTGTGTGTGGTAATGTTATCTTTATAGAGATTACGACCCGTGTCAAGATCGGGCATACTGTGTCAGGATCGAAGTGTTGTAATCCAATGTTGTCTCCATAGAAAATACATACCGTGTCAGGATCGGGGGTTACCACACATGACTAGGGGCGGTTAACGTTGTCTTTATGGGGATTGCGACCCGTGTCAGGATCGGAGCGTTGTAATCCAACGTAATCTCCATAAGGAATGCGTACCGTGTCAGGATCGGGACGTTGCCGTACCACTTTGGAAGTGCAATATTATGTGGTTAATTTGTCAATTTGAGGCCAGACTAAAGACCTTATATTAAAGGCCACGTGTATGGTTGATTTACATGTGATGCATGGGATTTCATTATGGAAGGTTAATTCAATATCTGTTGTGTGTTGTTATGGGATGGAACGTGTGCGCATGACATACATTCTTATTTGTTATTATTTGGCTACTATTACAATTTTATTTACATGTTGTATGAATGCTTAATTATATTATGGAGTGGAATAAGTATTCCTACTCACTGGGCATTGTTTTGCTCACCCTTCTTAGGGAATTATAGGTTCAGGAAGTGACATGGAATCCTTCGAGGACGAGGCACAAGTCGAAGACATGGTGGAAACCCAAGAGAAGGAGAACGTCAACTCTAATGAAGACACTTTTATCTATTTTTATATTATCTTTGTGTTGGGATTACTGAACGCTTATGTAGTCTTTGATTATTGGAAATTTGAGGATTTCAGTTTATTTTAGACTTAAACATTCTGATTTATGCTTGAAAAAAAATATACATGATTTCTAACTTAGTTAGTTGAGTAGATAATCGATTAGATTTTGCATTTATTTCCCTTAGTAACGCTTGAAAATTCGTGCTCGGGTGGTATATTTGAGCGCTGAATTTCGAGACGTTACATGGGGGCTGTAAATAAGATTCTCGGCATTGATATATACAGAGATAGGGAGAGGAGCGGGTTATGGTTGTCTCAAGTAGATTACATTGAGAAGGTCTTGGTCAAGTTTGATATGAACAAGGCTAAAATGGTTAGCACACCCCACGCTACTCACTTTCGGCTTTCTTCAGAACAATGTCCTACTACAGATGAAAAAAAGTTGTTTGTCTCATGTACCCTATTCGAGCACGCTTGGCAGTTTGATGTATGTCATGTTATATATGAGACCGAATATTTCACATGCGGTCGGTGTTGTAAGAAGATATACGTAAAACCCCGGCAAGCAACATTAGGAAGTAGTGAAGTAGTTACTACAATATTTACGAGGTACAAAGGACTACGTCTTGACATTCGTAAAATCAGAGGAAAAGCTTGTAAGCTACGTAGATTCCAATTACTCAAGGAACATAGATAATAAAAGATCGACTTTCGATTGCTCATTTGTATTAATAGGTGGAGCAGTTAGTTAGATGTCGAAGCTTTAGTCTATAGTGGTTCTTTCTACAATAGAAGCTGAGTTTATGACAGTGACAGAGGTATTTAAGGAAGGTGTTTGGTTGGGGGTATGATGAATGAATTGGGGCTTCAGCAAGAGGTCGTGCCGATTAATTGTGACAACGAAACGTGATCAATTTGGCGAAGAATTCGGTTTATCATTCTCGTACTAAAACATATTGATGTTTTTCATCATTTTATCCGACAGGTGCTTGAGGAAGGTGGAGTTACTCTTGAGAAGATCCACATAAGCATGAATCTGACGGATATGCTTAAAAAGGTGGTTCCTGCAAAGAAGTTCAAGTTCTGTTCGACTTTTCTAGGCTTGACATTCAAATAGTGAAGACGAAGTGTGCATGAGAAGCAACACTGACAAGTGAAGCTATGATGGAGACGATTAGAGATGGAGGAAAACAACTTAAAGTGATAGTAGATCGATAGAAGATTAAAGCCTTTGTGGAAATTATTGAATAGAGTCTTCAATCTGGTAGTTTTAGGGGTCATCGATTGATCAACCGCTGTGGTTAATTGATTGAAAATACCTCGGATGAGCCAATTAAGTCTCTTGACAATTTTGGACTAGTTCGGTCGGTCGATCTTTGGGTCTCGATCGATTAGAACTAGTTGGAATTTTCTTGCAAACTTTCTAAATAGTTTTGAGCATGTTCAATCGATCGAATATGCTTTACCAAGCGATCGAGGATTGTTGATCAATGTCAATCAATCCATCGATCAACCGATGGTTTGCACGGTTTTGTGTAAGTGGGTGATTTTGTTTCCTATTCCAGATGTAAGCTATATAAACAGGTGTAATACAAGATTATGGTATAAGAGAGAGACATCTTAAACGTTTCTAGGGTTTGCAAAGGAGTGGACTTGGTTTTTTTGCATCTGTAAGTTTGGATTTCCATATGTTGTAATTCTTTTTCATAATGGAATGTTGTCTCTTTGTGCTGTGGTTTTTTTTTTCCTCATGGATTTTTCACATAAAAACTGTATATTTTCTGTGTGTTTTTATTACGTTTGTTTATCACTTGTTTAATTGAACTTTGTGATTACTTTCATGGCGCCCTAACAAATACATTAACATAGTTATGTGGTATCTACCATTTAAGCATTTAGTTAAGTTGCTTTATATATATATATATATATATATATATATATATATATATATAATATATATATATATATATATATATATATATATATATATATGGACAGGAATTGCGTACTGGCACTGCTAGCTATTGGACGATACTCTATGAGCCTCACAATGATGTATTTGCTTTATCCACGCCATCCATCCATTTTGGATCATTATTTTAAGGCACAAGTTAAAAAATGAGGCAAATCCAAATCTTAAGTGGACCACAACACAAAAAAATAATGACCTCTTGATTTGGTCATAAAGACCTAGATCAAGGAAAAACACAAATATCAGCTTAATCCCAAACTTTTGTGGGCCTCAAGAAGTTTTTAATGATGGGCGTCCAATCACCGTTGTTTCCTGTGGCGTCGTTCACCTGAGATTTGGAACTACCTTTTTTTTAGGGTTATTCCCTAAAATAATTGGCACAATGGATAGCATGGATAAAACATATATAACACCAAAATGAATTGGCAAAATGGATAGCATGGATAAAACACATAGGTCATGGTGTTTGGGAGCCTTCAAAGTCGTGCATGATTTGGGTGCTCAGACCGGTCGGGCGACCAGTCTGGCCGCATAGCCCAGATGCACAGTGAAGGATGGACATCTCTGTGTTTCCCTAGACCGGTCGGCTGACCGGTCTGCAGGGGGCTCCGACCGGTCGGTGGTGAGGCAGCGTGTGGCGTGGATCTTTCTGGACTGTTTTGTGCGCTGGCCGACCGGTCGTGCGCGCGTGCAGTTTCTTGCGCAATACGCAGTACCGCGTAAGATGTTTCTAATTTCAGGTTGTTTGCTATATATATGGCATGAATCTGAGATTAAGAGTAATCCTAAGGTGTCCAAGGTTTCCTAATTGCGTTAGGAAGAGGGGAGAAGTGTTTATGAGAGAGAGAACTTGGGTTTTCTCTGTTTTCCTTGCTTGTGGGCTGTCAATCTCTATAATCTTTTGTTTATTCATAGTGGATCGCTTAGTGCCAGTGGTTTTTTATCTGTTGAGGGGTTTTTCCATGTAAATTCGGATCTCTTGTGGTGAATGCTTGTGTGTGGTTTGATTTCATATTGTTTCTCGTTTGATCTCGCATTACTCTGCGCGTTCGGCTTACACTTCCGTTGCCGGTTTTCCCAACAAGAGGTTTGTGAGAGAGAGAACTTAGGTTTTCTCTGTTTTCCTTGCTTGTGGGCTGTTAATCTCTGTAATCTTCTGTTTATTCATAGTGCATTACTTAGTGCCGTAATTTTTTACCCTGAGGGGTTTTTCCACGTAAATTCAGATTCTCTTATGGTGAATGCTTGTGTGTGGTTTGATTTCATATTGTTTCTCGTTTGATCTCGCATTACTCGGCGCATTCGGCTTCCACTTTCGCCGCCGGTTTTCCCAACAAGTGGTATCAGAGATAAAGTTGGGGTGGAGTAGAATTCGGATCTGAGATGAGGAGATGGGATCAACCACAAAGTTTAAGGTAGAGAAGTTCTTCGAGAAAAATAACTTTGAGCTATGGAAGGTGAAGGTCAAATCCTTCTTAGTTCAGCAAGTGCTTGATGAAGCTCTTGGAAAGTGACCCGAGGCTATGAAAGATGATGAGTGGACGAGGCTCGACAGGAAAGCTAGAACCCCAATCCTGTTAAACCTTACAGATGATGTTCTTTATCATGTCATGAAGAAGAAGACTGCGGCTGAAACGATAGCGAAGCTAGAGAAGGTTTATGCCAAGAAGTCTCTAGAGAATCGCATGTACGTATTGATGTAGTTGTTCACCTTGAGGATGGCTGAGGGAACGGAAGTGGATAAGTGGATGACCACTTGAGCACGTTCAATAGGCTGGTTTGCAAGTTTGTGGAGATCGATGAACCGATGAAGGATGAATATCAAGCATGCATCCTGTTGAATTCTCTTCCAGATTCATATGAGTCGCTCAGGAACTCTATGTGCACGGGGAGGGAAACCATAAACGTCGAGACCGTTATCTCAACCCTCCAGTCGAAGGCGATGAGAAAGAAAAGCGGTGACGTAGCTTCCCGTTATTCCTCAAAGGCACTGGTTATGAGGGGAAGAAGTTCTAAGCATGGAGGATATTCGAAATCGGGATCTAAGGCCAAGGGCAAAGGCAAGGCTAAGGTGAAATGCTGAAATTGTGGTCAGGAGGGCCACATGAGAGGGGATTGTCAGAATCCCAGGTTGAAGCAAGAGAGGTATGGAAATTCTTCTGGACAGGGAGCCAATACCATAGAGAACGGTAGCGATCTATGTGAAGTTCTGACTGTATCTGGCAAGGGATCTAAAGATAGTGAGTGGATCCTAGATTCAGGGGCTTCATGTCACATTTGCCCTGACCGGAGTTCATTCACGACATACAGGGAGTATGGTGGTGAATCGGTGTTTGTGGGCGATGGTTGCGCTCATAAGGTTGTGGTTATTGGTACGGTGCGTATCAGGATGTTTGATGGGATCAAACGAGTCCTGAAAGATGTGAAACATGTCCCCCAAGATGAAGATGAATGTGATTTCTCTTGGTGCACTCGAGGCGAAAGGGTGTGTATTCATCGGCCGCGATCGTTGTTGTGAAGTGTTGAAAGGGGCACTCGTTGTATAAAAGCATGGAGGTGTGGCCATCTTTACATGTTGATCGGGAGCACAATTCACGGTGAAGCTGCGGGATCGGCAGTGAGATCCACGGTTGTTCGTATGTGGCAAGTGCCCAAGGGCCACATGAGAAGAGAGGAAAATGGCGTGAATGTGCAAGGATAGAGTCGATGGTGGCACGAGAATCAGTGGAGCTATGATTAAAGATGAGATGACGTTGCGAGGATGGTGTTGATTCGACGTTTGAAGCCTCGGTGGAGATTGTTGGGGAGCCTTCAAAGTCGTGCACGGTTTGGGTGCTCAGACCGGTTGGGCGACTGGTCTGGCCGCATAGCCCAGATGCACAGTGAAGGATGGACATCTCTGTATTGCCCTAGACCAGTCGGGCAACCGGTCTGCAGGGGGCTCCGACCAGTCGGTGGTGATGCAGCGTGTGGCGTGGATCTCTCTGGACTGTTTTGTGCGCTGGCCAACCGGTCGTGCACGAGCGCAGTTTCTTGCGCAATATGCAGTACCGCGTAAGATGTTTCTAATTTTAGGTTGCTTGCTATATATATGGCACTGAATCCTGGATTAAGAGTAATCCTAAGGTGTCCAAGGTTTCCTAATTGCGTTAGGAAGAGGGGAGAGGTGTTTCTGAGAGATAGAACTTGAATTTTCTCTGTTTTCCTTGTTTGTGGGCTGTCAATCTCTGTAATCTTTTGTTTATTCATAGTGGATCGCTTAGTGCTGTGGGTTTTTACCTGTTGAGGGGTTTTTCCACGTAAATTCGGATTCTCTTGTGCTGAATGCTTATATGTGGTTTAATTTCATATTGTTTCTCGTTTGATCTCGCATTACTCTACGTGTTCGGCTTCCGCTTCCGCTTCCGCTACCGATTTTCCTAACAGGTGGGGCTTGCAGAGCACCATCCAATAGCGACTCAGTAGGCAATCCGTGTAGATAAAATTAGTCATTTCCAATTTCTTTCCATGTTCACGGATGGTTTGAAAGTATAAAAGATGGAATCTTAAGCCATCTGAGAAATGAAAAAGAAGAGAGACCGTTTGTTTGGCACCTAAAAATGAGTTCAATTTCCAAAGTATTTTAAAAAGTAAATAAATGTAAAGCAGGCTCTTGAATGCCACGTGTGCACTTTATACACGAGTGCCTGCACATCGTGCATCATGCTTTGTTAGAGTATAGAAGCTTTTTCTCTGTCCTTTGCTGTTTTTACCCAAGAGAAGTGGGGCTGATGTTTCAGTAATGAAGACCACTCGACTCCCAGGTGGCTACGTTTCAGGTTAGCCTTCAGGTGAAGCGGCTCAACCCACTCTTGTTATAGGTTTGGGCTGAGTTAGATGGATAATGGGTCAGGCTCAGTTAAAAAATGTGGCTTATTTAAATTAAATACCCAACCTGACCTGCCTAGGAACCTCGAAGAAATTAATAGATGGTGAGCGTAGATACATACGCATGATGCATGTATGTTTGGGATGCAGGGCACAAGAAGTTTCAGTAGTCAGAAGCTGTGGGGCCCACTGAGATACATATCACAAATCCACACTGTCCATCAGTTTTGTAAGACCACGATAGGACAGGAGTCTAAAAATGAGGCAGATCCAAAACTCATGAGGGCCACACCACATGAAATAGTGTGAAAGGAAGCATGCACCACCATTGTAACCTTCCTACCGACCATGATGTTTATATGCCATCCAAACCATTCATGGGGTTATTACCTTCTAGATAAACTGCAGGCACAAATATCATCCTTTTACAAAACTTCCACGGCCCTGCAAACTTTTCAATGGTGAGCGTTCAATCTTTGCTATTTTGTGTGGTGTGGTCCACATGAGTTTTGGATCTGCCTCATTTTTAGACTCCTATCATATTCTTGTCTTGCAAAATTGATAAACGGAATGAATTTGTGATGGGCATCTATATAGGCCCCACAAAATCAAGCACCGCGTCATGTGAGCCCCACACAGGCACCTGTAAAGGACGCATGCCTGTGTATATGCAGGTAAAGCAAACATTTTTAACTCCACATAGATTTCATTCTTAAACGAGTCCGGGATCCTCTGTGTACTACAAATAAGAAATCCTATTTTTGTTATTGGTCCCTATTATCACATTTAGTTTGCAACCACATCACACTGTTTAGAGAACCACATCACATTGGTTTGCAAACTCATCACACTGTCATCATGATGTGGTGTCGTGGACCAATAAAAAAGCTACAGACAGATATTTCCTATTTGTAGCAGAACAAAGGATCCATACTCTTCTTAAATGGTTGTTTTTTTTTACCCACACTTCACATATTTATATGCCCACCCATGCCACATAGGTAATCATCCCTAGCCTATGTTGAAATTGGAGTCCGTCTACTGCTAAGCCATGGAGCTGGACCAATTCCATTCCTAAACGGGAAAATGGTCTTAATTGGTTGAGTCAGCTAAGCCCTAACTAATGACAAGGGTTCAACCACAAGGTAAAGCACTCCGGGTGGTAGGGTAGGGTAGCGTAGGTAGGGTAAGGGCATTCTTGGCCCATTTATTAGAGTGGTGACACTCAACCATGTTCTCACTTGAGTCTGGCCACCTCTAAACTAGCCTTAGAATTGTTGATTCATCATCAAATATGGTTTAGAACCAATGCTTCATTATTTAATGGATCTTTCTATTCTAATATATATATTCTATCTAAGAGTTATTAATATTTATCAAATCCGTTCCTATCTAATGGAATAATACAACAAAGGTATTATTGAGAGAAATGGAGAAAGAATCTAATGAAATAATACAACAAAGGTATTGTTGGGAGAAATGGAGAAAGATATCTTATTCTTAGGAAAGATATCTAGCCATGAAAGGAGAATTAGGTGAAATAGAATGACCAGTGAGTAAGGCGGTGGAAACACTTATTTATTCCATATTTTTGCCCTTTAAAAGTAATAAAAATTTTGATAATCTTTTAAAAAATATGAAAACCCAGTCTATAATAATGTAATTCTTTTGCAAAACCGAACTCGCATTTGATGAGTCTCACACCTAACTCGAGGCACACGTGCGAACAGTGCACTGAACACATTGAGAACAGATATCAGAGACGCTCATCAGGAGGTGGACCAACCATGGAGGAGACTGGCGAGCTTTGGGAATGATTTAATCTCAACTCCTTGATTCAATGAAAAGGATGCTTTGTCCGTCCATCTCTTCAAGAATAGCCAGCCGGCCTAACTTTCATGATTATCTCCAAGGTGGGCCACTCCTTGCTCAGCTGTTACGCGTGCTGCGAGTAAGAAGTGAGCCTAGGGTGCGAGTAGAATTTGCAAACGAGGTACATGTAGTGTAATCCTGACCGCCTAAATAGTGAGGTGCATTGTCGATGGAGGCCTGAAAGTCACATTACTTAAAACTATCCTAACAACCCAATTGCTGCCACCTAATGGACGGTTAGAAAACGATAAAGTGTCAGATATTGAGCACCGTCGCCCACGATTTGGACAGTCTGGATTGCGGTACACATATCCAATAAAGAAAGAACACTACACCGTTTTACCATAGCCTTCTCCTTTTCCGCCTACAACTATCCGTTCCGTTTTGTTCTCTCTGTGTCTCTCTCTCTCATATATTTGCTCTGGTCTTCTTTGACTGCCCCTCCGTCACCTTCTTCCAAACCGCCTTCCCCCATAAACCCCGTCAAAACCCATTTCCCATTTCCATCTCATCTCTCTCTCTCTCTCTCTACCCATCTCCCATTTTCATCTATCTGTCTACCCCTTCAAAACCCATCTCCCATTTTCATCTATCTATCTACCCCATCAAAACCCGTCTCCCCTTTCCATCTCTCTATCTACCCCATCAAAAGTCTCTCTCTCTCTCTCTCTCTCTCTCTCTCTCTCTCTCTCAGGATTCAGGAATCATGGCTCCCAACAAGTTCGCAACCATGTTGCACCGCAACACCCACAGAATCACCGTAGTCCTTGTCTACACAGTACTTGAATGGACCCTCATCATGCTCCTCCTCCTCAACTCTCTCTTCTCCTACCTAATAGCCAAATTCGCTGCTTTCTTCGGCCTCAAACCTCCTTGCCCATGGTGTTCTAGGCTCGACCACCTCCTCGAACCCAAAAACAATCCAAATTCTTACAGAAATCTTCTCTGTGAGACCCATGCCAATGAGGTTTCCAGACTGGGCTATTGCTCCAACCATCGGAAATTGGTCGAATCCTGCGACATGTGCGAGGACTGCTCGTCCTCCTGGCCTCATCAGACCAGGCCCAACCAGCGTGTTGCTTTCCTTTCATTGGTTGCGAATCAGGTGCCGAGAATTGAGAATGGTGGGAAGGATTCTATCTGTTCTTGCTGTGGCACGAGCTTGAAGAGCGGATTCTTTTCGCCCTACTTGTTTTTCAAGCCTTCTTGGGATGTTTTGGATTATACCAAGAAAGGGGATTTGATCAAGGAGAAGGGTGAGGAAGGAGATGATTGCTTTGGTTTCCTCGAGAACGGGTATTCAGATCCGTCAAAATCTGATTATCCATCAGATCGTGATGAAGATGGCATTGACAATGGAGACAGGGTGGCAAGAAACCAGATGCTTTCTGATGTTTCTGCCGATGAATGCGCTGTGGAAGGAATGGAGACTGGGGAATGTTTGAATTTTGAGATTGGTTCGGTCAAGTCAGAGCAAGATTCTGCCATTCAATCTTGTGATGACACTGATAATCTGATTCAGGTTTGTTGTAAACAGGACAGATCTTTTGAAATCGTTTCTGAATGTTATGAAAAATGCTCTGAGGATGACCGTTTGGTTCCGATCGGATTAATCGATTTGATGACTATGAATAACCAATGTTCATCTAAATATGGAGAACTTGATGGGGAGCCATCAGATGCTGAACCAGAATTTACAGAACTCGTCCCATCCCTTGTCGATACTGGGAGTGTTCTCGATGAGGAAACAGTGCGAGTTTCGGTTGATGGAATCGAGGATAATAACGGATCTGAAAATATCGAAAGCACGGGTGAAAAGTTGTGCCCTTTAGTCTTTCTTGACGAAGACGCCAATGGAGATTTGGTTGCAGAGGTATGCGATCTAGTCATTATCGCTCAAGCAATTCCAACAGGGTCTGCCAGCAGAGAGAAAATTGATGTGCCAGAGAAAAGCTTTGATGAATCCTCAGGTAAAAGAATCATGAAGATGTCTCTTTCAACATTCATAAACTATTTTCATAATCTTTAGAATGTGTTTGGATGCACCATCTAATCGAATTGCAATAGTTAGTCCATTTGAGGGTAAATGCCTGAATTATCATTTCCTTCTTTAGCATTTGTAATGGGGAAGTGGCCATTCAAATTGCAGGTATAGTCCTTTCAAGTCCAGCTTGAAAGTATTATAATTGTGATTTGGAGTCTAGGATCTCAGTATGGATGCAAAGGAAGTTACTACAAATTATCGCAGTTCAAGCCAATGATTCAAGCCAATGATTCAACCAATCATAGCTTTATATATGCATATTAATTTCAGTGAGTTGAGTTCTAAAACTATGCCCATTGTTTATATTTGTATGCAGCATTTGAAGAGGACAGTGACATGATCGATATTGAGAGTAAATCCGTTATCGCTCAAGCAATTCCAACAGGGTCTGCCAGCAGAGAGAAAATTGATGTGCCGGAGAAAGACTTTGATGAATCCGCAGGTAAAAGAATCATGAAGATGTCTCTTTCAACATTCGAAAACTATTTTCATCATGTTTAGAATGTATTTGGATGCACCATTGATGGTAAATGCCTGAATTATCATTTCCCTCTAGCATTCGTAACAAGGAAATGGCCATTCAAATTTCAGGTATATTCCTTTCAAGTCCAGCTTGAAAGCATTATAATTGTGACTGGGAGTCTAGGATCTCAATATGAATGCTAAGGAAGCTGATAATAATTATCGCAATTCAAGCCAATAATTCAACCAAACATAGCTTTATATTTCCATATTAAATTGCAGTGACTCGTGTTCTGAAACTTACACCCATTGATTTGTATTTGTATGCAGCATTTGAAGAGGTCAGTGACATGATCTATATTGAGAGTAAATCTGAGAACTTTATTGAAAGAGAGATCTGTGACGTGGAACCGATGGACCAGCCTCAAATCAATGAACTGGTTATTTCATCTGCATGCCTTCGGAAAGACCCATCTTCTGAAAATTATGGTGGTGCCTGCAGTTCTATGCCTTGTGGTGATGTCATTGCTGATGAAGACCAAGGTACAATAGCTTCTGCATGTTCTTGTTTTTCCTTGATTATTGAATTCTCTGGTTGGAGATGGTGAATGTTAGGCAATGTTTGGTTGCACTACTAAACTGAATTGCCGTGGTTAGTTCAAATGAGAGGAAATGACCAAATGCCAATTAAGTTAGTAAAATTGCAGATATGTTCCTTTCTGGTCCAACTTCAATGTAAGATAACCGCGATGTGGAGTCCACTTCAGGAATATGAGAGATTGCAATTTGGTCATTTTCAATTTTGCAATTCAATTCAGTTCGCGCAAACACATATATTTTGTTGTAGTTTCCAATGAAAATTTCCTTATGTGCAGTCCCTGAAGCCAACAAACCAGTCATCGAAGGTGGAGATTCCTGCATAGCATCTAAAGCAGTACTTGAAATTGAATCGGTTGAGAGGATTAACCAATGTGAAAACCATCATTTATCCACATTATCCGAACTTAATGATGCAGAGGAAGAGAGAGCGCCTGAGACACCAACTTACATGGAAGGCATGCACACCTTAGATAAAAGACTAATGTTTGAGAGAAAAGAATCAGGAACAGAATCTTTGGATGGAAGTATAATAAGTGAGTTCGAAGGTGGCGAAGCCCTGACTGCAGATCGCCTGAAATCAGCCTTACGAGCCGAACGTAAGGCTCTGAGCGCATTATACGCAGAACTTGAAGAAGAGAGGAGCGCTTCTGCAATTGCTGCCAACCAGACAATGGCCATGATAACGAGGCTTCAAGAAGAGAAGGCCGCTATGCAGATGGAAGCATTGCAATACCAGCGGATGATGGAAGAACAGTCCGAGTATGACCAAGAAGCCCTGCAGCTTCTAAACGAGCTCATGGTCAAAAGGGAAAAGGAAAAGCAAGAGCTAGAGAAGGAACTGGAACTATATCGCAAGAAGGTTCTCCTCTACGAGGCAAAAGAGAAGAGGATGAAGAAGGAGAAGAAGGCTAATATGAGTAATGGAATCTCTTCAGCTTCTTCTAGTGCCGAGGACAGCGATGATCTATCCATCGATCTCAATGAAGGGGATGACAGTTTCTACTGTCCACAAGAAAGCAATCAGAACACTCCCACCAATGAAATTCTAAGTTTCAGTATGGAGCTAGAAAGTGCTAAGCAGCTAAGTACGCTCGATGAATCTCTAGCAGATTTCGAGGAAGAGAGGCTGTCAATTCTGGAGCAACTCAAGGCACTGGAGGAGAAGCTTTTCACATTGGGTGGTGAAGATGAGAACTTTGAGGATGTGAAATCGATTGAACATTTCTCGGAGGAAAACGGGAGCATGCTCGGTGAGAATTTCAAATTTCACAGTCAAGAAGGGAATGGGGTTGCAAATGGATTCCCCGACGAATTGGGTCTTAACGGAAAGCATGATCATGAATATAGAAATGTGGGGTCCAAGGCAAAGACGCTCCTACCTCTTTTCGATGCTATTAGCATGGAGAATGAAGATGGGTTGAATGAGGAAATGGTGTTTGCTTCCGTTTCACAAGACTCAGCAGTTGCCAAGTTCTCATTGGAGAAAAAGAAGCTTGCTATCGAAGAGGAGGTGGATCATGTGCACGAGAGGCTACAGGCTCTTGAAGCTGATAGAGAGTTTCTGAAGCATTGCATCAGCTCCATGAAGAAAGGAGATAAAGGGATTGATCTTCTCCAGGAGATTTTACAACACCTTCGTGATCTGAGGACTGTGGAACTTCGAGTGAGGAATACTGGCGACAGTCTGTCATGAATTTCAGCTGGATCAGACACAAGAGAAGAGGTAACCTTATTTTTTTTTTCTTTTTGTTCCTTTTCTTTTGAAGTCAGAGTTAACATAATTTCTCTGAGGCTGCATTTGGATGCACAAGTGAATTGAATTGAGAACATTGGGTTTAATCAAGAGGTAAAGCCTTAAAATGAGTTCATCTCATTTTAGTTAATCGTGATTATGTATTAGGATGTATGTGGTTGCACCAAATATCATGAAATTTCTTGATTGGTCTAATTTGAAAATTTCATGATATTCGGGGCTACCAAACACACCCTTAGATCATATTTCTAAGGATTAAACTTGATAACCCAACAATCATGAACTCAAATACATACTAATGATTAACTAAATTGACATTGAACTCATTTTTAGGTGTCTGCCAAACAGGCCTTAAGGGAACTACAATTTGGTCATTCCTATTGTATTCAATTAAAAATTATAATTGATTCAATTAGTGCATCCAAACACTTATATTTACATGATTCTGATATGCCCATGTTGTTTTCGTCATCTGCATCTCAATGTACAATTTTGTGGACCTTGAATAGCATTCCCATATTACCTACATCTAAAGTACCATTATGTACCCTGTGATCTTTATTTCCAACCCTATGTCCATGTTTGGAAGAGCACACGAGGCCACCTGGCAGGTCTGTGGGACATCTGAGCCATACTAAAGGTGGGCCCACCTGGTGTGAAAATTAAGCTGGCCCACTCATCAGATGAGCAACAGGACAGTGTTGAATGTTGACGATTGGCAAGATTTTCTTTCAAAAACCTTTCATTGTTTTGATATTGGGATGGGCTGCCTGAGGAGTTGACTGACCTATTTTCATGTCTGATCTTTCTTTGGGGCCGCCTTATGCATGGTTCAGATGTCTCACACATGTAACAATGCATGTGGAGAGGATGATCATGCCAGTGACACTAGCGGACCTCTATTGATAATCAATGGTCTCTAAACCTTAATATAATAAAAAAAACACCTATTCTTCTTGGGTTGTTTTCTAGTCCAATTTACAGATGAACTTTATGTTGATTGCTGTCCAAATGGTTGATGTTTTGTTCGCTTGATCTATGCAGGTTTCTTGATTGAATTGAGTCAATCAATGGCGTGGAGGGGCCGAGAAGAAGCACATATGATGGATGAGCTTCATGGTATTTGGTCATTGTCATTTTGAAAGTATGGGAATCCCTCCTGGATGGAGGGAGGCTCTTGGTTTGCTCTGTTTGATGTTGTAGCTGTGTGTGAGCAGACAGGAATGGAGTCTGCGTTAAGCATTTCTAGCATGTTAGATGCTTTTTAGTCAAGGAAAGGATCCAATGCTAAATGCTAATGCCTAAGTTACAAAGTACTCAATCTTGTTACATGTGGCGCAGATCTAGGAGATCCAGACCGTATCATCTGTTGGGACCCATCTTGGGTCAATCATATGCCAAGCGGAGAAGCAATCACAGCTGCTAAACGTAGGAATTGCAGCCATTGAATGTTGACTATTGGTTGGACCTTGCCCAATCGGTGGCTAGGATTTCAATGTCCATAGTAAGCCCCAACAAATGAACAATCTGGATCTTGTACATGTGTGCCACGTGTACGGATTTTGAGTGCTTGATAACTAAGTGGTCCATTAGTATTTAGAACTGGGTACTTTCTCTTTCAAGCCCAAGTTTTTTTGTGGGGCCCATCACCTCATCTTGATGGAATGTGGGATGAGGCAGGCAGGAGTGGTAGGTGGTCCACTCTGTCATGTTAGTACAGTGTGTGGCATAATTGCTGGCATGCAAAGCTGGAGAAATCCAACCATGATGCTAGTGTCATGTGTGGTAGTTTTTTTTTTTTTTTTTTTTTTTTTTTTTTAATTTTTTTTTTCTCTAGGACAGAGAGGATTGGTACAGTTCTTTTTCTTTTCTATTTTCTTGGGGGAGAAGGGTAAAGGAGTACCCATTTCCTCATGCATATGGGGTTTGATCATTTGTGAGTAGTGCCTTCTTTTGTGATCTTTGGCTTCTTTGATTTGTACATTAAAGAGTATTCATTTGTCATTTGTATCTATAAGTGTGTGTTTTTTGCGAATTGTGTGATTGCATCCATCTGTATCTGTAAATTTGTGTCTGTTGTGAATTTGGAGTAATTTGAATTTTATTTGGAGAAATTATATGGTCTGATGCAACTCAGTATCATCCCATTGGTATCGGTTTTGATCTGAATGAAATGAGTCACCATACCGATATGAAGCCGAAGCCAACTGTTACCGTCATAACAATTTCAGTCCCCTGGCGAGTTGCACTCCGTAAAAGCTGCGTAAATCCATGGTCCCGATTCATTGTGGATAGTTTTCCTTGTGTCGTGCAAGTGGGCCGTGTTCATTGATGGTTTAGACCGTTGATCTGATGGGCCCTATGGTGGATGAGATGCATCGAAAGGTCTCTCAGGCTAGGTACCACTGTTGGAAGTCATAACTTTGAACTCAGCACAATTAAAGAATGAATCAAGACTCAGGAGAGTTACGTTTAGCAGCAAGGGGATCCACTGTCCCTCATCTAGTGATCCATTCCTCATCCACCCCGTTGACATGATAGGCCTTGTCGTGTTGATGTCTTCTACAAATACCATAGCTTGAAATGCAATGTGATTGTAGATACACAGGCACTAAGGAACTGTACACACTGCATGCAATTAACTTGAAAACTTTCAAGTCATGAACCAGATTTAGATGGATCATAAACTACATTTTATACCAATTTGATTTTTAAATGGCTGATT
This sequence comes from Liriodendron chinense, assembly GCA_003013855.2. NCBI lineage: Eukaryota > Viridiplantae > Streptophyta > Magnoliopsida > Magnoliales > Magnoliaceae > Liriodendron > Liriodendron chinense. Next base: position 1,992,198 of record ML058441.1, on the reverse strand, counting down.
GGTGGATATGAAATGGACGATTGAAATGTAAATGAATTGTGGCCTGAATTCATCAACAAAAGTCTACTAATCAGAAGTTAGAATGGTTCAATATTTTAATAAATAGTGGGACCTGCAATTTGAATAGTTCAATTAAAGTTTATGCATGCTAAATGCAATTTTCAAGTGCCTATGTATCAACCATCACCCTGCCAGAGTACCATATGAAGCCCATTTTGGAGTTTATTCAGTGGGAAATGGTTAGGAAAGAATGTTTGAAAACAAATGTGTTTACTCCATGGGAAACATTCTCACTGAAAGAGAAGGACTTCAATCAAATGCCTTTCTTGGAAGGATTTCATCGATTGATGTCAACACTATATTCTAGGTTGTAAGAAAACTTTGGCCCTTAATTACATTCTGTTGGGAGAAACTAGAGTAGCTGGTGCATGGCGGAAAGGGGGAGGAAGAGATCACAGCCTTCTTACTCTGGAAAATTCTCAAATCCGTAAGGGACCTTCTTACTCTTTTTAGAGATGCTTTGCCATGGAATAAAGTATGTTTACAAAGCAATTTATGTGGCTTATATAGGCCTAAATTGTAACTTTTCCAAAATAGTATTTTCTAAAATAGTATATAAAAATGGAAATGACATCCAAGGTCACCCAAAGTCTCTTAGGACCTGTTTGGATTAGCGAATGCAACTTTAATGTGCTGTAAATGGGTAATGATTATCAATACCACCATAGTTGGAAGTAAAATGGGGTATTCGTAGTACACAATATCACTCTCCTAGCTCCACTTCAGACTATGGATATGCATGTAAAGTACATATCGTGGTTTAACACATGTGGATGTAAATTCTTTAATATGTGTTATATCCACCCTGTCTATCCATTTTGCAATATCATTTTAGGGCATGACCCAAAAAATGAGGGAGATCCAAAACTTAAGTGGACCACACCACAAAAAGTAGTGGAGACAATGATGCCCACTGTTGAAACCTTCCTAGGGACCACCATGATATCTATTTGCCATCCAACCTGTTCAAAATGTCACACAGATATTGTTATGGGTAAATCTTGCAAGATCCTTGATGCTAACGTGGAAGATGCGCAACCCCCGATATGCGGCCCACTAATGCCAGCTAATCACACATGTCAGTGAAGGATCGAAGATGGTCAATGCAAGAAGCTATCACACTTATCTTCAGCAACAAACGAGGTATGAGGCATCGAGCTCGGCCTAAGATATCAAATGAGTTCCTGACCACTCGGCCTCGGATCGAAACTGAGGACCCTTCCTCGAGACACCAAGCGCCACAGAGAAGAGTAAACCCCTTCCTCGTCACCGTCAAATCCCAAATTCTACAGAGTAGAGGCCTCGGCCTCATACCTCAGTGCCTCGTCCCTAGTCAGAGTAGAGTCCTTAGGCTCAGCCATTGACATCTGTCGTACTACTGACTAATTGCAAAACAACTCAACTGAGGACTCCAAACGTCCCCAGATCTGAGCACAGTACGCACCGTTATATGAAGATAGCAACCAATCCTAAGATACGCGGGATCCGAACGTAATAAGGGTGATCTCTCTCAATTCGAAAATACATCATGGACGATATCTCATCCAGATACGTCTTTTAAAATAAAATCAACGTATTCATTACCGAGAATCATGGATCTTTACCATCTATAAAAGGATCTTACCATACGACTTCAAGGTACACCATTTTTACACAATCAGATACGCTAATAAAAGCTCTTACGCTCAATCACACTTACGACTTAAGCATCGGAAAGTCCTTCGTCGGCACCACCTGACAGCACCTCACGATCTCTTTATTCGTGATCTCAGGTCCCATCATCTAGACAATCCATCTCCACCTAACCTCATCGAGTGACTAAGATCTAAAAGTAATAACGTTTTACTTAAAAATCATATTTAACCTTTAATATTATTAAATTTTGAGAAACCATTCTAAGGTGAATAGCTTTTAACATTAGTTAAAATGTAGAGCTCGTTGATTTTTATGTGTGAAATGGATAACTAGTCTGGAAGCTATAGAGCGCATTTGACCCTGGATCGATTTTCTAGCTTAATTTCTTTCAATCTTTACCATTTAAGAGATGTATTTGAATTTTTCCTACATTAAAAGCCCTTCGTAAGAAAGGAAAACTCAATAAAATAATTAAGCCAATATAAGAATGAAATGCATATGCATGCAATGTTTTATGATTCTATATTCATTTTGGAGTTCGACATCGAATCTTTAACTCGTTATAATAGCTAATTATGTTTATAACCTTGGTAGCATCAAGAGTTCTCGTTTAAAGAGCATTATGTTGGAATTTTAAATAAAGCACAACATAATTTAAATGTATACCCATGCGAGAGAAAATCTACTTGTTTTTCTCATCGTCAATCTCTCAAGGTGGAAAGCTTCTTGATTTACCTTAGTACAATAGAGAGGAGAACTGCAAAAGACACCTATGGTAGGAACCAAGGGCTGATAGAGCTATCTATTAAGTAGACCCCACACTTAGGGGATGCACACATGCAAATGGAAGGAGGTGGGAATGTCCCATTTCTCTCTCTCTCTCTCTCTCTCTCTCTCTCTCTCTCTCTCTCTCTCTCTTTGTGTGTATGCGTGTGTGTATGGTGGATGTCCAAGGGAGCTTAGATGTCCAAGGCTCTACTCTATTTGGAGGGATCCTTCTCCGTCATAAGATAGGATCTATATTAAGAAGATATTTTGAGTTTTAGGAGGTGCATGCAGTTTGGTGCTCCATCACCCTACATAATTTTATGTACCTTATTGTGAAGGAAGCCTGTTCACCTTCCTAATCTATGCACCTCAATCATCTATATCCCTCTATTATCTGTGGTCACCATCTTTGTGCAATCCCATGCTGCCGTAAAGGCTAGATTAACAAATCTTAACCATTGATTCAACCAAACATTGCATGCATATGAATATCATTCTTATATTAAATCTTAACCATTGATTCAACTGACAAACTCTTCTTTGGCATGTTATTATGTAGGATTCTGTAGTAATTTATATGTGTTAGTTTCCTGCAATATAAATTTCATATTTGCATAGAATTGCTAGGGTGAAATCGTAACTCGGGTTCTTACTCTGTAACGCCTCGAATTTTTGCCAACTTGGGGATTGAATGTCTTAGGGCATTACTATAAGATTTTTGTATCAAAGTACGCGATCACTGCGTGTGTATACATATTTAAACTTAAATAATCAATATTAGAAAATCAAAAGTATTCAAAGTAACCATAATCAACAATGGATCTCATGATCAATCTAAAACTATCACTTTTATTCAAACAATTCAATAGAAATTCATTGTTTTATCAAAAAATCCTTGAATCAAATAGACCTAAACATCATGAAGGATTACAAGCTTTCCCTCTTAGCCATAACTAAGAAGTTTAACCAACAATAAGCATGATTAAACTAATCTCTTGAAATCAAAATTAAAAAAGCAACTAGAAAGCAAAAAAAAACTCAAAAAATCTGACGTAGAAATGCTCCACCCTTGAGCCCCTCTCTCTCATTCACATTCTAGATACCTTGGGACATGATTAGAGACTCTTCTTAAGTAGGTTTTGCTCCCACTGACCTTAAAAAGCTTGAGGTTTAAGCCATTTTTCACAAAACTACAAAATCAAAAGAAAACAACCCCATCAGGGCCATTCCAGTAAGAGATGGTCGACTGGAGGCTAAACCAGTCGGACGGATTCCCTAAAGCCAGTCGACCATAAGTATACCAACTGACCAAATTTTGCATTTTCGGCCCTGCATTTTAGGCAATTTCAAAAACTCATATATCCTTCGTTATAATTTTGATTGAGGTGTTTTAAAAACCAGATTGAAGCTTGATGAGTCTAATTTTATATAAATAAAAAAACAAATATAAGAAAAATTAAAATGAGGTTAAGTATAGGAAGTTTTGGAAACTGTCTAGAAGGTCGTCAATTTTAGGCAACGTATACTTCTAGAATTTTAATAATGATTTTAGAACTCATAATGAGCTAAAATTTTGTAGGATATAAGTAGACTTGACAATGAATAATTATAAAAAATAATTTATAATATAAAAGTTCAAAAACATGATACACAAATGGCCTGTTGAAACTGAAAATTTTTGTAACAGCAAGTTGTTGTTGAACCGAACGTATCTTTTTCATCTTTGAGTTTTAGTATTGGGTTTCTTCTTAGGAATTTCTTCTGATCATGTTAAGAATCATCCTAGGTAATTTATTTAGGTTTATTTTATTTATTTATTTATATATTGTACTATTCTAGATAGTTTATAGTTTAGTCGGATTAGAATTCTTGATTAGGGTGATTAGGACTGAATCCTCATTTTCTCTAATTGCGATAGGCCATACTCTTACTTTAGCCAATCCAAACCCTAATCATCATGCCCAAGAAATCTCATTACTTAACTCATTCTAAAAATATGTAAATTATCTAAACAAGCTTTAAATCGCTCGTTAGTGGGCCACTAAACTCGAAGTTAAGGAAAATCATACGTCTTAGAGGGCTTGACGACCCTCGCAGGATGTTGACCCAAGACTATGCAACGAATCGCTCAACTTGGAGCCGAGAGGGTAGCGCATGTGATTTGTGAATTTGCCCTGAATTTTTCAGAACTTAAGTTAATTCTATCCATTCAAACTTACACGAAGTTTGAGGCTTTTAAGCCGTTAGATTTCAATAAAACTTAGGATCCTAGTCTCAAACATTTCCCCACAAATATCCTTAAAGTCGTGGTCTCGATCGATGATCGTGAAACGAACATTACACCATAACCATTAATCATTGCATTAGAAATGCAAATAATTGTATCCTTAGGTAGATCTTTGTTGAGTGTGGAGTCTGACACACCAATGTATGGTCGGGCGCCCGGACGGTCTTTGGATCGGGCGCTCGATATTCATACGATTTGAGACAGTTCGCCTCTGGACGATTTTGTCAACAGGCGGGCGCCTGACGATCAAAGTGACCGGGCGCCCCACAATAGTCAGTTTTAAGCTGTTTCACGCTCGACATGTTTTGTAATGGGCAGGCGCCCAACCCAGTTATGACCGGGCGCTCGACCGGCCGCAGACTTAAGTGTGAGGTTTCCTATTTTGTGTTTTAATTGTGGGGTTTGCTATATAAAGGGGTGTAAACCGGGATTAGGCTATGGGATTAGGGTTTCTACACGTCCAAGGTGACAAAGAGGCGAGAGGATTAGCAAAAGGGTCATCTCTGTGCATGGGAGCATAGGAGAAGGTAAGTGTATGGTTGTAACTTCGTTCTTCTTCATAGTGAAGTTTGTACCCGTGGTTTTTTACCCTTGTTGGGGTTTTTCCACGTAAATTCTGTCTTGTGGATTGTTGGTTTGTGTGATTCTACTTTTAGTTATTATTTTCTTCCTGTTTATCGTTTGTGGGTGGGACCGGAGATTGGATCTCGGTTCACCAGCGTTGTTGGCGTGCTGTGCAACAACTGGTATCAGAGCTATTTGTTTAGTTCAAGTGGGAGCAATGATGGAAGAAGGAAAAACTAGAATTGAGAAGTTTGATGGTTTAAACTTTGCCTTCTGGAAGATGCAGATGGAGGATTATCTGTATCAGAAGGACCTCTACATTCCTCTAGGAGGAAAAGAGAAGAAACCAGAGAAGATGACAGATGATGAATGGGCTTTAGTGGATCGAAGGCTTCAGGAATGATCCGACTCTCTTTGTCTAAGAGTGTCGCCTTCAATATATCCAAAGTAAAGACCACAAAAGAATTAATGCAGGACTTTGGCTACGATGTATGAGAAACCCTCTGCATCCAATAAGGTTCATCTTATGAAACAGCTATTTAACATGAAGATGTCAGATGGTGGGGGCAGTGACTGAACTTCTAAACGATTTAATACAGTCACGAGCCAATTGGAATCCGTTGGCATCACTTTTAATGATGAGGTCAGGGCACTATTGATCTTGTCCAGTTTGTCAGACAGTTGGGATGGTTTGGTGATTGCCAGTGAGCAAGTCCTCAGGGTCTACGAAGTTGAAATTCGATGATGTGGCCAGTCTAATTCTAAGCGAAGAATCTAGAAGGAAGGCATCAGGAGCTTCAGGGGATTCAGGAAATGCTCTAAATGTTTAAGGAAGAGGAAGATCTTCAAACAAAGGTAGCAATAAACACGGTCGTTCTAAGTCGAGGAATAAGTCCAAGGGACTGAAAGACAAGGACGGGTGTTGGCATTGCGGGAAGAAGGGGCATATGAAGAGTGATTGTAGGGCGCCTAAAAAACAAGAAGGAAGCTCTCAAGGTGGGAAGGATTCAGTGAATCTATCTAAGGAGAGTGACACAGAGGCGTTGATCTTGTCTCTTGATGTGCGGAATGAGTCTTAGGTTATAGACTCGGGTGCTTCGTTTCATTCCACTTCGTCAAAAGAAGTTCTTCGTGATCATGTGTCAGGTAACTTTGGAAGAGTCTACCTGGGTAATGATGAGCCATGTAGTATTGTTAGCAAGGGAGACGTTTACTTAAGTCAGAAAGACGGAACGATCTTGAAGTTGAAGGATATCAGACATGTACCGAGTTTGAGACGGCATTTGATCTCAGTGGGGTAGTTGGCCGATACCGGATATGTGACGACATTCACAAGCGATGTATGGAAGGTCACAAAAGGCGCCTTAGTAATATCTCGAGGCAAGAAGGATGGTACCTTGTATGTGACTTCCGGATCGTATAGTTCACTCGCAGTCGCATCAACTGGAGTGAACGGGCAGCTATGGCATCGAAGTTAGGACATATGAGTGAGAAAGGAATGAAAGTGATATTGTCAAAGGGAAAGCTACTAGGGTTGAAGGCAATCGATCTAGAATTCTGCGAGGACTGCGTGTATGGCAAGCAGAAGAGAGTAGGCTTCAAGAAGACAGGCACGCACTCCAAAGACACATCTGTTGGAGCTTGTACACACTGATGTGTAGGAACCGGCACAGGTATCATCTCTTGGTGGCTCATGTTACTTTATTTCTTTTATTGATGATGCTAGTAGAAAACTGTGGGTCTACTTCTTAAAACACAGATCAGATGTATTCGATGTATTTAAGAAGTGGAAAATTATAGGTAGAAAATGAGACAGGTAAAACTGTGAAGTGTCTCAGATCGGATAATAGGGGGAGAGTATTGTGATAAGAGGTTTGATGAGTATTGTGCAGTAAATGGAATCAAACATCAGAAAACGATTCCAGGGACACCGCAGTAGAACGGTATGGCTGAGCGCATTAATAGGACCATCCTTGAGCGCGCTAGGAGCATGAGGCTACATGCAGGGTTGCCCAAGAGCTTTTGGGTAGATGCTGTGAATACTGTCGAATATCTTTTCAATAGAAGTCCCTCAGCACCATTGGATGGTGGGCTACCAGAAGAAACGTGGACTGAAAAAGAGGTGAACCTTGCACATCTCAGAGTGTTTGGTTGCACTTCTTATGTTCACATTGATGCAGAGCACAGAAACAAGCTGGATGCGAAATCCAAAAGGTGCACGTTTATAGGCTACGGGCATAATAATTTTGGCTACCGATTTTGGGACACAGAGAACCGAAAAATTATTAAAAGCAAGGACGTACTCTTCAATGAAAAAGTGATGCATAAAGACAGTTTGCAGCAAAAGCAGAATAAGGCCAATGAGAAGGAATTCGTAGAGTTGGAAGAATTACTGGACATGGGTGTTACAGTGCCATAGGATGAGTATGCACAGGAGCATGATGAGGTAAAGCCGCAGACACCGGTTGTGAGGAGGTCTACTTGGGAGAGGAGACCCAAGGTCCGATACTCACCCTCCTTACATTATCTACTGCTGACAGATAATGGTGAGCCAGAGTGTTTTGAAGAGGTGTTACGGTCAGATATGCGGGTTAAGTGGGAGCAAGCCATGGAAGATGAGATGGACTCTCTTGAGTCCATTTGTACGTGGGAGCTAGTCACTCTACCTAAGGGTAAGAAAGCTCTTCATAACAAGTAGGTTTATAGACTGAAGGAGGAGCACGATGGTTCGAAACGGTACAAAGCTAGACTGGTTGTGAAAGGGTTCCAACAAAAGGCAGGTATCTATTTCACAGAAATATTTTCACCTGGGTGAAGATGTCTACGATTCACATGGTCTTGAGTATAGTGGCTACAGAGGACTTACATCTAGAGCAACTAGATGTCAAGACAATCTTTCTTCATGGAGACCTTGAAGAAGAGATATACATGCATCAGCCGACAGGATATGTGGCACTAGGAAAGGAGAACAAGGTGTGTAGACTGAAGAAGAGTCTATATGCTCTAAAGAAGGCCCCGATGCAGTGGTACAAGAAGTTTGACAGTTTCATGTCGGGAAACAAGTATAGGAGATGTCATGCAGACCACTGTTGTTACTTGAAAAAGTTTGATACGTCGTATATCATTCTTCTTCTGTATGTTGATGATATGCTTGTGGCCGGATCAAGCATGAAGGACATCTCAAATCTCAAAAGACAACTGTCTAGAGAGTTTGCCATGAAGGATTTAGGAGCTGCAAAACAAATCCTAGGCATGAGGATAAAGCGTGATAAGGAAAACAAGAAGCTAGTTTTGTCACAGGCAGAGTACATAGTCAAGGTACTTAATCGATTCAGCATGGGAGGTGCTAAGCCGGTTAGCACTCTATTAGCCAACCACTTCAAACTTTCTAAGGAGCAAGGAGCTAAGACACAGGAGGAATGAGACTGCATGGCTAAAGTCCCTTACGCATCAGCTATAGGGAGCCTCATGTATGCTATGGTTAGCACGAGGCCAGATATTGCTCAAGCAGTGGGAGTTGTTAGCAGGTACATGAACAACCCCAGGAAGGAACATTGGGAAGCTGTGAAGTGGATCTTCAGATACCTGGTAAGTATTGTAGATGTAGGGCTGTGTTATGGAAGATCGGAAATCAAACTACAAGGCTACGTCGACTCAGATTTGGCAGAGGATATCGACAGCAGAAGGAGCACTACAAGGTATGTCTTTACCTTAGGTAGTGCTGCAGTCAGTTGGATCTCTCAGTCACAGAAGATAGTATCCATCAGTATAACTGGAAGCAGAATATGTTGCAGCTACAGAAGCGTGCAAGGAGATGATATGGATGCAAGGTTTTATGGAAGAGTTTGGGAAGAAGCAAGCAGATTGCAAGCTGTACAATGACACTCAGAGTGCAATACACTTGGCTAAGAATTCAACCTTTCATTCGAGGACTAAGCATATTGACATTAGATATCACTTCATACGTTCGTTACTGGAAGATGGATCGATTTATTTAGAGGAGATTCATACAAGTGAGAATCCTGCAGATATGTTGACCAAGGCGGTCTCACGGGAGAAGCTGAAGCTCTGTTTATCTTTGATTGGTCTTTAGGCTTGAAGATTGGGAGATGGTGCACTCTGGATGTAGAAGACGAAGGATCATGTGGTGATGTGTCTCTAAGTGGGAGATTGTTGAATGTGGAGTCTGACACACCAATGTATGGTCGGGCGCCCAGACGGTCTTTGGACAGAGTGCCCGATATTCATACGATTTGAGACAGTTCACCTCTGGACGGTTTTGTCAATAAGCGGGCGCCCACTAATTGTCAATTTTAAGCTGTTTCACGCTGGACATATTTTGTAATGGGCGGGCGCCCGACCCAGTTATGATCGGGCGCTCGACAGGCCGCAGATTTAAGTGTGGGGTTTCCTATTTTGTGTTCTAATTGCGGGGTTTGCTATATAAAGGGGTGTAAACCGGGATTAGGCTATGAGATTAGGGTTTCTACATGTCCAAGGTGAAAAAGAGGCGAGAAGATTAGCAAAAGGGCCATCTTTATGCATGAGAGCATAGGAGAAGATAAGTGTATTGCTTGTAACTTCGTTCTTCTTCATAGTGAAGTTTGCACCCGTGGTTTTTTACCCTTGTTGGGGTTTTTCCACGTAAATTCTGTCTTGTGGATTGTTGGTTTGTGTGATTCTACTTCTAGTTATTATTTTCTTCCCGCTTATCGTTTGTAGGTGGGACCGGAGATTGGATCTCGGTTCACCGGTGTTGTTGGAGTGCTGCGCAACAATCTTCACTTATAGCAACTATTTAATGAATTAGATTGACCTGTGTGGATCTAGGTGGTTCCCGAATGCTAGAATCACCCTCTTATGCTCACTCCATGCACGTCGTTATAAATTTGCATTTTGCGCTTCTAAATGCATTTTCGTTGGGTATCTTTTTAGTTAGCATGGATATTGTGTTTATGACCTTGATTGCAAATGCATATTTACCTCTATAGATGTCACCTTCGTTCAATCCATATTTTCCTTTCAAAACTTCACTGCGACACTTGATACATCCTACCCCGTCATTTTTGTACCCATTATTGACCAAGGTCCAAACGAGCCACCGCCCTATCTCTACCGACCTGCCACCGTCAATTCCCTCCCCATTGCCTGGTCCTCATCACTCTTATTGTACCATTACTCGTTCCTCCCACCTCTAAGACTATATATGTTCCATACTTCTCACCACAACATCTCCTACTTCACCGAATTTATAACTCTCTACAAGTAACCCTTATCCATTGTCCAATTTTCTTTTGTACAATTGTTTTTCTATTAATTATGTTACTTTTATCATTATTTTATCTTCACATGATGAGCCAATATTCTTTTCTGAAGAAGTCAAACGTCCTAAGGTAGCAAAAATTCGGGCATTAGAGGAAAATAATACATGGACTTTATAGTACCTACCACTCGATAAAAAACTTATTGCATGTAAATGGGTGTACAAATTAAGTATTGAGATGATAGGACCATTGAGCATTTTAAAGCTTTCTTAATGTCTAAATGATACAATCAAATTGAGGGTTTGGATTTTCATAAAACCTTTGTGCCCATTGCCAAAGTGGTTACCACTCAAGGCTTCCTAGTTGTTACTGCCATTTGTCATTGGCCACTTCATTAACCAGACGTTAATAATACCTTCCTCCATGGAGACCTTAGTGAGGAAGTCTACATGACAATCTCTCCTGGATTTTCTAAAAAAGGGAGCAATGCGTTTACCTTCTCCTAAAAATCCCTCTATGACCTTCGATAGGCATCCAAAAATTGGTTGGAGATTTTTTTTTCTTTGCATTGAAAGAAGTTGGATATCAATAGTCTTTAGCAAACTATTCACTTTTCACTCATTCAAATGGTCTTCACTTTATAGTAGTTTTGTCTATGTCGGTGACATTATCTTGACAGGAAGTAATCTTAATGCTATTACTACTTTAAAGGCATTCCTTTGTACAAAGCTTCACATTAAATATCTCGGCCCATTGAAATATTTCTTAGGCAATGAAGTGGCTCGTTCTCGAAAATGTATTTTCTTAAATTAGTACAATACTCTCGACATCCTCAAGGAGAGTGGTCATCTTGGGGCTTAACCTCCAATTTTTTGTATGGAGTAAAGTTTGTGCTTAACTGAAAACCATGGCACACCTCTTCTAGACCTAACTACATATTAGCGACTCATTAGACGTCTCATTTACTTAACAATCACCCCACATGACATCATTTATGTTGTCAATATTCTTAGTTAGTTCATGCACAATCCACGTCAACCTCATTATGATGTGGCCATTCGAGTTTTTTAATACCTTAAATCATCTCCCGACAAAGGTATCCTTCTCTCTTCTGATAGTTCTCTCCAACTATCTACTTACTGTGACTTTGATTGAGCCAACTGCTAAAAAACACGTCGATCTGCAACTATTTACTTCACGATGCTTATCTCTTGGAAAATAGAGAAACAACCTACTGTTTCGAGATCCTCTGTCGAGGCTGAATATTGTGCCATGGAAAATGCAACTTGCAAACTGATTTGGCTCAAATCCCTTCTATAGGATCTCAATGTCCTTTATTCTCAGTCGATCTAACTTCATTGTGACAATCAAGCTAAGCTCTTCACATCGCCACTAATCTTGTTTTTCACGAGTGGGCTAAACACATAGAAATTGATAACCACCTTATCCGCGAAAAGATCGCTACTGGTGTTCTCCGCACTTGCTATGTGCCTATCGATCATCAACTTGCATACATTTTCACCAAGGTGCTTGATCGATATCAATTTCATCATCTACTTAACAAGTTGGGCGTTATAAATCTTCACGCTCCAACCTGAGGGGGAGTATTAGGAAAGATGTAACTGTGAATAATTTTTTCCATATTTGTCGAGATTTGACATAATTTTTGTAATTGTATTTTTTCCATATTTAAGGGACACTTTTTCTCATTGTATATTTTTCATATTTGAGGGCATTTCCTTTGTAATTATACATAACCATATTCTCAATAAAAATACCAAAAAGTATTTTTTTTATAAGGAACTTTTATAAATTTTAATGTACCATCACTTTCAGCATTTAACTTACAACATTAAATAAAATGAGGGGAGCTGAAACAAGACCTATATTTTCAGTGAAAATTAATTTAAGCACTTAATAATCACAATTTGTTGAAAATATATGAATCTCATAAGTGTTAAAAATAAGTTATATCAAACAACACCTTCATTTGAATCACATACCTGAATGGGAAGCCATGCCCGATGTCATCCGACGAGGATGAAACTTGATCTCCACACCTTACATCATTCCAAAAATCTAAGATGTGAAATAATATTTCCTATATATTTTGTAGGTGAAGGGACAAAAGCTTTATTTATGATAAAAGAGGGTTGGAGTAGTTTAACTGAGTAGTTTAACTCATTAGAACTCCCCCTCCAAGAGTCTATACAACATAAGAGTTCACGTCTCTGCATGAATTCACGTTTCACCGAAATACTCTAGAGTCTATGTTTATCTGAAATATTATGGATATGTAGCAGAGTCTAAACGTACCACCCCTTATGTATTTAAACCGATCACAACTTCTATGGGCCTCATTGATATGCTCAGTCCAAATATCCAAGGTCAATAGCTTTGATAAATCTAACCCATTAATCATGTAGGCCTACCTAATAAAAGTCTTACATATAACAAAATTCCTCTTTAGTTAAAATTTAGGTGGCCAAATACAATTTTTTTATTACATGGGATTCCAACCATAGGTTATTAAACACAACTAAAGATATCAAATCACTTTCATTTTGAGGTAATTGTCAAGTGGACTCCAATGTATTCCAAATATAAACCACAAAATGAGCCCTAAAACCATGCGCACATGCAATTTCTACTAGTTCCGATGATAAACTTTCCATGGTCTAAAGATGGTCAATTAGGAAGGCATTTACAATAGTGGTCCACAAAAAATATATCGATATTGGTTGTTGCAAATCTCACTTTAGTGCTTGATTCAAAAGCGAGATTAGGATGCATTAAATTACAAGACTACAATCATTATTTGTGATAGGAATTGTCTGATAATACTATGGTGGTTTGAAAGTTCTACCTTATGTTTGGGAAAATATCAAATCATAGCTCGTAATCCTATATTCCGATTAAACCATATTTGGAAAGAAAAGTTGAAAAATTAAGATACCGATGTTATATAAAAAAAAAAAAAGATGTTTGGAAACATGTTGTCAATGTTCAAAGACATCGTTGTTGAATAAAGACATGTTTGGTTTAAAAATTTGAAGTCCCTATAATGACACATATTTGGCTAATGCAATGTGATCCAAACCCACCCACACACACACACACACACACTCTTTTAGTAATATCACATGTGGGATAGGCACAATTACATTTTTTACTCTTCTTACTTGCATCCAAAGATTGTTTTCTTAGTTCATAGTTACAATTTGTAAACTACAGCTACAGTAACCAATAAAAAATTTAGCTTCTAATAATGCCTCCTACACCCTTTCTTACATTCAAGAGGGATAGTAATACATTTAAATGACCATCTAATAGCATACTATGCACACCAAAATAAATAAATAAAAAAGTTAGGATTGCTCATTTACTGGATTATTCTCTGAATCTTCATTTTTCATCCATACCCAAAGTAGAAATTCCATTAATATTAGCTGATTCTTGCACAATTTCATAACTATTGAATAGATCAATATCCAATTTTCTACCACTTTCATAAAGAAAAAAGTAGGAGATGAGACGTAATGAATATAGGCATGAGATACAAACAACTGTAAATAAATATGGTCCATTCCTAATAAAATGAAAATCTAAGAAGGGCCGCATATGTGGATGCATGACTATAAATAAATTTGGTCCAGTCGTAACAAAATGGCAATCTAGGAAAGGCGGCCTCATGTGGAGGAAAAAAAAAGACCTAGGAAATGTTGTGAAGAAACCTTACTACTAAGGCATACCCTCATTACATGGATAAGAGGACCTAGTGTAAGATTGGATCAAGGCCCATCTTCTTCCAACTTTCTATATATGCAGGTGTTCTAATGGTTCTACATGTGAAACCTTCATGTGTGTTTGGAGTCATGGAATCTGCCATAATGTAGTGTGGTCCAATGTAAATATGTAATGATTACGACTACTATAATAGTATGAAGTAATGCTGGATGTGATACTAATACTAATCTAGATTTAATTTTTTAATATGCTTGTAATGTATTGTAGTGGATAAACCCATGTGGATAACTTGCCTAATATATGTTATATCCACACCGTCTATACATTTTGCAATATTATTTTAAGGCATGACTCGAAATATCAGCTTCATCCAGTATTTTTGTAGGCTGTAGAAGCTTTTTAATGGTAAGCGTTCAATCTCAACTACTTCTGTGGTGTTGTTAATTTTTATTTTGGATGTGGCTTATTTTTTGTATATTTCATAAAATGCTTTTGCAAAATGAATGAACTATATAATACATAAATTATGGTGGGGCACAAAACTATATCATGTCAAGGCATCTCTGCCTATTACATTCCCGATGGATTTTGATGATTCTACAGCTTGGTTTACCATATCAATGACAATGATAATGATATTTTTTACAATGCATTACCGTGGAATTCGGTCATCCAAACAGGCTATGTTCGGGAATTTTGCTTAAACGATGATTAAGGGTCCAGTGGTCCCGATTAGTGAGCCACCGGCTTTCCTTGTGAGTTCAAATCTTACGTTCGCAGTGCACTATATGTCGGTCACGCATCCGGCACGTCCGATAGGCGATCCGAGTATTTGCTGGTCATACACAAGTATTTTCAAATCTGGCAAGTGGGCCCACTATATAGTAATCCGGACCATTGTTTTGTTTCCTCCTTATGTGGATGTTTGATTTCACAAAAAATCACACGGAATGTTGAACTTCTTTCCTGTAGATTGTGGACCCATACTTCTATTCTCTCCGTATCCATCTATTTCTAGGCCAAAAATCTAACGGTTCATATTGTTCTATCAAAGTTCTATTCAGGCACTGTCCACCACCGGTGGGACACAATATACCAATGATCTGGATTATGAAGAGTGGGCCCCACTGACAATAACAAAAAACCCGCGTATATTGTGCAGATCCACGGCACGCATATCATATAGTTTCGTACGTCTCTCTCTCTTAAAAGTTTGTTTTGCCCCTGTCGCGACTCATAACCAGCGTGCGTCGCCACATAGTGGGACCCACATTCGGAGACGGTCGAATGACTTGAACCGTCCGTATTCACTTTACTACTACAATTGCGGTATCGTCCCAAAATCAAGCTTTAAATTGGATTCAAGACTCTGATTTTGAACCTTTGAATTCTTCTTTTCATTGTTCTAAATTTATCTATGCATAGTATTATTAAAACCAATATGTTCAGATTAATTTCATTTTATTAGACCATGTAGAATAGATTACACAACATAGACGGTTACGATCACTGGAATACTCAACATGTGGGCCCCAATAGATGAGAAACACGCTGCAATATCAGTCGCGACAGAGGCAAAACATAATCATTGTTCCAGGAAGGAAGACTCCCAAGTCTTCACTCCAATTTAAAATCTCGAACCGGGGAAAAAGATCCTTTTTACTGGATGGAGGCATGGGCATGGCAATGCTAAAATACCCGCCCGGCGTTTGACGGTTTCGATCGCTTAACCTGCGCACCTAGTTCCCAGCAATGGCCGGGTATTCATCTCTCTCCCTCACAAATCTAATTGCATCGTTTCTCTTTTCACCACTCTTCAACTCCTGTGACTTCCATCAACCACCAATCAAAGTTTCAAAACTTTGTTGGCTCAAGATGATCTGAGCCGTCCAAAATAATGGAAGTGGGACCCTCTTAAAGTCCATAAGAAGATGATGAACTTGAGTTATTCATCTTAGGCCTGAATCCTTTAACTTTTATTCTCCATTGTGGATTTTGTACGCTACGGAGTGTTACATAGCTGTTTGTAGGTGATTCCCGCCTCTGTGGTAGGTGTTACGATCCCAAGGGTTTAAGAGCCTAAACTTTACACGTTCCATCAGTCCTGGGGCTTTTGGCGCATTGGTTAAGTTCTTAACAATTGGTATCAGAGCCAACACCACGTCTCGTGTGTTCGAGTCACGGAAGGGGCGACCTGTGGAAAGGGCAACCTGGACCAGAGTGAAAGCCGCCACGGCGTGGAAAGGGCTACCTGAGCAACCAGAGTGAAACCGCCAAGTGGAAAGGGCTACCTGGATAACCAGAGTGCAGCCACCATGCCCTGGAAAGGGCTACCTGGAATAGAGGCCAGAGTGAGTGCCACCACAGAGTGGGCCGCCATGGACATCGGCTGCGGAGCGTGGTGGAATGTTACGATCCCAAGGGTTTAGGACCTAAACTTTACACGTTCCATCAGTCCTGGGGCTTTTGGCGCATTGGTTAGGTTCTTAACAGAAGGTGGGTCCCGCTGTGATGGTCATGCCTGTGTGCATTGTTACAAGTTCAGATTTGGTAAAGAAAATGTTGAGGCAATTAGGAATGCGTAGGGATTTTTTTTTTTTTTTTTTGGCACTTTTATGGCGAAAGGATAAACGACTAAAGAGTTTCTTGAATTATTTGGGTCTTTTAAACCGCCGACCGATTTATGCATTATTCGCGAATAATTTGCATAATATTCATTAATTTTGGAATTATTGAGGGAAATTTCATTCTTGTGGAAAATTGGTGAATAACTGCTGAGGTTCTTACTAGGTCCCAATTTCATTACACTTGTGTGCTCCTTTGAATGTTTATGACTGTCTTGAGGGATTTTTTTTTTTTTTGGGTTGTAATTGCGGCCAAGTAACCAGGAATAGGTCTTGTTGATGAGATGGTGGTTAGTTTAGTGTGGGGTTCTTGTAGTGGAATGTGTTTCTTTCAATGCTTGGTTATGAGAATGAATAGAGAGATTTTTTGGGGTGAATCTTCTGAGAAATTCAAATGGGTGTCTACTTTTTTGTTTTGATAGGTAAGTATTCGCTCGAACCCAAGTCCTTAGTGTTGAAACTCACTCTTGTTTACCATTAGGGCATGGGCTCAAACCCTATCGATTGTGTTTGTTGCTAAGGCTAAATATGAGAGCAATGCAAATTCCATGAAGAGGGAGAAATGGTGGTTATGTGTTTCCATATCAAACATGGGTTACCCGTTTTTTATTTTTAATCGAGTGGAAAATGACCCAATTTAGATCCAAAAACTTGCAATTCATCCTTTTAGTTCTAGGAGATCAAGCATCGACAACATTTCACCATTTTGATGTTCTTCATATCTTGCCATACATTGAGATTACTTTTATAACCTAGTGCATATTGTACTTGTGAAGCTTTTCCTGTGTAACATGTGCCTTTAAGGGACACTAGGGGGTATGGTATATGCAATGCATGTGGAGAGAGAAAAACAAGAGAGAGACTTGAGGAAAACATTGCGGCTATGCGCATTGCGGGCTGCATGTAGAGAGAGAAGGGTTTTGATAGTAGGCGACCCATGGAAACTTTTTCTTGGTGTTATGGCCCACTCTATCTTTAATTTCGCCTCATTTTTTGGGCTGACATCCTAACACGAGCTAGTGCAACGGATGTATGATGTGGATGTTATACATAGTCATTATGGTGGGCCTTATCGAACCTCTTTTACATGGTCCCCCTCATACCATGCCTAGTGTAGGCTACACGCAAAGAGGAAGAGAAGTGGGAGTGGGTTACTATCATTAAATTGAAAAGGAAAAAGTGCACCTCAGTTGAAGGGCTTGCCACAACCGAAGACTACTTAATGCTCCTCCCCACGACTAATTGTAGAGATATGCTAACAACTCGGCAACTTGTTATATTGGGTGTGGTCTCATCATCATCATCATCATCATCATCATCTAAACCTTGTCCCAACTAAGTGGGGTTGGCTATGTAATCATCATCATCATCATCATCATCATCTCTCAAATTGTTAGCCATAACATAATAAGACTACAAGTCAAACAACTCTAGGTTAGCTTCTGTGGCCATAAGGCGTGACTAACAACTACATGATACTGCATGTGATATGTTAAGAATCTACTGAACCTTATGTTATGCTCCTTGGAACAACATACAATAATTGTATTACATCCTCCATGACCTAAAAAAATGTCAATTGCATGTAAAGTGCATTTAGAGAAACTATTTTTACCAGGATGTTTTGCTGTTTTGTCTTTGTGGAAAAAGTTCATGAACTAAAGGTTGGATAAAGTAGAGTTCAAATCCCTCATCTTCAATTCACTGATGACACTATTCTATTTTGTGACTCGGAAGACGCTAAGGTAGATAACTTGAGGAAGATTGTTAGATGCTTCGAAGCGGCATTGAGCTTAAAGGTGAACATCCTCAAAGTGAGATATTGGGTGTTAGGATTTCTAAGGAGGAGGTGGAGAAGCATGCGGAGATGTTTGGATGTCGTGCTGGGTCATTTCCTTCTTCATGGCCTTCCTCTATATTGGAAAGTCTGAGAAGCATATGTAGGACAGGTTATTGAAAGAGTAGAAAGGAATCAAAGGATATTGTCGAGGTGGAAGAGCCAACACCATTCATTGGGAGGAAGATGGACATTGATAAAGACAACATTATTGAATTTGTCAATCTATTTTATGTCCCATTTTAGGTGCCTGAAGTCTGTCAGCCTAAGACCAGACTTTTTATGGCAAGGTGTAGAAGAGACAAAAGTTACACAGTGTGTGTAGCTTGTGCTACGTAACGGAGCTTAGCCTTAATGCCACTACAACTCATGAAAATGGTAGCCTACGCTACGTGATAATTTTGCATACAACTACACGCCACATAGCTTACATCACTAGTTATTTTTCACAAAAAACATTAAAATCAATTAATATTTTCAATGATCTGTTACATTTTTCATTTTTTCTTAAAAATTAGTTAATCTTTTTAATGATTTTAGTAAAATAATATAAGTAATAGTATTGAATCAGTTAAGTTGCTCTTTCTTTAACTTTATACTTAATCATTTCCTATTTTTCCTATTAGTTTAGACTGTGTTTGGGTGCACCGAATGTCATTAAATTTCATTATTAATCAGACCTATTTGGTGCTAAATATCATAAAATTGCATGATATTTAGCACAACCAAGCACAACCTTAATTAAAAATCTAGGAGTAGTGTGTGGCTTATGCTATACACTATGTAGCTTAAGCCTCATGCTTCAGAGGTGTGAATGCTACGCTACATGTTTTCACTATTTAAAACATTGATTCATCCTTATATAGGGCCTCAGTGTTGTGGAAGGTAGTTGTTAGGATGGGGTCCAAGTTTAAGGAGGGGATTGGATTCTATTAGGCGATGGAAAGAGGATTCTTTGGGGAGGATGTCGGGATGGGAGAGAGGGTGCTTTGGGATGATTTTCAAAGGTTGGCAAGGTTATCCCAGATTTGAATATCCCCATTGCTCAATGCTTTTCAGTCTCAGGTAATGGGAGGATGTTTGGATGGGAGAGAGGGCGCTTCGGGATGATTTCCCAAGGTTAGCAAGGTCATCCTAGATGTGAATACCCCCATTACTTAGTGCTTTTTAGTTTTAGGTAATGGGGTGGTGTTGTCTCCTCCATGTCAAAGGAGTTTGTTGGAAAGGGAAGTAGATGAATTCAAGCAGCTTTTGGAGCGGCGTCATAGTCTCTGCCCTTCTTTGGAAGATAGGGATACGATGGTGTGGAGTAAAGAGAAGTCTGGCTAGTTTTCGGTTACAGGTGGATTCTCAGGTTTTCGTTTGGGGAGCATATTGGTCACACTGCTCGTTTTGCACTACGGTGCCTCCCAAGGTAGTGGCTCTTTTGTGGCTCATAGGAAGAAATAAGGTGTTTACAGTTGGTAATCTTCATAAGAAGATGGTGATCTCTAATATTTATGTGATGCGTATGTAGAACCCGGAGTCGGTTGAACATCTCTTTATCCATTGCTCCTTTGCTAGAGAGATTTGAAAGAGGTTCTTAGCAATCTTCAAAGTGTCGTGGGTGATGCTAGAATCTATTGAGAATTTCTTCCTCGCCTGGCATGGGGGTGGAGTTGGGAAGAAAGGGAGGATGATTTAGAGGTTATCCATGTTGGCAGGCATTTGGGCTTTATGGGAGGAAAGGAATAATCGGTGCTTCCGCAACCGTATTGGGATAGTATTGGAGGTTTTTAGTAGGGCAAAATTAGATGGTAATGGGCTGAGCTTAAAATAACCATTGCCGAGTCTTGTTCTTGGTCTACCTTGTAATTTTCTTTGTTTTCTTGCTTGGGCTTTGACCTTTCTTTATAATAAACTCATTACCTTTCAATAAAAAAAAGTCACATTTTCAAGTACATTTGGGTTTAAACATTGCCTGTAACTTAAATTCAGTTGCGCTAGTTTCATAGTTTTCCATCTCGGTTTCGGACTATGACTCCTTCCAGACCTAAGCCGAGCCAATTTGGATGAGTCAACTCGGTTTCTGTCTTTCTCACGATTCAAAGCCTAAACTTGCCTGAAAATAACCAAAACATGCCGAATCTGGACGAAACTGACTTGGCTCGCTAAAGATCAAAACTGAGTCGACTTGGTTTCATTAGATATTTAAAACCATGGCTTGTTGGTCAGAACGATGGGGAGGATAAACCTGAAAACCCATCTACAGCTGATAAATACTCTTACAACAAGTTTTATTTATTTATCTAAAGGATGCATGTGCTACTCGTAGATATTTCTTATTATAAAATAAATAAACCTTCGTAGATCAACAAGGGTTGTCAAGAAGTAGCTTAGAACAATTGGGATGCCTGCTAAATGTGGCAAAGACTTGGATTATCTTAAAAAGAAGTATCACTGTGAAAATCTGATGAGCACAACCAATTGCATTGTATTCTCTCATGGTTTAATTATTTCTCCAAAAGTTCACCCAATTAAACTTGAGTTTGACTAAGTTACAAAATGAAAAATTTGTGGAAAATGGTTAATTCCTTGGGTTAACCTTGCTAAATGTTTCAGAAGACTGGCAATTGATATCTTAATGAGTTCAGATTAAGTAATTTCACAGTGATTGGTGACTTTCATATTCAGGACATGCATGCCCATCTTTTTACTTTTGAGAAAACTGTAACATCATTCATGCTCAAGAACTGGGTCTTGTAGTCCAATGTTTTATGTGTATACAATGTCAGAAAAAAGGGTTTCAAATTGGTAGAGCGAGAATATGATGTTACATTGCATTTCAAAAATAAGAAATAAAAAATGATTTCACATTCAATGCATGATTCCTTCCCCAGGGGTCCTTGAAAATCCTGGTATTCAGAAAAACTGTGGAAGTGTCCACTGTCATATGAACTTTTTTGAAGATTTAACAATTGTTAGTAATTGAATGCTGTTGATTGGTGGTCTTAATGTTATGCTACATTGTTTGTTAAAGATACAACAAACTGCATATCATTGATATCTGGTTGTTAAATCCAACTATCATGCCTAAGATGCATCTCATTCAGTAGACACTTTCCAATTAATAAGCATTTCTGCAAGCTGAAATACACTATCTATATTTTTGTTCTGATTGAAATTCTCCTTTTGAATATTGAAATATTTTTGCATCTCATGCATGGAAGAGAAGGTTTAGAAAGAGAAAACTAAGAAGAAAACACAATGTGGTAACTTGCCAAATGTGAAGGAAAAATAGCCAAGCTACTCTTGTCACTTCCTATAACAAAAGAATGCATGAAATGCCTTTGACAAACCAACTGTTGGTTTGTACTGGGAATGTCAAATCCTACTATGAATCTCCACCATTGATTAATTTAAATCCTAGCCCTTGATGTATCACATGTTATTTTCTTTATTTAGAACTCTCCTAATTAACTCCATAGCCTACAACCCTTATCTAAATGTTTCTTTCTTCTCCATGAGGGGAAAAGTTTAGGGGAGTTATTAGATACTCTGGCAGTGAATGATGCATGATACACAATGAGTGCACTAACACAAACTAAACTGATTAAATTGTGGAACTCACTGTTTCTAAGTTATAGTCCCAAACTCTGATTGGTTGAGCAATCCTAACCTTTGATTCTTGGACAGTTATTTGTTGAAAGAGGCCTATAGGATATTTTTCATTTTTAACTGTCCAATAATGTCCATCAACCCCATAAGCATAAATTCTGGTTCATGATACCCCTAGACTAAGACCCATAATTTGGATAGTTTAATTTGAATTTTCTGTATATGCAACTTCTAAGTGCCTGTGTATCATCATCCATCACACTGCTAGAGTATCAAAGGTTTTCCACCCCTAGGCCCATACATTCATCTAAACCCCATTTATTCTCCAAAATTTAAAATCATTCTTTCTATTTAACCCCATCATCCCTCTTGTTTGGATTGAGTGTCAGACCCATGGTGTTCTTGTCCTCCACTTATAGTCTTGGTTCTTGGAAACTGATTCTCATCATTGGCTTATTACTAACTGATTTGCATGATTGACTTATTACCGCATTCTTTCAAGTGCTCGTTAACTCTTTGATCTTCTAATGCTTAACCAAAGTTACATCGTTAATGATCCCAAACAGGGAGTAGTCTCTTCAGGCAAGGTTGAGAAAGCCCATCTTTTTTTATTAAGTGGAAACTTTTCATGCCCATGTCAGTTCCTATTGATGATTAGTAGCAGTTCAACTTCACTGACTGTTTGCTATTTGATGTAAATAATGCAGACCATCGTGGTTGGTTGATGGCAAAAGAATTGCAACAAAAATTAAGAGTGCATCTGAAACATCTAATCCCCAAAGAGTCAAATGGAAAAGCAACCCAACGAGAGCCTGTCCAAACTGCGAGCACACTATCGACAATAGTGATGTATGTTTCTAGTCGCTTACTTTTTTCTGATGATTCACGGAATTTCTCTTTTCAGTGAATTACAAATTAAATTGAAACATCTTAAATATTAATAATCTGTATAAGTTAATATGTAGATAGATGGTGGATGGTCGACATGCATTGAAGATAGAAGTATTGGAGTTTATGCGTGCATTATCACTTAATAGAATTGATAGTAGAAAGATCAGATTGTATTATGTTTGGACAGGCTGGTCAACTGAATGGAAATTTCCTTTTCGAATGCTATTGTAAGCTTAGTATGCAGAAATTTGCTTTTTGAATGCTACTCTAAGCTTCTAATCATGGCTGGTTAACTGAGTAGAAATAAGATGGTCTTGTACCCCAAACCCTAAAAGATTTGCATCTAAGAAACCTTTAGAACTACGGATTACTAGATAACCACACAGTACACAAAAGTTACAATGGTACTCTCACAGTACATATTACTTCATAACACTAACCTGTAGTTGCATGAAGCATAAAGTGAAGCAGCAACACATTCAGATGCAGAGCGGGGAGGCATCTGTTTGAAAATGTTTTTAAGTATAAACACGTAGGAAGCAAGAACATGAGCGCGAGTTTGTAGTGTGATTCAAAGAGGGAGCGACACTTGGTTAGAAGAATTGTGCAACTAAGCACTAAACACATTGGAACACCTATAGTCAGTGGAATTGATGCTGACTTTGCCTAATAGTGATGACGTAGCCAGTTCCCAGCTCAGGTGATGAGGACACACGACCTTTCAAAGTCTACTAACGAAGAAAGCGCCCACCACAAGCATCTTCCTTGTGGTTAGGCGATCATTGAGGAGCATTGAAGCCTCTACACATGTGGGTTGACACATAGAAGACCCTACATTGGGAGGACATGTGTGTAGGAGGAAGAAGACCGAAGACCGCTGGACAGTTTCACTGCCTTCGGGCGCTCGAACATAGCCTGTCGAGTGCCCGAAGCTCTCTAGACGTTTTTGAACGTCTTCGGGCGCCTGAACTTCTGCGCAAGTTATTTTTTTTTGTTTCGTTTTTACTTAAGGATTTAGGGGTATTTTAGTACTTTTATGTCTTTCCTTTGCTTATTTAAGTGTTGATTAATGAAAAAGAGTAAACCTTTGGTTGCCTCTCTTTCTCTCTCATGGTGCTTCTTCTTCTTCGTTGATCTCCTTCTTCTCTTTTCTTCTTCTGCCCCTCCAATTTCTTCCAGGTAATCTATTTCCTATTTGCATTACTTCCCTCCTTATTTGTTTATTTCCCACGATTAAAATCTGAGAATTGATCCCCAACCCTAATCCCTCAGATTTTCGAATCCCTAATCTGAGAAACCCTTTGATTCCTCGGACTAGTGATCTTCATTGATCGATTGGGTTAAGACCATGCAAGATCGGGAGGTTCCATCCCTCGTCGGATCCAACCTAAGCGATAATTGAATTCCACACTTCATGGTTGTGATGATGGCCAACTCCATTGCATGTTTCCTTTATGATTTTCTTAGTTATTATGATTAATGCTAGAATTTTAGATTATTCTTGTCTTTTATTTCCGTTGATTAATTGTATTCATAAACATGCATCATAATTAGGGCATCCTGTGTCATTAGGTAAGGTGGGTTTGATGTTAGGTCTTCAGCCAGTCGTTGAACTTTTGCCCAGTAATCATAAGAACTCCTGTTTTGCGTGTTAACCACACTATGAAGAGTGTCACTTCAAATGAACCCACATGTGCCGAAATTAGTGTAGATGCAACATATATTTTGTTTCCGTTTGTCTAGTTGTTTAAGTTTCCAAGACCTTGTTGAAGTGCTTGCATTTATCTAGTTGTATAGAATGTTGTTCGAGTGATGTCTGCTAGTCTGACGTTAGCTTTGTTCATTTTTTTGGAAGCTTGTTGAATGATGAGTTGGCTGCTCCTGGTAGGCTGGAAATGCACCCATTTTGAGTGAAAATGCAAATCATTATTGGTAACTACTGCATCCATTCTATATGGGGAATTAATCTAAAATTTTCTTTTACCATACTACCTCTAAAAAATAAAAATAAAAAATAAAATAATAATAAATAAATAAATAAAGAGAAAAAGAAAGAAACTACTGCATTGATTGTATCTGAGTGTTGATCTAAAATTTTCTTTTACCATACAAGCTACAAAAATCCTTGAGGCCATGTGCTCGAAATGACTCAAACTAAGACCTAGACCTAGCCATCAAAGCATAACATTGCTTTACCATTTACCATCAAGTGGATTTTCATGGCTTTCCTAATTATGTACACCTATTAGAATCATAGTTGAGATCAAAGCGACTGTGTCACAAATACAAGTGTCAGTACCTAATGCAACAACTCCACAAAATCACAAATACAAGTTTCAGTACCTAATGCAACAACTCCACAAAAATGCTAGTACTTTCTTGACATTTTGCGTTATGTTCATACATAAGGCTGCATTTGGAATCTTGGATACACTAGTGAATTGAATTTGCACGAATTCAATTTTATTAGGAGGAAATGGAAAAAGTTAGTGATGATTCCTAGTATTCATAATAAAAACTTAGCCCTGAACTGCATGTAAGTTCCTCTATTGTCCAACTTAAAAGTAGCATAATAGCAGTTTGGACTTTGGAGCATAAACCATTGATATGAATGCTAAGAGGCACGATGTTGAGGCAAATTGTTTTAATTCGAGATAAAAAGCACTTAATTATCATGTATTTCTTAATACATTGTTAAGAAAATGGAGTTTAAGGTATGGAAGTATCCCTAAAGCTTCCTAAGGTGGAATTAAATCAAATATCATAATTCAAATTATTGCCTTAAAGAAGGGTGAGGGAAAGACCCGAAAAGCTGAAAGGGTTATGGATCAAGAAGGTTAGAAGGGGGATATGTAGGCTTGTTCACTTACCGCCAATAATGCCCTAGAGATGGAATTTATTGTGAAATAGAAATCTTAAAGCCGACCCCAAAAAGCTGGGACAAGGCTATGATGATGATGTTTTAAGACTTATCCTAACTAATTGGGTTAACTACATGAATCATGTTTGACCATTCCACTCTATCAAGGACCATATCCTCGGTTAAATCATAGGCCATCAAGTCTTTTCTTACTACCTCTACCATGGTATTCGATACGATACAATCTTTTTTTTAACCAAGAAAAAAACCTATATCGAATCATTATGGGGCTATTATGGATCATTTTTTTTCTTTCGATAATAACTATTACGACACACCTTGATGTCTACCCGTGTTGTTTTGGCCTTTCTTTGCACTTTTAAAGCCCTTAACTGGAACCAACTCACTCCTAACCTTTGTAGTTTTGGGTATATGTTATGCATGGCCAAACCATCTAAGTCTACTTTCCCTTATCTTATTACCTATTGGTGCTACTCCTAAGTTTCACAAATGCATTCATTTCTAATTTTGCCCGTTCTTGCTTGCCTCTCATCCATCTCAACATCCTCAATTTAAACCATGCTCATTCTATGAACGTGTTGTTCCTTTACTGCTCAACATTCTTTCTCTTAACGGGTGAGGATGTGGGTTATGCCATTGTACGACCCACCTAATGGATGCGGATGTGGACCATACCACTGTATATGGAACAGCTAGCTTTGGTCGTTAGTCATTCTCTTTTGTTATTAGTTTGATGAGGACCAAGGTGTCCCGTATCGGTTTCGGTGGGCGTAATGGTGCCCACCGTTTCCGATACGGATACGGGCCGTATCGGCCGATACGCCCCCCGTAACGGTCAACTTTTTTTTTTTTTGCCAAAAAATTTTAAAAAAATATGGATTAAATCCAGAAAATTCCAAACATCCCAAATATGCATTCATTTATAATTTTGAACATGTTTATGGTGGTGAAGCGGTCTACTCTTTGGTGAAAAAGCTGCATCGGGCTGTCTGGTGAATTTATGAAGCTAATAACCTGGAATTAACTGCAGAACTTATAAATTCAAATTTCTAACTGTCGAATACCAATAATATGTATATTAGAATAAATGTAACATCAAAGTATTTCAATTTTCACATGTACTATTATTTTTTATAATTTACTTTATATTATTTATAATTTATTTACATACCTGAGGAGTGAGGAGTGAGGACTTGCAAAAAATAATGTATTAAGACTTCTCTTATCTTGAATCTATGACCAACTCTTGTCCTGTCAATTGAACATTCTAAAGTAGAAAAAAAAATTAGTAATACCTGATATACTCCCCTGCAAGCATGTTGATTAAAGATTACTTGACTGGTTGTCACTTGTCAGGGGAGTTATTTTAAACACAAGTTCAACAATGTAAAGTGCGTGTTTTTTTTGTGAATGTATGACGATGTGGGTAATGGAAAAGACTCACCAAACCGGAACTCACCACCAAAATGAAAACCTGCTTTGTTGTGGTTGCTCAACCTCCACGTCGTCGTCGTCATCATCATCGGCTTGTTGCGGTCTTGTTGTTGCATATCCATAATATTCAGTACTAGAGGGAAAGACCAGGTCAAGGAAACCTGATGATGACTGATCCTGACTAGGCAAAGATTCTGACCCTGAGTGAGGATATCTACTAGTGCCCGTCGAATAGCCGTGCCCATACTGGTACTCGTATTCAGGGCCAGGCTGTTGAGATTGAGATGAATAACTTGGATTTGGTTCATATGGTAGATGTGGAACAGCGTCAGGAGGACTACTCCAACATGAAAGTGGCGGAACAGGTTCCCTATAATCCCATTGGCTGTAAGAATACCCATAATTCCTCGGATCATAGCCATACGCATGCTGATGTTCCAGATCTGTCGGTGTAGATTGCGGTGCAGGTGCAGGACCTGTAGGTGCAGGACCTGCAGGTGCACTACTGGAGCCAGGCTCTTGCTGGTTGTATCGTGACTCAGTACACTCATAAGTTCGACCCCCTTGGCCCCGCTTGCTTCGTCGAAGTTCATCAGCCTCGCGATCCGTAGACGGCTGTATGGTATCAGTAGCCCCGGTGGGTTGAGCAATGCCAGAAGTGGGACCAGCATTAGGTGCATCATCATCATCATCATCATCTGTTTCAGTATCGCTAGAGCTCGCACTCTTCTGCTGAGTTTGCATGAAATCCGCCCCCCTTTCTGGGTCCAACACAAATGCACGACTCTCTTGCTGTGCCTTGCGTATTTCTGGGTCTTCAACTTCTATTTCTTCACTATCATCTTCTATTTCTTTTTCCCTTACTTCCAACCAAGGTAGAAATTGGTCATCCTCATCATAAATATTGTCCAAGTTTATTGGACAATAATCCACATCACCGGCATTACTGGTAGGCCTCCTTGAATGCATGCACATTCTTAGCCTCATGTTGTAATGCATAAAGACAAGTCTATCTAACGTCCTAGTCTGAATTCTATTTCTATTCTTCGTATGAATAAGTGCAAAACAACTCCAATTTCTTTCGCAACTAGAGGAAGACGTTGTTTGGCTCAAAATCCTTACTGCAATTTTTTGGAGAGACGGTGTTTCCTATCCGAAATTTATCCACCAGTCGGCGGGGTGCAACTTAAGTACTGCATGTTGTGCAAGAGTATCTCCAAAGCTACCCTGGCGAGTTCCAAATATATCCAATTCATTCAAAGCCTTTATTTGTACATCTAAGTCAGGCTCTAATCTCTTTATCACGTTCTTTAATCCAATACGAATCTCATCATCCATAACAAATGATTGGGCATATCTATACCTAGGATTTAGGTAATAACCTGCTGCATGAATATCGTGGTGGAGCTGATTTGTCCATCTTTTGTCGATCAAATTCCAGTAAGATTGCCAGCTTGAACAATCACGTTTAATTGCCAACTTCGCTTTATCCATGACGTCGTAGAGGAAGCCCATCGTAGGTGCTTCATCGGTTTCAACAAGACGAAGTACCCTCATCAGTGGTTCCATCACCTTTAAAATTTTCTTAACCCTCTTCCAATATTTGTTGTCTCTTATGGTGTTTACAACATCAACCGGCGTCCCTGATGTCTTCTTCCTATATTTTGTGTTGAGCCATTGTTGGGAAGCAAACATTTCACTCAACTCTCCCCTATGCTGATACAAACTCTCTAAAGCCATAAAGTTTGTTGCAAATCTAGTCGCCGCTGGCCTAAGCAACTCTCGTCCCTTCGTGAACTTCCTCATTATTGCAACTAGGTGATTATGGTTGTAAATAAATGTTGTCACTTCTTTTGCTTTTTCAACCATTTCCATGACATTCTTTCTCTTTCCAATATCTTCCAATATAAGATCAATACAATGTGCAGCACACGGTGACCAAAATATATGTGTTCTCTTTAGCATCAACATATTTCCTGCAGACTTATATGTTGCTTCATTATCTGTCACAATCTGCACCACATTCTCCTCCCCAATCTCATCCACTACTTTATCCATCAAGCTAAAAATATATTTAGCATTTTTTATTTCATCCGAGGCATCAATTGACTTGTGGTACACTGTTCCCAAGTGGCAATACACCATAAAGTTGATCATGCTGCGTCTTGTTGGGCCAGTCCAACCATCACACATGATCGTGCATCCTCTGGCCTGCCATATGGGTTTAAAGGTATTTACGTATGCCTTTGTATCTGCATACTCTGTGTCTGTCCATTTTCCCCTAATCTCCTTGGCTGTGGTAGCTTTAATTCCTTCACCTGCTTCTGCTGCTGCATCAATTACCACCTGCCAATATGGAGAGTTTGCCACATTAGGGGGTATGTTGGCATGTATAAATAACTTTGCTGCTGCCCTACCCAGTTTCTCAACAGAAGTTCTACTCCACATTTGTTTTATCTTCTTTTGTTTACTAGATTCTTTCCTAAAGAGGATCGGATCAACAGAGGGTCTCCTAGGCACATCTTCTTCTTCCACATCTACATCTATAGGATGACGAGCTACATGTGAAGATGTGCCCCGCCGGCTGCTAAACATACGCCTTAATCCACCAAACATACCCCCTCCAACCCCAGCTGTACTTCCCGTTGGGGCTGTAGTTGTACTCCCCTGGCCACTCCCACTCCCACTCGCACTTGAACCAAACGTGCGTCGACGTTCTTCCTCTTCACGAGCATAGCGCACGCTTTCTCTCCTAGCTATAGTCATTTCTCGATCAGAATCTTCCCCAGAATCAATGATGTCTTCGCCACGAACGCCCATATATTCTGGACCAAACACCTCTTGTCGGGCTCGATCAAGGATATCATCTTTCTTTTTCTGCACAGCAGCTCATTTCCCCTTTGACTCTTATAAATTGGCTTGCATCTGTATCATTATCTCTTTGGGAACTTTGGTGCATCCTGCAACTTGACCCTTTCGATGTGCCAAATGTTGTTTAAGTCGCGTAATTCCACCATTTATTACTCTATCACAATAGTTGCATTTTATTTGGTGCCTTCCACCACTTACCCTCTGACAATGTTCCCATCCAATATCCTCATTTGCAGTTCCACTTCCAGTTCCAGTCCCAGACATTTTTTAATTAGAGATGGCTTATGTGATGTGGCTATGTCAGTTAGATACTGAGTCTAAGAGTGAAATACTTAGATTTTAAAATTTATAAATGTAATTGTAAATCTTAAATACAGATAATGAAATCAAGTACTAACTACTAAATTCAAATACTAAACCCTATGGGCTACAGCCTACAAAGTACAATTACGAAGCTCCAAAACGGCAAAACCTGTCGAAAAAATAAAAATATAAACATACATTAGTCATTACTCATTAATCTGTAAATATGATTCTCCATGTTTTTGAAAAAAAAATGATTTTCTCTAATTTTTAAAATTATTCCGAAATTTAAAAAAATACAAAAAAAAAAAACAAACCATATGCATAATCTGTAAAATGCACATGATTATGTTCTATTATAAGTAACACATGTTATCCAACCTTTAAACCAGAATTTTTTTTGAAAAAGATGATTTTCCCTAATTTTTAAAATTATTCCGAAATTAAAAAAATACCAAAAAAATAACAAACCATGTGCATAATCTGTAAAATGCACATGATAACATTCTATTATAAGTAACACATATTATCCAACCTTTAAACCAAAATTTTTTTTAATAAAAATGATTTTCCCTAATTTTTAAAATTATTCCGAAATTAAAAAAATACAAAAAAAATAGCAAACCATGTGCATAATCTGTAAAATGCACATGATTATATTCTATTATAAGTAACACATGTCATCCAACCTTTAAATCAGAATTTTTTTTTGAAAATATTAATTTTCCCATATTTTTAAAATTATTCCGAAATTAAAAAAATACAAAAAAAATAGCAAACCATGTGCATAATCTGTAAAATGCACATGATTATGTTCTATTATAAGTAACACATGTCATCCAACCTTTAAATCAGAATTTTTTTTTGAAAATATTAATTTTCCCTAATTTTTAAAATTATTCCGAAATTAAAAAAATACAAAAAAAATAGCAAACCATGTGCATAATTTGTAAAATGCACATGATTATGTTCTATTATAAGTAACACATGTCATCCAACCTTTAAATCAGAATTTTTTTTTGAAAATATTAATTTTCCCTAAATTTTAAAATTATTCCGAAATTAAAAAAATACCAAAAAAAATAACAAACCATGTGCATAATCTGTAGAATGCACATGCTTATATTCTATTATAAGTAACACATATTATCCAACCTTTAAACCAGAATTTTTTTTTGAAAAAAATGATTTTTCCTAATTTTTAAATTTATTCCGAAATTATTCCGAAATTAAAAAAAATACAAAAAAAATAGCAAATCATGTGCATAATCTGTAAAATGCACATGATTGTGTCCTACTATAAGTAACACATGTTATCCAACCATTAAACCAGAAAAAAAAAAAACATGATTTTTACTAATTTTTAATATTAATCCGAAAATAGACAGAAATTAAAAAAAAATATAAAAAAATATAAAAATTAGTTGCATAATCTTGAAATACACATTTTAACATTTTACAATGGCTACAACATCATATCAAGGTGGAAAAAAAGTGATTAGAGGAAGAAAAATGTATAAATACCTATTTTCGGATTTCTTCGAAAAATGGCCCACGGAGCTTCGATTCATCCAAATCGTAGAAATTGGTCGTTTTAATTCTCCAAAATAGACTAATTGTGGTCGTTTTTAGCAAAAGAACAGATTAGAAAAGAAATGGGGGAAGAAAAGTGGGAAGAAATTACAAAACAGCAAGTATTTATAAAAAAAAAAAAAAAGTTACCGTTTTTTTACCGTTACGGGGGGCGTAACGGCCGTTTTGGGCCGTACCGGCCGTTACGGTCCAAATTTTCGGGGTCCCCGATTTGGACCCCGTATCGCGTAACGGTACCGGCCGTTTCCGGTACGTATCGGCCGGTACGGCCGATACGTAACCGGTACAGCACACCTTGATGAGGACATCAGGCCCTACAAAGTTTATCAGCGTAGGAGGCGAGCGACACATGCGTCCGGCTAGATGATGGGTCTGGAGTGTTCGTGACGACGTGAGGAGCATTGAAGACTTACACATGTGGTTTGGAACACTTGAAAAAACCCCACAATGGGAAGACATGTGTAGGAAGAACCAAGGAATAGACATGGAGCAAAAGGAGTACATAAAGCTGACGATTGGAGCAAAATAGTGGAGCTCAGATTGATCTGTCGATTAATCGACAACCATCTGTCGATCAATTGACAACTCGACGGACTTTTTTTTTTAAGAACTTATGTTGCGTTTTTCTTTAGTAATAGGGGTAGTTTAGCCATTTTTAGTTACAAATTTTATAAAAGGGGGTTAAACCCTAAACCTTTCATTATGCTATTGATTTGATAAAAGAAGAAAAGCTTTGGTGGCTTATCTCCCTCTTCCTCTTTGTGGATCTCTTCTGATCTTTTCTCTCTTCTTTCTTCCAATCTCATCTAAAGGTATTCTTACTTCTGCTCTCTTTCTTCTAATCTTCGTTTTGTCACTAGTCCATCATTCGAAATCTGAACTTTTGAATCAACAATCCTTTTTTTTTTTTTTTCCAGATTTTAGAATTTCCTAATCCAAAAATCTCTTGATTCCTGGACTAGCAAACCCCTTTGAGTGTTTGGATGAAGCCATACAAGATC